>UESW01004121.1:0-390394 GCA_900491605.1 Calamus simplicifolius | reverse complement strand
ATGGATCAAGTTGTTTCTGGGAAGCTGATGCAGGGCGATATTCAAAACGCCTGCAACTCAAGAACGATCTAATCTGCGAGAAAAGAATTCGTCCAGGTTTGGTTCGAATCTTGACAAGAAAAGGGAAAATTTTGAATTTTGATCACTCTCAATCCGAAATTTAAAGGAAGAGCAATTGAATTTTCAATTCAATTGTTTTGAATCAGAAAAAAAGAAAACATTCATCTTTATTCAAGAGGAAAAAAAAAGGAAATCTAAAACAGCGTCTTTCTTCTCTGCCTCTGACGGCCGCCCAAAACCAACTTAAATAAGAGAGAAAACCCTAACATCATAAGTTCAGAAAAATTACAACTATGCCATTAAAAACGAAAACAGGCCCAAAACTCCTATCAGACGAGCCCGGATGGCCAAAATCCACAGCAGCTCATGCCAACGGCGATGACTTTGAATCAGCAGTCCGTTTCCATGTGACATCCAAGTTTGACCAGTCCCAGTCCGGGTGTAAAATTCCGTACACTCAAATTTTAAGCCCGTTTGTTCTGCAACCTCTTGGACCTTCGTAGATTATCTGGTGGGTCTTCCCTGACGTGGCCTGCTGACTCTGGGTTGCTGGTACAGGAACATCCAAGGACTGGTTCGACTGACCCGAACTCTGGTCTGAACTGATGTCCTCATCACTCTCCCCTTCCTCTGAAAAGCTTGACCTCAAGCTCGAATTCTCTCCTGCATAAGGGGTCAGATGCCGAATGTTGAACACATCCGAAATGAAGACATCATCTGGTAACTCAACCCGATAGGCATTGTCACCAAATTTCTCCAATACCTGGCATGGACCTATCTTCTTCGGCTTGAGCTTCGTTAAAGCTCCCTGTGGATACCGCTCCCTCGGTAAGTAAACCCATACCAAATCGCCCACTTCAAAGGACTGTTGCCGACGCTGCTGATCAGCTTTCGCCTTGTATTTGGCGTAAGTCTGCTCCAATTTGGCTCTAACAGTCGCATGTATCTCCTGCAAGTCAGACACTCTATCTTCAACCTTCTGACTCATCTTCTCTGGCGACTCAACTGGCAGAACATCCAAAGGACCTCTTGGCAAGAACCCAAACAGTATCTGAAACGGAGCAAACCCTGTAGAACGGTTCACTGAAGAGTTGAACTCAAACTCAATCTTCGGCAAACACAAATCCCAGCTCCTGAATTCATGCACATTTGCCCGCAACAGATTACCCAAGCTACGGTTGACAACTTCAGTCTGTCCATCCGTCTGAGGATGATAAGGACTGCTGAATTTCAACTTTGTGCCCAACTTCTTCCACAGCTCTCGCCAGAAGTGTCCCATAAACTTGCTGTCCCTGTCTGACACTATGGATGCCGGTATACCAAAATGTCGAACCACTGAAGCAAAATATAAGTCAGCAACCTTTGACGCATCAAAAGTGGTTTTGCATGGCAAGAAACACGCCACCTTACTGAACCGATCCACAATCACCATAATCGAATCCAGTCCCCTTGCTGTCCGTGGCAATCCTACAACAAAGTCCATAGAAACATCTCGCCATGGTGCCTCTGGGATAGGTAAAGGCGTGTACATACCTTGGTTCGTGTCTGTCCCCTTCGACTCTTGACACAACCTGCACCTCTTCACAAAAGCCTTGACATCTCGGTCAAGACCAGGCCAATAAAACCGCTGCCGAATCAACCAGGCTGTTTTATCCCTTCCGAAGTGACCCTGGTTATGCAGTTCCTGGATGATCAACACACGAAGAGACGTATCCGGAACACATAAGCAGTTACCTCGAAACAAATATCCATCATGGAGAACGAAATCAGTTCGCTCCCCCGCCTCAATTTTGGCCAAAATCTCCTTGAAGTGCTCATCCACACGAATGTCCTCCCTTACACTCTCAAAGCCGAGAGTGTACACATGCATAGCGCCAATCAACAAGCTCCGCCTACTCAAAGCATCAGCCACTCTATTCAACGTACCAGACTTGTGCTTGATGCTGAAAGTGTATTCCTGCAAGGCACTCACCCACTTCGCATGCCTTGAACTCAGTTTATGCTGACCCTGTAAGAACTTCAGCGCCTGATGGTCTGAATACAGTACAAACTCCCGCTGAATCAAGTAGTGGCGCCAATGCTGCAAGGATCTCACAATGGCGTACAATTCCAGATCATAAACCGAATAAGCCAGTTTAGCTCCTCCCAGCTTCTCACTGAAGTATGCGACTGGTCTTCCTTCCTGGTTAAGCACTGCCCCAATTCCAGTCTTCGAAGCATCACAATCCACCTCAAAAACTCTATCAAAATCAGGAAGACCCAATAAAGGAGCTTCGGTCAATCTGACTTTCAGCCCATCAAATGCCTCCTGTGCGGCATCATTCCACCCGAATCTGGCTCCCTTCAACAATTCCGTTAAAGGTGCAGCCAGCTCACTGTACCCCTTGACAAACCTGCGATAAAACCCTGCAAGACCCAAAAAGGATCTCAATTCTGTCAAGGTTGAAGGTACTGGCCATTCCACAATTGCATGCACCTTATTCCTATCTGGGAGAATCCCCTCTCCAGTCACAACGTACCCCAGAAAAATCAGTCTCCCAACCATCCAAATGCACTTCTCTGGGTTAGCAACTAACTGGTTCTCACGTAACACTGACAAAACCTGTGCCACATGGCCCACATGCTCTTCGGCTGTCCTGCTGTATATCAAAATATCATCAAAGTAGACAACCACAAATGAGCTAAGAAATGGACGTAAAACCTGGTTCATTACGCGCATGAACGTGCTCGGCGCGTTGGACAACCCGAATGGCATTACCAACCATTCATACAGCCCTTCCTTAGTCTTGAAGGCTGTCTTCCATTCGTCTCCAGGCTTCATCCTTATCTGATGGTACCCACTCTTCAAATCAATCTTCGTGAAGACCTTAGCACCACTCAACTGATCAAGCATGTCGTCCAACCTCGGTATCGGGAACCTGTACTTCACAGTAATTTTGTTAACCGCGCGGCTGTCGACACACATGCGCCACGTACCATCCTTCTTCGGTACCAAAAGGGCTGGCACCGCGCACGGGCTAATGCTCTCCCGTACGAACCCCTTGTCCAAAAGTTCTTGGACCTGCCTCCTCAATTCCTCATGCTGCTGCGGTGTCATCCGATAATGAGCCTTATTCGGCAACACTGAGCCC
This sequence comes from Calamus simplicifolius, assembly GCA_900491605.1. Lineage (NCBI taxonomy): Eukaryota > Viridiplantae > Streptophyta > Magnoliopsida > Arecales > Arecaceae > Calamus > Calamus simplicifolius. The sequence goes on along the minus strand of UESW01004121.1, from coordinate 387,203 downwards.
GGAATAAGGTCAATGCCGTGCTGAATATCTCGGAGAGGTGGTAATCCGGCCGGTAGCTCCTTTGATACAACATCTCGGAATTCCTCCAAGATAGACACCAACTCCTCAGGAATCATATTTGGCCTTTGCTCCTCTTCCACGCCGAAGTCTCCTGACTTGCTCACCAAAGCAAAACAAACATCCTCTCCATCCAAACTCGCATCGAATTCTGTGCTTGGTAAACAAATTACTGTATTCTGTCCACTCACTTCCTGAAGCGGCTTCAAAATAACTTTCCTCCCATCTGGACGCAGCATATAACTGTGGGTGTACCCGTTGTATACTGCCCTGTTATCAAACTGCCACGGACGCCCCAGTATGATGTGAGTAGCATCCATTGGAACAACATCCGCCTCAATAGTTGTCTCGAAATGAGGACCAAAACACAGTGACAACTTACACCTTCGGCTGACCTGAATGTCTGCACTTCGGTTCACCCAACCGAGCTTATATGGATGTGGGTGAGGGTCTGTCTGCAACCCCAGCTTCTTCACAGCCTCCTCTGCTATCACATTCTCCCAACTGCCGGAGTCTATGATAACACGACATGTTTTGCCAGCCACAAAACATTTCGTTGTGAAGATGTCATGCCGACGCCAATCTTCATCTGATCTCGGCGCCAGACACATTCTTCGTATCACCAAGCTCTCCCCTTGAATATGGTCCGGATCAATAACACACAGCTCATCATTAAATTCCTCATCCTCAGGGAACTCTCCTCCATTTTGTCCTCCATATAATCCTCATATACAACTGAGCTCGCGCCTTGGGGCATTCATTGGCATAGTGCCCCAAATTCTGGCACCGATGGCACCGAATGTTAGCCCTGTTGCTGCCCACTCTCGCCTGAGAACCTGAGGTTCCATTCGACCCTGTTGGTCTTGGAGGTACTGATGCCTGCGGCCTCGCTACTGGAGGCATAAATTTGCCCCCTGAATTCTGCCCTGAACTCTGGCCCGTAGTAAAACCCCCTCTGCTCTGAAACCCCCTGTTTCTCATCAAGCTCTTTTCCACTGCCTGAGCCCTCATATGCGCATCTCCTACGCTATCAATTCGATGCACAGCCAGTGCATCTTGGATTGGCAGCCGCAAGCCATGAAGATACATGGCTATCAATCTCGGTTCAGCCTCAATCAACCGATTTCGTGCAACCAATCGATAAAATTCAGTTGTGTACTCCTCGACGCTCCGACTACCTTGCGTCAAACCATGCAACTTCGAATACAAAATCTGCTCATGGTTCGGAGGCAAAAACTCCCTGTTCATCTCCTGCTTTAGCGCTGCCCATGACGCTAATGGAGGTCTCCCATCCATATATCTACGATAGTGCTGCGCATGCCACCAAGCAGCAGCCCTATCTCTGAATCGAATTGTGACAAGCGGTACCTGCTTGTCTAAGGGCACCTCCTTCAGACGAAAAACATCATCGACCTGAAGGGTCCAATCTACATACTCGTCTGGGTTAATTCCTCCTTTAAACTCTGGAATTTGACCCTGAAGCCTGCTTCCCACCGATTCTGATTTTCGAAATAGGGAGGTTGATCGACATACCTTGGAAGTCCAACATCAGGCCTCTGTTGCCCTCTTCGAATTGGTGGTGCCTCCAGATTTTCGAAACCCCTCTCCCTACCTCCATCAATTTCATCACGCTCCTCCACGCGAAGGGGTTGGGCACGATTCTGCACCTCCAGCCGCGCCATCATCGCCTGCATGGTTTGCATCATCTGTTGCATCACCTGGTGCTGGTCTCGCATGGCGTCTTGCATAGCATCTCTCACGGCGTCTCTCAGGGATTGATCATTGTTCTTCTGCTCCATTGGATCAAATTTCGGTTAGGGTTGATATTTGGGTTTGGAAGGAATGGATCAAGATGGTAATAGAAGGAATGGATCAAGGCGGTAATGGAAGGAATGGATCAAGGCTCTGATACCAAGTTGATGCAGGGCGATATTCAAAACGCCTGCAACTCAAGAACGATCTAATCTGCGAGAAAAGAATTCATCCAGGTTTGGTTCGAATCTTGACAAGAAAAGGGAAAATTTCGAATTTTGATCACTCTCAATCCGAAATTTAAAGGAAGAGCAATTGAATTTTCAATTCAATTGTTTTGAATCAGAAAAAAAAGAAAACATTCATCTTTATTCAAGAGGAAAAAAAAAGAAATCTAAAACAGCGTCTTTCTTCTCTGCCTCTGACGGCCGCCCAAAACCAACTTAAATAAGAGAGAAAACCCTAACATCATAAGTTCAGAAAAATTACAACTATGCCATTAAAAACGAAAAGAGGCCCAAAACTCCTATCAAACGAGCCCGGATGGCCAAAATCCATAGCAGCTCATCGCCAACGGCGATGACTTTGAATCAGCAGCCGTTTCCATGTGACTATCCAAGTTTGAGCCCAGTCCGACACAGTAGCTGACCGGATTCTATTGACCCCAAAGTGTCAAAACGAAGTTGGGTCAATTCCGTACACTCGGCCCAAACATGGAATTTCAAGCCCGTTTGTTCTGCAACCTCTTGGACCTTCGTAGACTACCTGGTGTGGGCTTCCCTGAAGTGGCCTGCTGCCCCTGGGTTGCTGGTACAGGAACATCCAAGGACTGGTTCGACTGACCCGAACTCTGGTCTGAACTGATGTCCTCATCAGAAGCCCATTAATCTACCTCGGATGATAATATGGTACATTGCAGATTGTGGTGGGAAAAAGAAATCAAGCTTACCCTATGGCATGGTTTTAACTAAGTTATTTCAAAGCCAAGGGATTGTATTTGGTGATAGTGAGCCGAAAAAGGAACTAAGGCATACGGACTTTTACTCTTTGGCTACTATACATCGAATGGGGTTTGTTAAGAGAAATAGAAATTGGGAGAGAAAGAATGTTACAGAGGACAGAGATATAGATGCTGAGGCCCCCAGACCTTCTATGAGACATTCATCACCTGAGCCTCCTCAGTGCTCGTCTGTTCCAGATTCTGTTCCAGCTCCTGCTCCTGATTCTACCCCTGCTCCTGCTATTGCTCCTGCTCAGTCTTCAACTCTATCATCTGGTAGCTTTTCTGATGTACAGTTAGATCAACTTAGATCTTTATTCAAATCTGAGATAAGTGAGCATGAAAATAGATTGAAAGAAGAATTTAATGAAAAGTTTATGAATTTAAAAGAAGCCTTATATTCACTCAGTGATCGGGTTGCATCGATTGAGTCTACTCTCAGTTCATCTACCAGCTCCTTAAGTGAAGACTTAAAGAATATCTTTGGAGAACTTAAGGATATCTGCGGTGACTCGGAGACATACTCCCAATGCAACGCCGAGCTTCAGGATAAAATTACATCTGCTTGTACTTTTGTTGATAATAAGCTCAAAGATTATGTTAGACTTCAATGTGAAGGGATGAAGCAGATTGTTGATCACTTGAATAGAATTACTAGAAGAAACTTTTAATTTTGTTATGTAATCTCTTTTTGATGTAATCAAGTTTATTTTCAATGCAATGAGCAAGTTTACATTTTCATGTATTGTCATTTTAAAGTAATGAGAAAGTTTGATGCATTACTTATGTCTATTTCAATTGTAAGTATCCTTGAATACTTTGAATGATTATCCTCAATTGACAAGTTAAACAGAAAAAGATAAAGAATGTTATTGATATTGAACTTCCTAACCTTTCTGTTGATTACAAAAAGGGGGAGAGTTTTTATTCAATCGTATATGCCTTCAATTCAATCAAAGTTTAATTTTGAAAGAGGGAGAGCATAAGGGGAAGAGATAAATTGAATTTCATAAAGAAAATGCTTAAGTTTCTGAATTTGAAAAATTTTGAATGATTTATAAAATTAAGGTTCATAGGGGGAGCTACCTCATTGAGGGGGAGCCTTTCCATGAACACAATAGTTGATTTTGGAATCATAAATTTTTTCAATTTTATAATGCATATACTCAATGTTTTTGTCATCATCAAAAAGGGGGAGATTGTTGAGAAATTATTGAAACATAATTGCCCCAACTTTATTGATTTTGATGATTTCCAAAAGCCTTGAGTACCTTAAAGAATACAATGTGTTTATTTATCAAAAACCTTGAGCTTATTCAAATTGAAAGGAATGGACTATCAATGGTTATATTTAATGAGCTTTGAATCTATTAGAAAAAGGAGTTTCAAGCTCTATGCTTAAAAGATTTCAAAAAGGAATTTTTACACATTATAATTCAATCGATGAATTCTTGAAACATGTCTTGAATCCATGCTAAATGTCATATTTAGTGTATTCAAGTCAAATTTATATTTTAAATTTATTTGGGACAAGTTTTAAAGTCTATCAGAACATTTTTCTGAATTTTGTATCGCTCCCGAGCCGACTCAAGGGTTTCCGAGTCGACTCCTGTAAGACATAGAGTTTTCTGATTTTCTCGAGTCGACCCTTGGTTTTCAAGAGTCGACCCCTGACTCTTTGCGAGCTGACTCCTGTCTGTGCGAGCCGACTCCGCTCAAACAATAGAAACCATATTTTTTGAGCACTTCTCGAGTCGACTCCCCATTTTCCTCGAGTCGACTCCCAACTTTCGCGAGCCGACACTTTAGTTTTCGTGAGTCGACCCTTCAATGCTTAAAATGTTTCTATTTTTAGTAATCGACTTCGAGCCGACTCCCACAAAGCTCGAGTCGACTCCGCGAAATCTGGACGCGATTTTTAACGATGACACATCAGCCCCAACGGTAAGATTTTCAAATAACGGTTATTTTTCTTTGTCTCTAACGGATACATTTTTGCAGAATCTATAAATAGAGGAGCTCTTTTCAACTCAGAAGGATGAAGAGAAAATCAAAAAGAGAGAAAAATATCATTCAAAAAGAGGGAAAAACAGAGCATTCTTGAAAAATATTTTAGCTCAAAAGAGAGTGATTCAAAAGGAGTGAAATCAAAGAGGAAGTTTCGTCTGCTCCAGATCTTCAATCCACAAAAGTCAAAAGAAAATCCAAGAGCGTTTCAAAGATCAAATTGAAGGATTTTCAAAAGAGGAAAAAGCTTCATCTCAACTCCAAAGTCTTCAACGGTCAAGAATCTTGTTGAGGCGTGATTCAACACTTCTAGAGGAGTTAAAGAGAAGAAGGAAGAAAGCCAAAGCCACTACCATCTGCAATACTATCAGGCTTTTCTAACTCTTTATTTTATACTTCATTTGTATATTTGCTCAAGAGGAGAATTTCATTATTCAAACACTTTTATTCTAATTGTTTGCTGATTCAATCAGTGGATTGAATCAGTGGAGGTTGATATACCTCGTTGCAAGCCGGAGTGCTTGTGTTGGGTTAGTTGTGAGCCCGTGAAAAACAACGTGTAGGGTTTTGTGCTGGTAAGCCCGAGTTAAAACCAGCTGGGTTCGTTGTGCACCCGATAAAACAACAAGTTTGAGTTGTGAGCTTGGAAAACAACTCGGCTATAATCTAGAGAGATTATAGTGTGGACCCAAGTGAATCTTGGGAGTGGACGTAGGTGCTGGTTGCGCCGAACCACTATAAAATTATCTTGTGTTTGCCGTGCCATATTTCTCTCTCTATCTCTCTTTATTATTTGCTTGTGCATTGTTTCTTAGTTAATTTCATTCACTTGCACATCTTGAGCAAATCTGTTTAAAACATTTAAAAAGTCTTAAATTTTTAAGAACCCAATTCACCCCCCCCCCCTCTTGGGTTGCCATCTGGGCCAACAGACCCAATTGATGATTTTGATGATTAACAAAACTATTTGAGTATAACTAATGGAGGCTCTAATGATTTTGATTAAGTGTTTCAGATTATAAGTCTATTGAATGATCAAAATCAGGAGTTACATCGTTTCTGGATCGAATCTAATGTCTAGGTAAGATTGCAGACATTAGAGTCGACTCCGAGAATCACAGAGCCGACTCCGGATCTGGCACGGAAGTTAGAGTCGACTCCGAGACTGTTAGAGCCGACTCTCACAGAAGAAACAGAACGTCGATTTTTTTGGCCCCGTCCTAGAGTCGACTCTGGGTAAGTTAGAGTCGACTCCAAAAAGTTTCTTGTCGACCCCAGAAAAGTCAGAGACGACTCCAGAAATAACGTTTTAAAGTGCTTCGAGTTAGAGCCGACTCCAGAAAAGTTAGAGTCGACTCCAACCCATCTGGAACGAAAAATCAAATTGTTAGATCAGCTCTAACGGTAATATTTCTATTTTACCTTATTTCTAACGAATATATTTTGTTATAAGGTACACTCCAACGGATAGTTTTCTTCCAAAAATGGTTTGAAAGAAATCTATAAAAAGGGAAGACTATCATTCAAAATAAAAAATAAAAAAAAATGGAAAAACAAAGAGGAAATTCGGAAGTAGAGAAATCCCATTTCAAAAATCCGAAAAAGAGAGAGCCTGAATCTCAAGAGAAAAACCTTCTAGCTCAAATCCACTCCACTCCAAAAAGCTCAAGAGGAATCCAAGGCATTCAAATCAAAGTTTTGGTGGATTTCCCAACTTGGAGAAAGAGGATTCGTTTCTTGCTTTTCAACCCTTCTCAACTGCTTCAACTGTGAAGAATCGGAGCTGAGGCTTGATTCAACCTAGCAAGGAGAAGAAGAAAAGAAGAAAAGAAGAAAAGCTCAAAAGCCAACCAACTATAAATCAGGCTTTTCTAAACCTTGTTATTCTTATATTTGATTATCTGCTCATTAAGGAGCTTTGTAATTGAAAAATAATATTTTCATTATTTGTATCTAGTTCAATCTGGGGGATTGAACTAGTGGAGGTAGTCTTACCTCAGTACAAGCTTGGGATAGCTTGTGTTAGGGTTTTTGTGCTGGTGAGCCCGGAAAACCAGCTGGGTTCGTTGTGATCCCAGGAAAATAATAAGTTTGAGTTGTGAGCTTGTAAAACAACTCGGCTATAATCAAGGAAGATTATAGTGTGGACCCAAGTGAATCTTGGGAGTGAACGTAGGTGTTGGATACACCGAACCACTATAAAATCTTTGTGTTTGCAGTGCTTTCATTGACTCTTTCTCTATCTCTATTTTATTCACCGCACTTTTTATTTGCATTGCCTTTACCTTCATTCTTCTTAAGCAAACTATTTTAAAAGGCTAATTTTTTAAAGAACCCAATTCACCCTCCCCCCCCCCCCCCCCTCTTGGGTTGTCATCTGGGCCAACAAAGTTTTTGGACAATATTTTTTTGATTTTTGAAGAAACTCTAGTGCAAAATTATGATAAAGCATCACCCTTTTGTCGTCTATTGCTGCAGTTGTTTTCGCTTTAAGAAAAGGATATTTTCATAATTTTTGCTATTCTTTGTATCATCCTAAAATTTATGATAGTACGATCTTTATTGGATGAATGATTTTTGATGGATTGTAGATCAATTTTCTTTTCTCCTTTCTTCTTTGTATTGTCCTAAAAGTTTTTGAACAATATTTTCTTGATTTTTGAAGAAACTCTAGTGCGAAATTATGATAATGCATCGCCCTTTGGTCATCTATTGCTGCAGTTATTTGGCTTTAAGTAAGGGTATACTTTGATAATTTTTTACTCTTTTTTGTATCATCCTAAAATTCATGACAGTTTGATATTTATCAAATGAATGATTTTTAATGGATTGTAGATCAATTTTCTTTTCTTAGTACTTCTTTGTATCATCCAAGAAGTTCTTGGACAATATTTCTTAATTTTTAAGGAAATTCTTGTGCGAAATTACGATAATTCATCACCCTTTCTATTGCTGCAGTTGTTTTGGCTTTAAGTAAAGGGTATTTATTTTCATGATTTTTGTTTTTCTTTGTATCGTCCTAGAATTCATGACAGTTCGATCTTTATCGGATGAATGATTTTTGATAGATTGTAGATCAATTTTTTTTCCTCAGTTCTTCTTTGTATCGTCCTAAAAGTTCTTGGACAATATTTTCTTGATTTTTGAAGAAACCGTAGTGCAAAATTATGACAATGCATCGTCTTTAGTCGTCTATTACTGCATTTATTTTGGCTTTAAATAAAGGATATTTTGGTGATTTTTGTTCTTCTTTGTATCGTCCTAAAATGACAGTCCAATCTTTATCGGATGAATGGTTTTTGATGGATTGTAGATTAATTTTCTTTCCTCCATTCTACTTTGTATCGTCCTAAAAGATTCGGCCAAAAATTCTTGACCCTCCGATCTCCATCGGATGGACGGTGGTAGTTCTTGGATAATATTTTCTTAATTTTTGAAGAAACTCTAGTGCAAAATTATGGTAATTCATCGCCCTTTGGTCGCCTATTGCGGCAGTTATTTTGGCTTGTAAAGGGCATTTTGGCGATTTTTTTCTTCTTTGTATCGTCCTAAAATTCATGACTGCCCGATCTTTATTTGATGAATGATTTTTTATGGATTGTAGATCAATTTTCTTTTCTCTATTCTTCTTTGTATCGTCTTAAAAGTTCTTGAACAATATTTTCTTGATTTGTGAAGAAACTCTAGTATGAAATTATGATAATGCATCACCCTTTGGTTGTCTATTGCTGCAGCTGTTTTGATTTTAAGTAAATGGTATTTTGCTAATTTTTGTTCTTCTTTGTATCGTCATAAAATTCATGATAGTCTAATTTTTATCGGATGAATGATTTTTGATGGATTGTAGATCAATTTTCTTTCATCCGTTCTTCTTTGTATCGTCCTAAAAGTTCTTGGACAATAATACCTTGATTTTTGAAGAAACTCTAGTGCAAAATTATGATAATGTATCGTCGTTTGGTCATCTATTGCAGTAGTTGTTTTGGCTTTAAGTACAGAGTATTTTGGTGATTTTTATTCTTCTTTGTATTGTCCTAAAATTCATGACACTCTGATTTTATCAGATGAATAATTTTTGATGGATTGTAGATTAATTTTCTTTCCTTCATTCTTCTTTGTATCGAACTAAAATTCTTAAACAATATTTTATTGAGTTTTGAAGAAACTCTAGTGCAAAATTATGATAAAGCAACGCCCTTTGGTCGTCTATTTCTGCAGTTGTTTTAGCTTTAAGTAAAGGGTATTTTGATAATTTTTGTTCTTCTTTGTATCGTCCTAAAATTCATGACAGTCCGATCTTTATCGGATAAATGATTTTTGATGGATTGTAGATCAATTTTCTTTTCTCCGTTCTTCCTTGTATCGTCCTAAAAGTTCTTGGACAATATTATCTTGATTTTTGAAGAAACTCTAGTGCGAATTTACGACAATGCATCACCCTTTGGTCGTCTATGGTTGTAGTTGTTTTGGCTTTAATAAAGGAAATTTTGGTGATTTTTGTTCTTTATATCATTCAAAAATTCATGATAGTTCGATCTTTATCGGATGAATGAATTTTGATGGATTGTAGATCAATCTTCTTTCCTCCATTCTTCTTTGTATCATCCTAAAAGATTTGACCAAGAATTCCTGACCCTTCGATCTCCATCGGGCGGACGATGGTAGTTCTTGGATAATAATTTCTTGATTTTTGAAGAAACAATAGTGCAAAATTACGATAATGCATCATCCTTTATTCGTATATTTGTGCGATTTTTTGGCTTTAAAGTAAAGGGTATTTAGATAATTTTTATTTTTTTGTATCCTAAAATTCATGACAGTTCGATCTTTATTGGATGAATGAATTTTGATGGATTGTAGATCAATTTACTTTGCTCCGTTCTTCTTCGTATCGTACTAAAATTCTTGAACAATATTTTCTTGATTAAAATTCTTGAATAATATTTTCTTGATTTTTAAAAAAAACTCTAGTGTGAAATTACGATAATGCATCACCTTTGGTCGTCTTTAATTGAAGAGTATTTTTTAATTTTCGTTCTTCTTTTGCTACAACAATTATTAAGGGAGACAATGATAAAAAAGTTATTTTTCAATACTTTAAAGCATTGAAAACTTTTTGAATCATTGAAAACTGGAGATGGAGATAAAATTTTTTAACGCTATTAAAAAGCGTCGAAAAAAAAATGGTGTCGAAAAAAAAAAAAAAAAAAAAAGGCGCTTATTAGCATGGGCAAGATAAAAAAAGTATATCGATACTTAAAAAGCGTTGGCAATCGAAAGTATACCAACCCTTTTAAAAAGTAAAGAGCGTTGGCACTCTTTTCGTGCAAAACCATGCCGTAATCTAAGACATTTCAAAGACGTGGGCCTAAGAAAGCTACCGATACCATTTGCGTTGTATCAACTGAAAACAAAACAATAGTTTATCTGAAGTAACTATTATTTATTCACAAAAATAATTTAAAAAAAATTGATTTCCCCAAACGTTTTTAACTTCGTCACTCGTCCTCACCTTCAAGTTTATAGCTTATACTACCACTCTACCATCAAGATCACAACCCTCGGAGGACAGCTCTCGCTCAAAACTCTAAAGAGGTGGAAAAGGAAACAACTCTCAAGCTAAGAAAGATTAGAAACAGAGAAAGTCGGTGATGAGTCCGCCGTCGCAGAGCCGTCCGGTGGAAGAAAACACGGCCGTCCGCTAGCGGGGGAATACATTTCCCAACCCGGCCGCTGAGCCTCCAGTGTCAGTTGGAGTCGCCAAAGTTGAACAGCACTGGATTCCTTGCTTACTTGGACTCCACTAATACACACAGACACCAATAACGAAGCCATTACTGCGATCCCGACACCTTCGTCGCCTCCCATCTCCCCTCGATCTCCACCCAGCTTCTTTGCCACTAAAGCCTTGTTGTGGTGGTCTCAGTAGTGCGTAAGCGTGGAGGAATCCAAATGAGGACAGAGGGAGATGCCAAACCAAGACGATTTAAACCGATACAATGGATGCGTCACTTCCTCTCAGAAACCTTGGCCCAAACCTCCATCCCAAGCAACCTAATTTCCATTTAAAAAATAAAATAAGTTCTTGAGCGAACGATTTCATAAAATTAATAGCTTGCGTGACAGAGTAATAATTAATAAGTATTAGATGGATCGATCGCATACTGATGGAGGGGCAGATGGAGTCCCTTAAGCTTCATAACCTCCCAAGATCTCATTCTCGATATCGTCACTCTCCGCTCGGCCAGAAATAAAAATGCATTCCTCTCCTCGATTCAGATCTGGACTTGTCGGAGAGATCGGGATTTCCGCTTCTTCTTCCTCCCTAACATTATCATATCCAAAGCTGGAAAACAATAACAAAAATATTGTAATACCCGGTTCAAACGAACCAGATTTGGTTCAGATGAACCAGGCTTGGTTCAAATGAACCAAGCTCCTGACTATTGAGTTCCCGGACTAACGCTTAGTTCCAGGCGAAGCGTTTGGCCTTCCGAGAAAACTCAGATCCGAGGGGCTGCTCAGGTGAATAAATAGGGAGGATGAGGACCTTTCCTTCACGCAGGCGCACTTCTGTCATCAGGTAATCCCCTGGGTAATCCCTTGAGAGAGAGAGAGAGAGAGAGAGAGAGAGAGATAGAGAGATAGAGATAGAGAGATAGAGACAGAGAGAGAGTGCACGGGAGACATCCGGCTGGTCGACGCTTGGTTCAGGCCCGGCGGCGTGCTCGCCGCCGCGCCGGGCCTGAGACTTGGCTGACGACTCCGCCGGCGCCGGGGGAGGCGTCCGGCGGGGTAGTGGTGGAGAGAGAGAGGAGAGGGAGGGCCAATTGGCCCTCCTCTCACGCGGTGGCGGAAGCCGAACCGGCTTCCGCCGCCGGTTGGTTTGGGCCCGGCGGCGTGCTCGCCGCCTCGCCGGGCCCGAGCTTCCGCCTGTCGCCTCCACCGGCGTCGGGCGTGCGTCCGGTGGAGTTCCGGCCGGCCAAGGTGGCCGGCCGTGCCGCCGGCACAAAGACGTGCCGCGCGGACGTGAGGGAGATGACGAGAGAAAATTAAGGAGAGGGAGAGAGAGGGGAGGCCGGCCGCGGCGGCGGCCGGCTCTGGTCCGGCCAACGACGGCCGGACCGGCCCCAATTTGGCCGGAATCGTCGCCGGCGCGATGAATTCCACATGGGAGCTGCGGAGAGAAAGAGAGAGAAGGAGAGAAATTGAGGTTGAATGAAGGGAAAAGGAGGCCGGCCGCGGCGGCGACCGGCTCCGGCCCGGCCTCCGGTGGTCGGGCCGGACGGAATTAGGCCGGCGGCGGCCCTGGCCGCCAGCCGGATGCTGTCCTCTGTTTCGGGTGAAACAGAGGAGCGGGGATCGAAGAATTGGCTGGGCTGCTGGGCTGCCATCATTTGGGCCCTATTGGGCCGTGCAGCGAGCAGCTTTGGGGCTAGTTTTAGGGCCCCGTAACGGGCTGGGATTAGCAAGAAAAATTTATGGTTGGAATTTAGGTTGAATCTAGTTTCTGGGGATGAATTTACTTCCCCATTTGAGTGGGTACGGTGAGAGATATTCGAGTCCGAAGTTGGGCCCGTAGATTGGTCAGGGTAGAGTCTTAGGAATCATTTCATGATCCAGATTTTAATCATTTAATTGTGTAAAATAATCCTTCAGGTATCCCGACATCTGATTAGCTGATATATCTGTTGGATTGCGTGCGGAGGTAAGTAAGCCAATTATCAGTTATTAAATAAATTATTTCAGGATATGTGTAATTGAATTGTGAAATTTATATTGTGTTATGCATGGAATATTCATGGACATTGCTTAATTAAATGAATGCTGGCAATATACTGTTGTTTATATGCTATGACTGAGATTTATTTCATAATGAATGCTGAGCATGAAAAATATAAATGTTATGATATTGATATAAAAATTAAAAGTACAATCCACTGTTTTGCTATGTGTGGATGATATGCATGAGGGATGCAGTTATTATGCATGAGAGATGCAGTTGCTATGCATGAGAGATGCAGTTATTATGCATGAGAGATGCAGTTAGTATGACATTGATGTGATATATTACATGCAATTGTTCAGTAAGTATAATCCACTGTTTTGCTATATGATTGATGTATTGATGTATTGAAGTGATGTGAGGTACTGTTATGTGTCGCCGCGGTTCTCCTTTACTATGGCCCCACACATTGTAGATGTGTTCTGTATGATTTTTATGGCCACACACACTGGAGATGTATTCTGTTATGATATGGCCCCACATATTGTAGACATGTTCTGTATGATTTTTACGGCCTTCCACACTGACGAGTGTGTTATGGTATGGCCCACATGTCTTACAATGTGTTCTGTATGATTTTTATGGCCACATACATCGTAGAGTGTGTTCTATTATGGTATGGCCTCACACATCGTACAATGTGTTCTGTGGATATTGATGGCCACGCATCTGGAGGATGTGCTCTGATTGAGGTATTGCAGGGCCGTGGGTCACATTTACAGTTACCATTGAGAGTATAAACAGTGGGTTTACTTATATAGTATAATTGAGCGGTTATGGCTGCAAATGATTAGTATTATATTCATAAGTGCCGCTGTGGTTCTCCTTTGCTATGGCCATACACATCTGGAGGATGTGCTCAGATGAGGCATTGCAGGGCCGTGGGACACGCATGATATAATACTTACATTGCATAATGAAGTGATTGTGAATGCAAAAGAATGAATTATATTTATATGTGCCGCCACGGCTCTCCTTTGTTATGGGGCATTGCAGGGCCGTGGGACATATATAATATAATATGACAATGAATTGTTTATATGCACTGATAATTTGCTATGATATAATACAACAATGATGAGTGCAAATGATTTGAATTATATTTATATGTGCCGCCGCGGCTCTCCTTTGTTATGGGGCATTGCAGGGCCGTGGGACACATATGATATAATATAACAATAATGGGTTTACTTACATTGCATGTTTGAGTAATTGTATAATGTTTAAGCATGCAAATCATCTATGTGTTTATTGATTATCATGCTATGATTTGACTGCATAACATGGTTTACTTACTGAGTGTAATCTCATGAAAATATTATAATGTTTTTTATTACAGGACCATGAGATTTGAGAATAACATGTTGGAGTGATGGACCTCAACTCAAATATAGATTCTTGTTTTATTGCTATACCAGTGTATTTATGTGTAGGGCTTGATGCCCAGACTATATTATTGTGGTGTGTAAGGAACCATAGGTTCATTGGAGCTTCTATTTAAATTAAAGTGGATTCATATGTTGATGTAACCCCAGTAATGCTTATGTGTAGAGCTTGTAGCCCAAATCTTTAGTTATGGATTGTATTAAAGCCATGGACTTGAATGATATATAGGTTATTGCTTTTCTTGAACTCAGTGTCATGTTTCGGGACGCCTTGCGTGCCCGGCACGCGGCGGGTTGTCATCCTAGCTCAAAATTTTGGGTCTGGGGCGTGACAGCTTTTATGGTATCAGAGCTCAGGTTATGACCCTAGGGACACAAAAATATTGACATGATAATACGTAGAGAACTTATGACCCTAGGGACACAGACATATTGACATGATAACACGGAGAGAACATATCTTTAGAGACACCTGACACATTAGTTTATGATGATATTAACCACATCCAATTTACCAGGAATTAGTTATGGCTCGCCGTACTAGGAGCCAACTGTATGAGGAGGACTCTCTGGCCGGTAATGCCGATCTGCCGGTGGGTCAAGGGGCTTCTAGAGGTTTTAGTTCAATTAAACTTGTTGGAAATGATTCGTAACAGTTTTAGACCTTTAAATAATATGGGAGATGAAATTTTAATTGGATATGCAATAAAAGATAGATGAATTTATGGAATAAACATAGTAGTGGATGACTAATATGACTAAGATAACATCATTATGTCTATATTGAAATTGTGTTGATATGTGGATTTTGAGGTATTAAATCTGAATTTGAATGTGGATGTATATAATGAATTTTAATAGTGGAACTTACATTGTTGATATTGTAAGTTAATCTACCGGTTATAGGGATGATTAATATTGATGATATTTTGGGAATGAAATAGTTAATTACATGTTTTTGATTAAGCATAATTGAGTACTTTCTGAATTTGAGTCTGGATGGATAAGTATATATAGTGAATTTTACTAAGAGACTTTTATTATGGATATCATAGATTCAAAACTGATTGTTATTTTGCTAGATATGGAGATGGTTGATATTGATGCTAATGAAGTGGTTGATTGCTTATTATATCATGATGGAAGATTATAAAATTTTAAATTCTGAGACAATTACTGTTTAAGTTTTGAGAGCAGTAGACTCTATTAATCTTTAGAACTGATTTTGGCTATAAATGACCAAATATTTTGATGGTAGAAAGTGAAAGATTTTAGCAATAATGAGAATGAGATAAACTCTACTGATAAAGAATTTCATGGGGATTTTTATCTATTAATAGATTTCTAAATCAAGATACCTATTCATTAATTTATTGTGAATACTTATTGTACCTTTCTTCATAGTTCCTAAGGAGATATCTTTCTCTAGGATGGATAAATTATTGATCGGCCATAAGTGGCACAAAAAAAAAAAAGGGGGGGAGATGATTTTATGTTGATTATTATCAATTATTGATTATGGTTAAGGATACATCTACTATCACTTTCAAGTCATAGAGAGATTACTATAAATTTCAATTATGTCTTTCGGATGGTAAGTGCATTTTCAATCTTTACTGACCTTATAAGTCTTGTATCTATCTGAGCTAGATTAGTGAAGTCACTTTGAGATATTTGAAGGGTTTAAATTAGTTGGTCATATTATGGCATGAGACATTGCATAATCTATAGATGATTTTGATAATCATTGGTAACGAAATAATTGATTCAAGAATTTGAATCATTTAAATTGCATTACTTATTGAGGATATACTGACCTATTCAAGAGAAATTGATTGGTTATGGTGGTATTATTGATATATATGAAGGAGATAAAATAATCATACTGATGATTATGATGGCACTATCATTCCAAGAAATTAAATTAGTTAATTATGATTGATGTTAGCTTGAAGTATTCAAGAGTAAAACCAAGTATGTTATAATGATTGATATAAGTATCGTAATGATTAATGGCACATTCAACTATTTATGAGTTGAGAGAGCATTGGAAGAAAATTGTCTTATATTTAATTCAAAAGAACTTGGAATTGTCCTATCAAGAAATTATGAATACCTGATGTGTTACTAACCTTAAGAATGATGGATTCTATGATATTTATAATGATTGTGTTGTGAGAAGTTAAAAAATAAAAAAAAAAAAAAAAAAAAAAGAGGAATACTTCTTATGGAATTCAATTTTAATTGGATTCAATTTTATTTGGTAGAAAGATCAAATTTTGTAAGTTGGATATGTCATTTGGGTACTTGGGAATGAAATAAAAGTTGCTTGTGAATATCTTTAATAGTACAAAATTATGGACATTTAATTTCGAGGAGGTGTATTTCAAACCCCGTTATATGCTAAAACTTGAACCAATTTAGCTTAAGAAAGAATTGACTTATAAAGATCAATGATGTATTGATGACGGTGACTTTTGAACGAAATTTAGCTGATTATGAGATAGAAAAATTGGATTCATATTCTATTAGATGTATATCAAATTTCGAGGATGAAATTTTTATAAGGAGGGGAGGATGTAATACCCGGTTCAAACGAACCAGATTTGGTTCAGATGAACCAGGCTTGGTTCAAATGAACCAAGCTCCTGACTATTGAGTTCCCGGACTAACGCTTAGCTCCAGGCGAAGCGTTTGGCCTTCCGAGAAAACTCAGATCCGAGGGGCTGCTCAGGTGAATAAATAGGGAGGATGAGGACCTTTCCTTCACGCAGGCGCACTTCTGTCATCAGGTAATCCCCTGGGTAATCCCTTGAGAGAGAGAGAGAGAGAGATAGAGAGATAGAGATAGAGAGATAGAGACAGAGAGAGAGTGCACAGGAGACATCCGGCTGGTCAATGCTTGGTTCAGGCCCGGCGGCGTGCTCGCCGCCGCGCCAGGCCTGAGACTTGGCCGACGACTCCGCCGGCGCCGGGGGAGGCATCCGGCGGGGTAGTGGTGGAGAGAGAGAGGAGAGGGAGGGCCAATTGGCCCTCCTCTCGCGCGGTGGCGAAAGCTGAACCGGCTTCCGCCGGTTGGTTCGGGCCCGGCGGCGTGCTCGCCGCCTCGCCGGGCCCGAGCTTCTGCCTGTCGCCTCCACCGGCGCCGGGCGTGCGTCCGGTGGAGTTTCGGCCGGCCAAGGTGGCCGGCCATGCCGCCGGCACAAAGACGTGCCGCGCGGACGTGAGGGAGATGACGAGAGAAAATTAAGGAGAGGGAGAGAGAGGGGAGGCCGGCCGCGGCGGCGGCCGGCTCTGGTCCGGCCAACGATGGCCGGACCGGCCCTAATTTGGCCGGAATCGTCGCCGGCGCGATGAATTCCACGCGGGAGCTGCGGAGAGAAAGAGAGAGAAGGAGATAAATTGAGGTTGAATGAAGGGAAAAGGAGGCCGGCCGCGGTGGCGGCCGGCTCCGGCCCGGCCTCCGGTGGCCGGGCCGGACGGAATTAGGCCGGCGGCGGCCCTGGCCGCCGGCCGGATGCTATCCTCTGTTTCGGGTGAAACAGAGGAGCGGGGATCGAAGAATTGGCTGGGCTGCTGGGCTGCCATCATTTGGGCCCTATTGGGCCGTGCAGCGAGCAGCTTTGGGGCTAGTTTTAGGGCCCCGTAACGGGCTGGGATTAGCAAGAAAAATTTATGGTTGGAATTTAGGTTGAATCTAGTTTCTAGGGATGAATTTACTTCCCCATTTGAGTGGGTACGGTGAGAGATATTCGAGTCCGAAGTTGGGCCCATGGATTGGTCAGGGTAGAGTCTTAGGAATCATTTCATGATCCAGATTTTAATCATTTAATTGTGTAAAATAATCCTTCAGGTATCCCGACATCTGATTAGCTGATATATCTGTTGGATTGCGTGCGGAGGTAAGTAAGCCAGTTATCAGTTATTAAATAAATTATTTCAGGATATGTGTAATTGAATTGTGAAATTATATTGTGTTATGCATGGAATATTCATGGACATTGCTTAATTAAATGAATGCTGGCAATATACTGTTGTTATATGCTATGACTGAGATTTATTTCATAATGAATGCTGAGCATGAAAAATATAAATGTTATGATATTGATAAAAATTAAAAGTACAATCCACTGTTTTGCTATGTGTGGATGATATGCATGAGGGATGCAGTTATTATGCATGAGAGATGCAGTTGCTATGCATGAGAGATGCAGTTATTATGCATGAGAGATGCAGTTAGTATGACATTGATGTGATATATTACATGCAATTGTTCAGTAAGTATAATCCACTATTTTGCTACATGATTGATGTATTGATGTATTGAAGTGATGTGAGGTACTGTTATGTGTCGCCGCGGTTCTCCTTTACTATGGCCCCACACATTGTAGATGTGTTCTATATGATTTTTATGGCCACACACACTGGAGATGTATTCTGTTATGATATGGCCCCACATATTGTAGACATGTTCTGTATGATTTTTACGGCCTCCCACACTGACGAGTGTGTTATGGTATGGCCCACATGTCTTACAATGTGTTCTGTATGATTTTTATGGCCACATACATCGTAGAGTGTGTTCTGTTATGGTATGGCCTCACACATCGTACAATGTGTTCTGTGGATATTGATGGCCATGCATCTGGAGGATGTGCTCTGATTGAGGTATTGCAGGGCCGTGGGTCACATTTACAGTTACCATTGAGAGTATAAACAGTGGGTTTACTTATATAGTATAATTGAGCGGTTATGGCTGCAAATGATTAGTATTATATTCATAAGTGCCGCTGTGGTTCTCCTTTGCTATGGCCATACACATCTGGAGGATGTGCTCAGATGAGGCATTGCAGGGCCGTGGGACACGCATGATATAATACTTACATTGCATAATGGAGTGATTGTGAATGCAAAAGAATGAATTATATTTATATGTGCCGCCACGGCTCTCCTTTGTTATGGGGCATTGCAGGGCCGTGGGACATATATAATATAATATGACAATGAATTGTTTATATGCACTGATAATTTGCTATGATATAATACAACAATGATGAGTGCAAATGATTTGAATTATATTTATATGTGCCGCCGCGGCTCTCCTTTGTTATGGGGCATTGCAGGGCCGTGGGACACATATGATATAATATAACAATAATGGGTTTACTTACATTGCATGTTTGAGTAATTGTATAATGTTTAAGCATGCAAATCATCTATGTGTTTATTGATTATCATGCTATGATTTGACTGCATAACATGGTTTACTTACTGAGTGTAATCTCATGAAAATATTATAATGTTTTTTTATTACAGGACCATGAGATTTGAGAATAACATGTTGGAGTGATGGACCTCAACTCAAATATAGATTCTTGTTTTATTGCTATACCAGTGTATTTATGTGTAGGGCTTGATGCCCAGACTATTATTGTGGTGTGTAAGGAACCATAGGTTCGTTGGAGCTTCTATTTAAATTAAAGTGGATTCATATGTTGATGTAACCCCAGTAATGCTTATGTGTAGAGCTTGTAGCCCAAATCTTTAGTTATGGATTGTATTAAAGCCATGGACTTGAATGATATATAGGTTATTGCTTTTCTTGAACTCAGTGTCATGTTTCGGGACGCCTTGCGTGCCTGGCACGCGGCGGGTTATCATCCTAGCTCAAAATTTTGGGTCTGGGGCGTGACAAATATTATATTAGATCTAGAGAAAAGGTGAAGAAAATAGAGGGAGGGAGTAATTTAAGCATAAATTTACCTTAGGATTTGGAACGAGAGAAACAGAGAGCTCTCACTATTGGGAATTGGAAGAGAAAGAAGGGTGTAGAGAACTGAAGCACAGAGAATGCTGCGTTCAAAGCCGCGGGGGCACAAAGAGGCGAAGAACTAAGCAAGTTCAAAATCCCTGGGAGGCCGAAAGCACCAACCATAGAGAGAAAACGGGGAAAAAAAAAAAAAACAAAGTTGTAGAGATCTCTCAGCTCATTCGTTCCCTTGTGCAGTGGGACGGAAGCCGGCTCCCTTTCGGCCGCCCTTCCACGCTCCTCATCCCCTATGCATCCACGAGGCCGGATTAAGGAAGAGTGACTGCGACCCTTTTTCCTCCCACCCGGTGTTGATCTGTGTCAACCCCGGTGTGCGATGTCCAGGCTTGTTTTCAGCGCGGCCCGATCGAGTTTCGGGAGTGGTCCGGCGCCGGTTATCGGCATGAGGAGGAAAGGGAGGGGAGAGGCGGCTAGGGTTTCACTGGTTGGAAGAGGCGGGGGGAGAGGCAGGCCTTGGGGGCGAGATAAATTGTTAAGCGTCGATTAAACTGTACGCTTTTTGAAAGTGTTGGCAGCTTTCGGTATTTGCCTAGGATATAACATCCGAAAAAAAAGTATTGGTATACTTGGTTTTTTTTTTTTTTTAATGTTGTATCGTTATAAAATTCATGACAGGATGAAAAAATTTTTATGTATTGTAGATTAATATTCTTTTCTTTGTTGTTCTTTGTATCATCTTAAAAGTTCTTGAACAATATTATCTTAATTTTTAAAAAAACTCTAGTGCGAAATTACGATAATGCATCTTCCGGTCGCCTATTGCTGAAGTTATTTTGGCTTTAAGTAAAGGATATTTTAGAGATTTTTATTCATCTTTGTTTCATCCTAAAATTTATGACAGTCCGAACTTTATCGGATGAATAATTTTTGGTAGATTGTAGATCAGTTTTCTTTCCTCCGTTCTTTTTTGTATCATCCTAAAAGTTATTGGACAATATTTTCTTAATTTTTAAAGAAACTCTAGTGCAAAATTATTATAATGCATCACCCTTTGATCATCTATTACTGCAGTTATTTTGGCTTTAATAAATGATATTTTGATAATTTTTTTTCTTCTTTGTATCCTCATAAAATTTTTGACATTTCGATCTTTATCGGATGAATGATTTTGATGGATTGTAGATCAATTTTATTCCCTCCGTTCTTCTTTTTATCGTCCTAATTGCTCTTGGACAATATTTTCTTGATTTTTGAAGAAACTCTAGTGCACAATTACGATAATGCATCGCCCTTTGGTCGTCTATTGCTGTAGTTATTTTGGCTTTAAGTAAAGGGTATTTTTGTTATTCTTTGTATCGTCCTAAAATTTATGATAGTCCGATCTATATCGGATGAATCATTTTTGATGGATTGTAAATCAATTTTCTTTCCTCTGTTCTTCTTTGTATCATCCTAAAAGTTCTTGAGCAATATTTTCTTGAATTTTGAAGAAACTTAAGTGCAAAATTACAATAATGCATCGCCCTTTGGTCGTCTATTGCAGCAGTTATTTTGGCTTTAAATAAAGGGTATTTTGGTGATTTTTGTTCTTCATTATATCGTCCTAAAATTCATTACAATCCAATCTTTATTGGATGAATGGTTTTTGATGGATTGTAGATCAATTTTCTTTCCTTCAATCTTTTTTGTATCATCTAAAAGATTTGACCAAGAATTCCTGACCCTCCGATTTCCATCGAATGGACGATACTAGTTCGTGGATAATATTTTCTTGATTTTAGAAGAAACTCTAGTGCAAAATTATGATAATGCACCGCCCTTTGGTCGTCTATTGCTGCAGTTAATTTGGCTTTAAGGAAAGGTTATTTTGGTAATTTTTATTCTACTTTGTATTATCCTAAAATTCATGACAGTCCGATCTTTATCGGATGAATAATTTTTGATGGATTGTAAATCAATTTTCTTTACTTCGTTCTTCTTTGTATCATATTAAAATTCTTGAATAATATTTTTTGATTTTTGAAGAAACTCTAGTGCGAAATTACAATAATGCATCGCCCTTTGGTCATCTATTGCTGCAGTTGTTTTGGCTTTAAGTAAAAGATATTTTGGTGATTTTTATTCTTCTTTCTATCGTTCTAAAATTCATGACAATCCAAACTTTAACGGATGAATAATTTTTGATGGATTGTAGATCAGTTTTCTTTCTTCGTTCTTCTTTGTATCGTCCTAAAGTTCTTGGACAATATTTTCTTGATTTTTAAAGAAACTCTTGTACAAAATTACGATAATGCATCACCCTTTGGTCATCTTTTGTTGCAGTTATTTTGGCTTTAAGTAAAGGGTATCAATTTTTCTTCTTTCTATCCTCTTAAAATTTATAACAGTCTGATTTTATCGGATGAATAATTTTTGATGGATTGTAGATCAATTTTCTTTCCTCCGTTCTTCTTTGTATCGTCCCAAAAGTTCTTGGACAATATTTTCTTGATTTTTAAAGAAACTCTAATACAAAATTATGACAATGCATCACCCTTTTGTCGTATATGGTTGTAGTTGTTTTGGCTTTAAGTAAAAGAAATTTTGGTGATTTTTGTTCTTCCTTATATCATCCTAAAATTCATGGCAGTCCGATCTTTATCGGATGAATGAATTTTGATGGATTGTAGATCAATTTTTTTTCTTTTGTTCTTCTTTGTATCGTCTGTCTTAAAAGATTTGACCTATAATTCCTGACCCTCTGATCTCCATCGAATGGACGATGGTAGTTCTTAGATAATAATTTCTTAATTTTTGAAGAAACTATAGTGCAAAATTATGAAAATGCATCGTCTTTGGTCATCTACTGTTGCAATTTTTTAGCTTTAAGTAAAGGGTAATTTGATAATTTTAATTTTTTTGTATCCTAAAATCCATGACAGTCCAATCTTTATTGGATGAATGATTTTTGATAGATTGTAGATCAATTTACTTTGCTCCGTTCTTCTTCGTATCGTACTAAAATTCTTGAACAATATTTTCTTGATTTTTTGAAGAAACTCTAGTGCGAAATTATGATAATGCATCGCCCTTTGGTCGTCTATTGCTGCAGCTATTTTGGCTTTAAGTAAAGGGTATTTTGTTAGTTTTCGTTCTTCTTTGTATCATCATAAAATTCGTGACAGTCTGATCTTTATTAGATGGATGATTTTTTTTGGATTGTAGTTAATTTTGTTTCCTCTGTTCTTCTTTTTATCTTCCTAAAGTTCTTGGACAATATTATCTTGATTTTTGAAGAAACTCTAGTGCGAAATTACGATAATGCATCTTCCTTTGGTCGCCTATTGCTGAAGTTATTTTGGTTTTAAGTAAAGGATCGATATTTTGGAGATTTTTGTTCCTCTTTGTTTCATCCTAAAATTTATGACAGTTCGAACTTTATTGGATGAATAATTTTTGATAGATTATAGATCAGTTTTCTTTCCTCCGTTCTTCTTTATATCGTCCTAAAAGTTCTTGGACAATATTTTCTCTATTTTTGAAGAAACTCTAGTGCGAAATTGTTATAATGCATCTATTTTGGCTTTAAGTAAAGGGTATTTTGGTAATTTTCTTCTTCTTTATATCCTCCTAAAATTCATGACATTCCAATCTTTATTTGATGAATGATTTTTGATGGATTGTAAATCAATTTTCTTTTCTCCGTTCTTCTTTGTATCATCCTAGCTAATAGTTCTTGGACAATATTTTCTTGATTTTTGAAGAAACTCTAGAGCAAAATTACGATAATGCATCGCCCTTTGGTCGTCTATTGCTGCAGTTGTTTTAGCTTTAAGTAAAAGGTATTTTGGTTATTTTGGTTATTCTTTGTATCGTTCTAAAATTTATGATAGTCCGATCTGTTAGGAAATATGTCCTACAGCCAATCGTCTAGCTTATAGACGGTTGTGATTCATTGTACATTATTTATTTGATTAATAAAAGTTATTTTGGCAGTACAACATATTTTTTATCTTTCAATAGAACTCTTATATGTTGTAGTCTTTAGAATTACATTTATTCGAGAAAGGAGGAATTATCTAGTAATTCTTAAATGGGTTCGCGACCAAATGATACGTTATTACCTAGGACAATAACGTAGTCAAGTATAGGTCGTTGTGTGCCATATGTTGGTTTGTCCTCTTAAACCAAGGAGTGTATGACACAAGTATGGCATGCAGGTGAGTGTAGGAGTACATTCACTGAACAGTGGCTCACCTCTGTTGAGTACTCTACTGTCAAGGGTATCTCACAGAAGGGCAATGGGTATAAGTGTCCCTTTGACCTGAGACTATCATGGTGACTTAGTAAGCAACTCACTGTACTTAGGTGCTCGACTACCTGGATTTATAATCCAGTGACGAAAGGATGCTGGGTACAGTCAAGTACTTATTAAATCAGTGATGAGTCAAGATGGAATTGTCCACTCTAAGTATTAGAGTTAATACTCGATTTGTGTTTTAATTTTACAAAACCTTGGCTAGGGTAATCCATGTGAAGAGTCACAGGATTGTACATGTTGAAACACACTTAAATGTTTTTGGAAGTTAGCAATTAACTCTAAATTCATCTTTAGTATTTGGACAAGGGGATGAATTATACAGTAACCATAGCCTAGGTTCCTGAATATTACTTTGTATATATTCGGTCTATTCAGACATCGGGTACCATTGCTAGATGATCACATCGATTGGTATAGGAAGTGTTCCTATGCTACCGACTTAGATTTGAATCTATGGAGTCACGCACATAGTCAGGTGACCTGGAGACAAGCTTAATCCATGATCTAAGTGGGACTTGGTCATATGGGTAATACCGAGTTTGTACTAGCAATGTCTAGCTAGTTGGGCATTAGCGGTAGTACTTATTCTGGGGATGAACTTGAGTTAGTTTGTAACTCAAGTGAATTTTTGGGATTTATTCAGACCCATTATGGGATAGAACTTGAACCATAGACCAATGGTTGGTTTGACGATAGAGTGGTTTAAATATGGTTTTAAAGTGGTTTGAATTGGATATCCAATATAGCCTCTGATCGTTTATTTATAAATTTTAAAATCATAAATTACTTTAAATTAGAAATTAAATAAGTCCAATGTGAAGTATGGTTCGAGATCTTCGCATTGGTTCTTTTGGTTTTCAATTTGGACTTCAAAACTTTAGAAAATTTATGATTCTGCCATTTCATGTAAATTATGATTCTGCTATTTCGTTTAAATTATGGTTCTGCCATTGAGATGGAATTTAAAATTTTAGTTAAATTACGATCTTGCCATTGAGATGATATGAATCGGTAAATTTGTTTTATAAAATTTTCTTTACGCGTTGACAATGCGTGAACGCCCGTAACTCATCCGCTTTCGAAGATCGGATATTATCGTATCGTAAAACAAATTCAAAAGGTTGTTTTATGATGGGTTTATTTTTAAGAAACTTTTCTCAACTTTGAGAGAAACAAAAAAAAGAGCAGAGAAAAAGAAGAGTCCAAAAATCAGAGAAGTCCAAACAGAGAGGGACTCCTCTCTTGGAGAAGAGTTCTCTATCCATTCTGATTTCATATCCCTTGTTTCAAGGTTTCCTGGCATGCGTATGAAATAGAGGAGTGGCACGTGCGACTCTCGCAAGGCATCAAGAGGAAACTATTCACAAGAGATTAGATCTAATCCAGTTTCTACATCAAGTACGCAAACTGACAGGTATAAAATTTAATTTTAAATTTTGTATGCTTTCAATTACAGATATACATGATGTATTTTATAAATTTAATTAGATTAAATTTAAATAAAATACATGCATACAAATAAACCTGAGATCCTGGGGCATCGTAAAATCAATTTGTTTCCTACAAATGGTATAAGAGCCTCCCAGGTTTAGGAATGCATAGTAAATATGTAATGATCAAAGCATGTTTTAAAGTAGATCTAGTGTAGATCTAAATATGATACATGATTATAGATGTTTATTAATGATTAAAGCATGTTCTAAAGTAGATCTAATGTAGATCTAAATATAAAGCATGATTAAAGCATATTTATTATTGATAAAAGCATATTTATTAGTAGGACTAATGTATATATCTAGAACTGTATGCTTTGCTATGTTTCTGGATTGGGTGGATTCATCTGGTCATCCAGTCTGTTAAGGTTTCACAACCTCTGTTACCCTCACCATGGGGTGCTAATAATGTTATGATCCATGAAACAGATCTAAAATAAAATAATAAAAAGGTTAAAATTATTTTACATTTTTGATCTGAATGTCATGATATTTTAGATTAGATCTAATATTAAATTATGACATAAATGTTAATTAAATTAACATTAAAATTTTGGATCATAAATAAAATATTGTAAAATTGTTTTACAAGATAAATCTTGAAATTGTTTCAAATTAGAAATTGGATTAACTTAATTAAGAATTAAGTTGATGATTAAAAGATTTTAAATCATAAATCCATAAATCTAGGTAAATGGGTTAGCTAGGGTCAGGTTCAGTAATTGGGTTAGACCTAAGTTTAGAATGAATGGACCAAGTAGAGAATTAAGTCTAATCAAATGTTGAATTAGTTTTCTTCTCTCTCTGATTAGTTAGATTGATCAGTCCATACATCTAAATGGACTTGATTTTGGCTCAGCGATAAGCCCGAGTCTCTAGGCTAGTCTAATTGAGTCTGGTAAACCAGATGATGTCTAAAGCAAGATG
The DNA here is from genome assembly GCA_900491605.1 of Calamus simplicifolius. Classification (NCBI taxonomy): domain Eukaryota; kingdom Viridiplantae; phylum Streptophyta; class Magnoliopsida; order Arecales; family Arecaceae; genus Calamus; species Calamus simplicifolius. The sequence goes on along the minus strand of UESW01004121.1, from coordinate 360,726 downwards.
GTTAATGATACAACCCATCTCTTGATCCCACTTACCTGGCCAATGTGGTCGACCAGAATCCATTGGATAGCTTATTGATTCAAGTTAACCCATGTCAATTAAGGCTTATCAGTCCTGACTGATTTTAGGAGCCCATGGACCGATTGTTCATAAATCCCTCTAATAGTTAGTGGGAGGATTCTTGATTAAGGTTCATGTCTTTCCTCATTTGTCACAATTTGATCAAACCCTAAAAATTATTAGGTCCTTAAAAAGATGAAGTTATGGAGATAACTAAGTCTTAGCCTCCCATTAAGTGGATGGTAATGGGTCCAATAGTTGGGTGATCATTGGCATACCCAAAGGTCGGGTGATCATTAGGCTATTGGAATTGCTATTCATAATATGATGACTTAGTGCAACTCTCTTAACGATAGTTAGGTGAGCCGGCCAAAGTCGGGCTTGACTATTCGTTGGTTAGAAACATTAAATTTTATCATATTAATGGTTGGACCTAACTAGGACCTTTAATAGGAGGCCCAAAGGCCGATTGAAGTGCACCCTAGGGCAAAATAGATTACTAGAAATTGCTTGGAGAAGCAATTGGTTAAAGAACCTACCTTTAGATGCACATGGGTGGGCCGGCCAAAGTCGGGCTCATGTGTTATCTATTGGATTCTAGTACCCACTAAGGAATTAGGGATAATTTCTTGGATTGGAAGTAAAGACTACCAATCTGAATAATATAGTGGCAAGTCCTTTAGACTAAAGTCCATGTCTTTAGGATTAATAAATCATGTAAGCTAATAGGTTTTTGTTATCCTTTCAGATCATGTCAACCAATTTGTCGCTCCATTCATTGTTGGACAATGACAAACTAACGGGTCCCAACTTCGATAGCTGGTATCGAAGACTCAGGATAGTCTTGGAATATGAGAAGATTCTTTATGTGATAATGGATCCTGAACCTGAGGAGCCAGCTTCGAATGCTCGCACTGCGGTCAGAGACACTTATCAGAAGTGGGTCAATGATCGCACTACAGTACGGTGCATTATGCTGGCCTCCATGAATGATGAGTTCAATAGGAAGTTTGAGGAAACCCAACCTAAAGAAATCCTTCAAAAGTTGAAGGAGTCCTTTGGCATACCAGACGACGTTGAAAGGTACAGAGTGTCTAGTGTCTAGGACCTTCAATAGGAGGCCCAAAGGCCGATTGAAGTGCACCCTAGGGCAAAATAGATTACTAGAAATTGCTTGGAGAAGCAATTGGTTAAAGAACCTACCTTTAGATGCACATGGGTGGGCCGGCCAAAGTCGGGCTCATGTGTTATCTATTGGATTCTAGTACCCACTAAGGAATTAGGGATAATTTCTTGGATTGGAAGTAAAGACTACCAATCTGAATAATATAGTGGCAAGTCCTTTAGACTAAAGTCCATGTCTTTAGGATTAATAAATCATGTAAGCTAATAGGTTTTTGTTATCCTTTCAGATTATGTCAACCAATTTGTCGCTTCGTTCATTGTTGGACAATGACAAACTAACGGGTCCCAACTTCGATAGTTGGTATCGAAGACTCAAGATAGTCTTGGAATATGAGAAGATTCTTTATGTGATAATGGATCCTGAACCTAAGGAGCCAGCTTCGAATGCTCGCACTGCGGTCAGAGACACTTATCAGAAGTAGGTCAATGATCGCACTACAGTACGGTGCATTATGCTGGCCTCCATGAATGATGAGTTCAATAGGAAGTTTGAGGAATCCCAACCTAAAGAAATCCTTCAAAAGTTGAAGGAGTCCTTTGGCACACCAGACGACGTTGAAAGGTACAGAGTGTCTAGTGTCATTTTCAATGCTCGAATGCGTGAAGGGGCATCGGTCACTGATCATGTATTGTACATGATTGAGATGATCGAGCGCCTGGGCAAGCTCGGTTTTCCCTTGCATGAGCAGCTTGGGAAGGATGCTATATTGAACTCCCTACCTGGTTCCTACTTCGATTTTCTCAGTCATTTTAGAATGACAAAACCTGTAGTAAACTACCATGGTTTACTGGGTTTACTGTAGACTTATGAGAAGGATCACCAGCTCCAAAAGGGCTCGGTAAATTTAGTGGGAGTTTTTGGAGCAGGTCGTCGTTCCTTTAAGAAAGGGATGAAGAAAAGGAATAAGAATAAAAAAGTACAAAATGATGGGCATAATCAGGCTAAGAAGAAAGCTAAGGCTGACAAGAACGAAGCAGAATGCTTCTTTTGCAAAAAGCTGGGTCATTGGAAGAGGAACTGTCCTCAATACATTGCAACCCTGGATCCTAACAGACCGAGGAAGAAAAAGCAGCAAGTAGTTGCTGGACAAGGTACTTATGTAATAACTCCTTGTAGTTTTTCTATTTGTGATACTACTAATTGGGTATTAGATACCGGCAGTCTAATTCATATTTGCAATTCTTTGCAGGGACTTCGAATTAGTAGGAGATTCAAGGATGGTGAAAGATTTCTGAACGTGGGTGATGGAAGTCGAGTTCCAGTCCTAGCGTTAGGAGTAGTAGAGCTATTCTTTGAATCCTGTAATGTCATGCTAAGTGAATGTCACTATTGTCCTAATTTCTTATTAAATGGCATTTCTGTAGGCCAATTGATCATTGAAGGATTTGATTTTTCAATAAAGAATGACGTTATGAACATCATTGTGAATGATACTTCTGTAATGTGTGGACAATTGTGCAATGGCATTTTTATGTTATCACAACCTATAAATGTGATGTGTACTCCAAGCAAACGGCCTAAGATAGATAATGTTAGTGATTCATACCTGTGGCACTGTAGACTGGGTCACATTAACAAGAACAAGATTAATAGATTAGTCAGAGAGGGTATCCTCAATGACATTGATTGTGAATCAATTTCAATATGTGAATCTTGTCTTCTTGATAAAATGACCAAATTACCCTTTACTAGAAAAGGTGAAAGAGCTAGAGATATTCTAAGTCTCATACATACGGATGTATGTGGACCCATGAATACCACTGCTATGGGTGGGTTTAGCTATTTCATTACGTTTACAGACGACCACTCTAGGTTTGGTTATGTTTTCTTGATGAAACATAAATCTGAGTCGTTTGAAATATTCAAATGATATTGTAATGAAGTAGAGAAACAGACTGGAAAGAATATTAAAATCCTTTGATCAGATCGAGGATGTGAATATCTTTCAAGTGAGTTCCTGACATATCTTAAGGAGAATAGGATTCTCTCTCAATGGACTCCTCTAGGGACACCCCAGTTAAATGGTGTGTCTGAAAGGAGGAATCGAACCCTGTTGGACATGGTTCGATCCATGATGAGCTTTGCCAATATGTCTCTCTCCTTTTGGGGATATGCCCTCGAGACAGCATGTTATATTCTTAATAGGGTTCCAAGCAAGTCTGTTACTAAGACTCCATAAGAGATATGGACTGAACGTAAGCCGATATTTTCACACCTTAGAGTATGGGGGTGTCCAGCTTATGTCAAACAATTGCAGACAGATAAACTAGGACCTAGGTCTGACAAATATTTTTTTGTTGGGTATCCCAAAGAGACTAAAGGATATTATTCTACCATACTAAAGAACTAAAATTGTTCGTCAGTCTTAGAGCTACCTTTTTAGAAAAGGAGTCCCTTGCTAAAAGAACTAAGGCCGCTAATGTTGAACTTGATGAAGTTCAATAGGTAGAAGTACCTATATGCTCTGAAGCCTCTATAGAACCTATTTTGATTAAATCAAACCCAGAGCCCATTGAGAAAACATTGAGGAGATATGATAGAGTACCACGTCAACCGAATAGATACTCCAGTTACTTGGTCCATGATGGCGATCCTATTGAGCTCGATGAGAACAACGAGGATCTCATCACCTATATGGATGCAATGCAGAGGTCTGATTCTGAGAAATGGCTTGAGGCCATGAAATCCAAAATGGAATCCATGGAGATCAACAGTGTATGGACACTTATGGATCCACCTGAAGGGATAAAACCCATTGGGTGCAAATAAATTTTTAAGAAGAAACGAGGTGCAGATAGAAAGGTGGAGACCTATAAAGCTCGTCTGGTTGCTAAGGGGTATCGTCAACGTCATGGTATAGACTATGATGAGACTTTTTCTCCTGTAGCAATGCTCAAGTCCATTCGGATCATGTTTCTCTGGCTGCATATTTTGACTATGAAATCTGGCAAATGGATGTTCGAACAGCTTTTCTGAATGGAGAGCTGGAAGAGAAAGTGTATATGATATAACCTGAAGGATTCATATCTACAGATGTATCAAAAGTATGCAAACTCCAAAAGTCCATCTATGGACTAAAGCAAGCATCTCGGAGTTGGAATATATGTTTTGATAAGTGTATCAAAACGTATGGCTTTGTTAAGAACGGAGAAGAACCCTGCATATATAAATGGAATAATGGTTCTGTAGTTATGTTTCTTATATTGTATGTAGATGACATTCTCTTAATTGGGAATGACATTCCTGCATTACAGGGAATAAAGGTTTGGTTAATGTCACAGTTCTCCATGAAGGACTTGGGAGAAGCTTCTTACATTCTAGAGATGAAGATCTATAGAGATAGATCAAAGAAGCTGCTGGGATTATCATAGTCAACGTACATCAAGACTGTGCTGAAAAGGTTCAGCATGGAAAATTCCAAGAAAGGCTATTTTCCGATAGGCCATGGGATTTTACTCTTTAAGAAGGATTGTGCGACAACTCCTGACGAGAGGGAACGTATGAGTAGGATTCCATATGCTTCGGCAGTGGGTTCTATTATGTACGTCATGACATGTACGAGACCGGACGTAGCATATTCACTGGGAGTAGTGAGTAGATATCAGTCTAACCCATGTGAAGCACATTGGAAAGTGGTGAAAACCATCCTTAAGTATTTATGAAATACTAAAGACCAATGGCTTATCTATGGAGAACCTGACTTGAAGCTTGTGGGATATACTGACTCCAGTTTTCAGTCAGACAAAGATGATAGCAAAAGTGTATCAGGGTTTGTCTTTACCCTAAATGGAGGAGTGATCTGCTAGAAAAGTTCCAAGCAACACACAGTGGCGGATTCTGTATGCGAGGTGAAGTATATTGCAGCATCAGATGTAGCAAAGGAAGCAGTATGACTATGAAAATTTTTAGGCGAGCTGGAAGTGGCGCCTGCCCTGGGTGGTCTTGTTCCAGTGTACTGTGATAGCTCTGGAGCAATTGCCCAAGCCAAAGAGCAAAATCTCATCATTGCACCAAGCATATATTGCGTCGCTATCACCTTGTATGAGAAATCGTGGAACGAGGTGACGTCGAGCTTCGGAAGATCGACGAAAAGGAGAACCTAGCCGACCCATTTACTAAATCTCTCGGAGTCGAGGAGTTCGATGAACACAAATGGAAGATGGGTATTAGATACTGTTCCGATTGGCTCTAGTCCAAGTGGGAGTTGTTAGGAAATATGTCCTATAGCCAATCGTCTAGCTTATAGACGGTTGTGATTCATTATACATGATTTATTTGATTAATAAAAGTTATTTTGGCAGTACAACATATTTTTCATCTTCCAATAGAACTCTTATATGTTGTAGTCCTTAGAATTACATTTATTCGAGAAAGGAGGAATTATTGAGTAATTCTTAAATGGGTTCACGACCAAATGATAGTTATTACCTAGGATAATAACGTAGTCAAGTATAGGTCATTGTGTGCCATATATGTTGGTTTGTCCTCTTAAACCAAGGAGTGTATGACACTAGTATGGCATGCAGGTGAGTGTAGGAGTACATTCACTGAACAGTGGCTCACCTCTATTGAGTACTCTACTGTCAAGGGTATCTCACAGAAGGGCAATGGGTATAAGTATCCCTTTGACCTGAGACTATCATGGTGACTTAGTAAGCAACTCACTGTACTTAGATGCTGGACTACCTGGATTTATAATCCAGTGACGGAATGATGCTGGGTACAGTCAAGTACTTATTAAATCAGTGATGAGTCAAGATGGAATTGTCCACTCTAAGTATTAGAGTTAATACTCGGTTTGTGTTTTAATTTTGCAAAACCTTGACCAGGGTAATCCATGTGAGGAGTCACAGGATTGTACATGTTGAAACAACTTAGATGTTTTTGGAAGTTGGCAGTTAACTCTAAATTCATCTTGAGTATTTGGACAAGGGGATGAATTATACGGTAACCATAGCCTAGGTTCCTGAATATTGCTTTGCATATATTCGGTCTATTCGAACATCGGGTACCATTGCTAGATGGTCACATCGATTGGTATATGAAGTGTTCCTATGCTACCGACTTAGATTCGAACCTATGAAGTCACGCACATAGTCAGGTGACCTGGCGACAGGCTTAATCCATGATCTAAGTGGGACTTGGTTATATGGGTACTACCGAGTTTGTACTAGCAATGTCTAGCTAGCACTGGGCATTAGCGGTAGTACTTATTCTGGGAATGAACTTGAGTTGGTTTGTAACTCAAGTAAATTTTTGAGATTTATTCAGACCCATTGTGGGATAAAACTTGAACCATAGACCAATGGTTGGTTTTACGATAGAGTGGTTTAAATCTGATTTCAAAGTGGTTTGAATCGGATATCCAATATAGCCTCTGATCATTTATTTATGAATTTTAAAATAATAAATTACTTTAAATTGGAAATTAAATAAGTCCAATGGAAGTATGGTTCGAGATCTTTGCATAGGTTCTTTCGGTTTTCAATTTGGACTTCAAACGGATTTAATCTGATTATTTCATATTTATAAATAATTTAAATATTTTATATTATCCCAACTAGACTTTAAAACTTCAAAAAATTTACGATTCTGTCATTTCATATAAATTACAATTCTACCATTTCATTTAAATTACGGTTCTGCCATTGAGATTACGTGAATTTAAAACTTCGTATAAATTATGATTTTGCCATTCCGATAACATGAATATAAAAATTTTAGTTAAATTATGATCGTGCCATTGAGATGATATGAATCCGTAAATTTGTTTTATAAAATTTTCTTTACATGTTGACAACGCGTGAATGCCCATAACCCATCCGCTTTCGAAGATCGGATATTATCGTATCGTAAAACAAATTCAAAAGGTTGTTTTGGGTTGTTTTACGATGGGTTTATTTTTAAGAAATTTTCTCAACTTTAAAAGAAACGAGAAAAAAAGAGTAGAGAAAAAGAAGAGTCCAAAAATCAAAGAAGTCTAAACAGAGAGGGACTCCTCTCTTGGAGAAGAGTTCTTCATCCCTTCTGATTTCATATCCCCTGTCTCAAGGTTTCCTGGTGTGCGTATGAAACAGAGGAGTGGCACGTGCGACTCTCGCAAGGCATCAAGAGGAAACTATTCACAGGAGATTAGATCTACGTCCAGTTTCTGCATCAGGTATGCAAACTGACAGGTATAAAATTTAATTTTAAATTTTGCATGCTTTCAATTATAGATATACATGACGTATTTTATAAATTTAATTAGATTAAATTTAAATAAAATACATGCATACAAATAAACCTAAGATCCTGGGGCATCGTAAAATCAATTTTTTTCCTACACAATATATATTGGATGAATGATTTTTGATGGATTGTAAAACAATTTTCATTTCTCTGTTCTTCTTTGTATCGTCCTAAAAGTTCTTAAACAATATTTTCTTGATTTTTGAAGAAACTGTAATGCAAAATTACGATAATGCATCACCATTTGGTTGTCTATTGCTACAGTTGTTTTAGCTTTAAATAAAGGGTATTTTGGTAATTTTTGTTCTTCTTTGAATCGTCCTAAAATTCATGACAGTTTGATCTTTACCGGATGAATGATTTTTGATGGATTATAGACCAATTTTTTTCCTCCGTTCTTCTTTGTATCATCATAAAAGTTATTGGACAATATTTTCTTGATTTTTGAAGAAACTATTGTGCAAAATTATAATAATGCAACGCCCTTTGGTCATCTATTGCTGTAGTTATTTTGGCTTTAAGTAAAGGGTATTTTGATAATTTTTATTCTTTGTATCGTCCTAAAAGTCATGACAGTCCGATCTTTATTGGATGAATGATTTTTGATGGATTGTAGATCAATTTTCGTTCCTTCGTTCTTCTTTGTACCAACCTAAAAGTTCTTGGATAATATTTTTTTGAATTTTGAAGATACTCTAGTGCAAAATTTTGATAATGTATCGCCCTTTGGTCGTCTATTGTTGCAGTTGTTTTGGCTTTTAGTAAAGGGTATTGTTATAATTTTTGTTCTTCTTTGTTTCGTCCTAAAATTCATGACAGTCCGACCTTTATTAGATAAATAATTTTTGATGGATTGTAGATCAATTTTCTTTCCTTCGTTCTTCTTTGTATCGTCCTAAAAGATTTTTGAAAATATTTTCTTGATATTTGAAAAAACTCTAGCGCAAAATTACGATAATGCATCATTCTTTTGTCGTCTATTGTTGTAGTGTTTTGGCCTTAAGTAAAGGGTATTTTGGTAATTTTAATTCTTCTTTGTATCATCCTAAAATTCATGATAGACCGATCTTTATCAGATGAATAATTTTTGATGGATTATAGATCAATTTTTTTCCTCCTGTTGACCCAATTATTGATTTTGATGATTAATAAAGGAATTGAGTATATTTATTGTGTTACTGATGAATTTAACAAGTGTTTCATGGCTTAAAAATATTTCTTTAATCAAAAGGCATTTAGAAACGTATTTTGAATCAAGTGCCAAAGGTAAGTTTCAAAATTCAGAACATGGAGTCGACACCTAGAAAGCCTGGAGTCGACCCCATGGCCAATCAAATATCTTTCTAATTTTTTAATACGGTCCGGAGCTGACACCCAGAGTTTCGGAGCCAACACCCAGAGTTTTGGAGTCGACACTTACAGTGTCCAGAGCCGACTCCAACACGGGGACAGAACGTGTGATTTTTGATTACCTTAGAGCCAACACTTACAGTCTTTTGGAGCCGACACCTGACCATGGCGAGCCGACACTTAACTTTTTTGGAGCTGACTCCTCGACGAACTCAGAACTTTCTATTTTTGGATAAACAACTTGGAGCCGACACCTGAAAAGTTGGAGCCAACTCCAACCTGTCAGAAATGGATTTTTAAAATGCCAGATCAGCTCAAACGGTAATATTTCCTTTTCACCTAACTTCTAACGGATATATTTTGTTTGGAAAAACTTTCTAGGTACATTCCAACGGCTAGTTTTCTCATCGAAAATGGATTAAAGGAAATCTATAAAAAGGAGGAGAAAGCTCGTTTGAAAATAATATAACGGAAAAAAATCGGAGCTAATACAAATCAAAAATCCGAGAAGTCTTGAGCCTAAAATCAAAGAGAAAAGTATCCAAGTTCAAATCCTTCCACTCCAAAAAGCTCAAAGAGAAATCCAAGGCATTCAACTCAAAAAAATTGGAGGTTTTTCAAAAGCTCTGTTTTGGTGTGATTTTGAACTTCTCATCTTCAACATCTGTGAAGAATCAAAGCTGAGGCCTGATTCAACATCTCCAAAGAGAAGAGGGAAAGAAGAAAAGAAGAAAAGCTCAAATCCAACCTACTTCAAACAGGCTTTTCTAAAACTTGTTTATTTACTTTGAATATTTGCTCATTTGAGGAGATGTTTGTCAATATAAACATTATTCTTTCTTGTTTTTACTAGTTCAATTAGGGGGATTGAATTAGTGGAGGTAGAATACCTCGTGGCAAGCTAGATTAGCTTGAGTTTGGGTTTTGTGCTGGTAAGCCCGAGAAAAACCAGCTGGGTTCATTGTGCACACGGAAAACAACAAGTTTTGAGTTGTTATCTTGTAAAATAACTCGGTTGTAATCTAGTTGATTATAGTGTGGACCCAAGTAGAACTTGGGAGTGGACGTAGGTGTTGGATACACCGAACCACTATAAAATCATTGTGTTTGTCATGCCTTAATTGTCTCTCTCTCTATCTCTTCATTTATGATTGAAATATATTCTGCACTTAATCATTTCAAAGTCAATAGTTTAAAAAAAAGATTAATTTTTTTTAAGAACCCAATTCACCCCCCTCCCCCTCTTGGGTTGCCATCTGGGTCAACAATTGGTATCAGAGCAAGTGCTCATTTGAATTTGATCCAACGATCAAGAGCTAAAGATCCAAATGGCAGCTCAAGCTGGTTCTTCATTTGCTGAAGGTCATTCTACAAATAGACCTCCTTTATTTAATGGTTCCAACTATTCATATTGGAAAGCAAGAATGAGAATATTCATTCAAGCTTCAGATTATGAATTATGGAGTGTCATAATTAATGGACCTAGCACACCCACACACATAATTGATGGTTCTATTGTTCCTAAGCCCGAAAGGGATTGGAATGAGAATGATAGAAAAATGGCGCAGCTCAATGCTAAAGTCATGAATGTTTTATATTGTTCATTAGATGCTAACGAATTTAATCGTATCTCTACATGTAATTCCGCAAAAGAGATATGGGATAGATTAGAGGCTACCCATGAGGGTACAAATCAAGTTAAAGAATCTAAGATAAATATTCTTGTTCATAAGTATGAATTATTTAGCATGGAACAAACTGAAAGTATAGCATGCATGTAAACTAGATTTACTGACATTGTAAATGGTCTGAAAAGTCTTGGTAAGACTTATACTAATTCTGAACTTGTTCGCAAAATTCTTAGGTCACTTCCAAGATCATGGGAAGCGAAGGTGACTGCCATCCAAGAAGTCAAGGACCTCAACACTTTACCTTTGGAGGAGCTACTTGGATCACTAATGACTCATGAGTTAACCATGAAGTAGCACATAGAGGAAGAAGTTAAAAAGAAGAAGACTATAGCTCTTAAGGCTGCAGAAAGTGAGGAGAGCTGCAGTGATAATGATGAAGATGATGATGAGACAGCTCTTCTTGCTAGAAAGTTCAAAAAATTCATGAGAAGAAGGAAACCCTTTCATAAAAGAAAATCTGGAATTAAGATGGAAGGAGAAAAAGAAAAAGAAAAGGAGAAGGACAAAGACAAAGAGAAAGACCCCCTAATTTGCTATGAGTGTAAGAAATCGGGGCACTTTAGATATGATTGTCCTCAACTAAAGAAAGCCTACAAGAAGAAGAAGAAAGCCTATGTTGCAATCTGGAGTGACAACGATGAATCCTCTTCAGAGGAAGATCAAAAAGAAATTGCAAACATTTGCTTTATGATGAACGATGATAACGAGGTAAGTTCTGAAAACCCTTGTGATGATTTTGCATTTGATGAATTGTTTGAAGCTTTTAATGAACTAGTTGATGATTTTAAAGCTTTGAAAAAGAAATACAAGTTTTTGAAAAATGATAACTCAATTCTCATTAAAGAAAAAGATAATTTTACTCATGAGATTGAGATGCTAAAATCTGAAAATAATAATTTGACAAAAGAGAGAGAATCAATTTCCAACGAAAATGATAGACTAAAGAAGGAAGTTGATAAATATAAGAATATTATTGATAAATTCACATATAGTTCTAAAAAACTTAATTTATTATTAAGCAATAAAGAGCTATACTTGATAAGGCTGGATTAGGATATAGGCCTAACATAAAACAAAAGTTTGTCAAAAACTTTTTTAGAAGAGAACAAAATAAAGATGATGTTACATGTCATTACTGTAACAAGAAAGGCCACAAATCCTATGAATGTAATACAAGAAATAGTAACAAAAATTTAAATAGTAAAGGAAAGAAAATATGGGTTCCCAAAGGAACAATCTTTTATGCTACTCACCATGAAGGACCCAAGAAGGCTTGGGTACCTAAATATAATACTTGATCATTTTTACAGGAGTGTCTTGCGGCCAAAAATTCAAAGCAAAAGTGGTATCTCGATAGTGGCTGCTCAAGACACATGACGGGTGACAAGGATCAATTCATCACCCTTGAAAGCAAAAGAGGAGGAGTTGTTACGTTTGGTGACAATGGCAAAGGCCAAATCATGGGGTTTGGTAATATTCAAATAACTCCCTCCACATATATTGAAAATGTCTTATATGTCAATGGTTTAAAACATAATTTAATTAGTATTAGTCAATTATGTGATAAAGGTTTTAAAGTATCATTTGAAGCATCTGTCTGCACTGTTTCTAATCCCATTGATGATAGCATTGTTTTTACTGAAAATAGAAATGGCAATGTATACTTGATTGATTTAGACAATTTGTCTACTAGTAATCATTGCTTAGTTGCTAATAATGCTAATATAAATGAGATTGGTTGGTTATGGCATCGTAGATTAGGTCATGCAAGCACACACCTAATTTCAAAATTAATTAAAATGGATTTAGTAAAAGGTCTTCCACAACTAGATTTTGAAAATGGCAAAATTTGTGATGCATGTCAATTTGGAAAACAAACTAAAAACTCTTTCAAAACTAAAAATATTGTTTCCACTTCTAGGCCACTTGAACTACTTTACATTGATCTTTTTGGACCTACTAGAACCACTAGTCTAGGAGGAAAGAAATATGGTCTTGTGATTGTAGATGATTATTCTAGATACACTTGGGTATTATTTTTAGCTCATAAAGATGAGACCTTTCCATTATTTTTGAAATTCTTTAAGAAGGTCACAAATGAGAAAAACGACACCATAGTGTCTCTTAGAAGTGATCATGGCACTGAATTTGAAAATCATTTATTTAAAAACTTTTGCATTAAAAATGACATTCATCATATTTTTAGCACCTAGAACACCATAACAAAATGGAGTTATAGAAAGAAAAAATAGAACTTTAGAAGACATGGCCCGTACCATGCTATGCGAAAGCAACCTACCAAAATACTTTTGGGTGGAAGCTATAAACAGGCATGTTGCATTCTTAATAGAGCTTTAATTAGGCCAATCATTAAGAAAACTCCTTATGAACTATGGAAAAATAGAAAACCAAACATAAGTTACTTTCATGCATTTGGTTGCAAATGTTTCATTCATAATAATGGTAAAGATAATCTAGGAAAATTTGATGCAAAACTGATGAAGGCATTTTCTTAGGATATTCAACATCTAGTAAAGCCTATAGAGTGTTTAACAAGAGAAACTTAATTGTAGAAGAATCTATTCATGTAAATTTTGATGAATCTTTAGCATCAAGTTCAGGAAAATTGATGATGAGGAAGATACAAACATATTAGAAAGAGACATTGAAAAATTGAATATAGATATATCTTCAAATCATGAACAAAAAGCTAAAGATGATGATTCTCCTAGTGTTGATGTTATTGATACAAATCATAATGATGTAGATCTTCCTAGAGATTGGAGATATGCCTATGGTCATCCAAAAGAATTAATTATAGGTGATCCATCTCAAGGAGTAAGAACTAGATCATCAATGAGAAACATCAATAATCATCTTGCATTTGTATGTCAAATTGAACCTAAAACTATTGAAGAGGCTGAAAAAGATAATTATTGGATGGTAGCTATGCAAGAGGAATTAAATCAATTTACTAGAAATAATGTCTGGACACTAGTAGATAGACCTAAAGATCATTCTGTTATAGGATCAAAATGGGTATTTAGAAATAAATTAGATGAAAATGGCATAGTAATTAGAAACAAAGCTAGATTAGTCGCAAAAGGATATAATCAAGAAGAAGGAATTAATTTTGATGAAACTTTTGCACCTGTAGCTAGATTAGAAGCAATTAGATTATTACTCGCATTTGCATGTCAAATGCATATCAATTTATTTCAAATGGATGTTAAAAGTGCATTTTAAATGGATTTATAAATGAGAAAGTTTTTGTTGAACAACCACCTGGTTTTGAAGATCATGAATTTCCAAATCATGTTTTTAAATTGCACAAAGCACTATATGGTTTAAAACAAGCACCTAGAGCTTGGTATGAAAGATTAAGTAAATTTCTAATTGAAAATGATTTTACAAGAGAAATGTTGATAAAACTATTTTTGAAAAGAAAAGACATGGATTTATTAGTAGTACAAATATATGTTGATGATATTGTATTCGGTGCTACTAACAATCTTTTGTGTCAAGAATTTGCTAAGTTAATGCAGGGTGAATTCGAAATGAGCATGATGGGAGAACTCAATTTCTTCCTAGGACTTCAAATCAAGCAAAGCAAAGAGGGGATTTTCATCAATCAAGCAAAATACACAAAAGAACTTCTCAAGAAGTTTGGAATGGAGTCAATTAAACCCCTTGGAACACCTATGAGTCCTTCATGCAAATTGGACAAAGATGAAGATGGTAAGAAAGTAGATCAAAAATATTATAGAGGTATGATCGGATCTCTTCTTTACTTAACAGCTAGTAGACCAGATATCATGTTTGCTATTTGTCTATGTGCTAGATTTCAATCAGAACCTAAAGAATCTCACTTAATTGTTGTAAAGAGAATCTTAAGATATTTAAGTGGAACTAAAAATGTAGGTTTATGGTATTCTAGAGACTCAACACTAAACTTGATTGCATATTCTGATTCTGACTATGCTGGATGTAAACTAGATAGAAAAAGTACAAGTGGTGCATGTCAATTTTTAGGATGTAACTTAATCTCTTGGTTTAGCAAAAAGCAAAATTCGGTTGCATTATCTACTGCTGAAGCAGAATATGTTGCAGCTGGAAGTTGCTGTGCTCAAATCCTTTGGATTAAGAGACAACTTGAAGATTATGGCATAGCACTTGATAAAACTCCTATTAGATGTGATAACACAAGTGCAATTAATTTAACTAAAAATCCAATTCAACATTCAAGAACAAAACACATTGAAATTAGATATCACTTTATAAGAGAACATGTAGCTAATAATGAAATTTGTCTTGATTATGTTAATACTGAAGAACAATTAGCTGATATATTTACAAAACCCTTGAGTGAAGAGAGGTTTTGCTATCTTAGAGGTGAATTAGGGATTTGTGACCCTTTGGAATGATTTTGAAACTCTAAGGAATGACTATCTAGATTTCTATTAATTTCTTAATTTCTTTCATAATTTTAAGGACAAATTATCTAGTCATCTGAGCAATTTGTTCCTCTTATTCCAAAGATTTTTTTAAAATTTTATTGAACCTATTTTGACAAGTTTCAGATGTTTGAATCTCAGTTATTTTTCTCTGAAACTGTCAGTGGAGTCGACACCTCAGTTTGAGGAGTCGACACCTTATCTGTGTCGCTCTCGGTCCCTGACCTTGGAGCCGACACCCGTATAAGTGGAGCCGACTCCAGTTCGAGCGCTGACTGTGTTAGCGATGTGGAGTCGACACCCGACTTTGCGGGAGTCGACACCTGGGGGTCCCAAATCATTTATTAGGGCAGAGTCGACACTTCGTCATTCCGTTCTTTTTCAATCCACTGCCAAACTCTCTCAAAACCTCCCCAACTCAAATTCCACTCATTTCGAACTTTCCAAGAATCTTAATGGCACCTAAGAGGAGAGGATCAGTGATTGGAGCGCCCATGATGACTGGAAACGATCGGCGAGGCGACCCGTCCGCGAGCCGTCTCCGAGCGAAGAATCTTCAACCCAATCGGACAATCCTAATCCTTCTTCCCCTCAGGTAGACACATTAGCTGGGAGAGTGATAACAATGGGTAGGAAAGTCGATTTTGAATTTTTTGAATCCGAGGGCTTTTCTATTGGGAACAAATTAAAGAGTTAGGCTGGGATAAGTTGTGCTCATTAGATGTTCCCACCTATCCTGCCCTTGTTAAAGAGTTCTACTTCAATCTATCGAGAGGTGATGGTGGAATCGTGAGTTCTGTCAGAGGCAAAAGAGTCCATCTCACATTTCAAAAACTAGGAAACCTTTTGAGCATTCCCATCACTGGATTGGCAGCCGACGTACACAGTGAGAGGTCAGATGCCTTGTCAAGGATGTTAGGGAGAGAGGTTATAGAATTTGAAGAGGTTAGGGCTAACCAATTGCCCTTGGAATTGAGATTGCTTCACAATATTTGCAGCAGAATTTTATTTCCTAAAACCGGTCGATTTGAGTATGTCTCGAGCGAGACATAGTTGTGATGGATAGTGTATTGACTGGTCAACCTATAAACCTAGCTGCAATGATGATTTTTATATGGCCGAAGCTGAGGAAAAAGGAGATCGTCCCTACCCTATGGCATGGTTCTAACTATGGTTTTCAAGAGCCAAGGAGTTGTAATTTTGGATAATGAACCTTCCAAGAACCTCAGGCATACCGATTACTATAGTTTGGCTACCTTGCATCGGATGGGATTTGTAAAGGTCAATGGGCATTGGAAAGGAAAGGCAATTTGGATGAGAGAGCCCCTGAGCTTAGACCTTCTGCACCTTTTGTGGCTGGCCCGTCTGTGAGGGTTTCCTCTCCACAGCCTATTCCTATCCCTGCTCCTGCCTCTGCTCATGTTTCTGATCAGCCATCTACTTCATCAGTCGGATTTTCAGACTTTCAATTGGAGCAACTTAAAGGTTTACTTGCTGCTCAGAAAGATGAATTGAAGACTGAGTTTGATAATCATTTTATGAACTTAAGAGAGACTCTCTACTCATTGGATGATCGCATCAGTAAAATCGAGTCCACTCTTGGTTCATCTGGAATCCTTAACAACTGATCTAAAGAACATATTTGAAGAACTTAAGGATATCTATGGAGATTCTGAAACTTACTCAAGATGCAATGCCGAGCTTCAAGATAAAATCATGACTGCTTACTCTTTTGTTGATGAAGATTGAAAGAATTTGTAGCAACTCAAAGTGATGGAATGGGAAAGATTTTAGATCATTTGCAAAGGATTATTAGATCCAATCTATGATTTTCATGTAATGAAGTAAAAGTTGTTGTTTGATGTTTCATTTTGAAATCTTGATGTAACAGTTGTTGTTTGTTGTTTCATTTTGAAATCTTAATGTAAAAGTGTTGTTTGATGTATAGTTTGATAGTTGACAAAGTTCAGTTTCATTTTGTAACACTTGACTTCTTAATGCAATGAAATTATCTTTTGAGCTATCAATTTTAACATTTTACTTAACTTCTCTTAGTCTTTTTGTTGATTACAAAAAAGGGGAGAAAGTTATGTCGTATATGCATTGATTAGTTAAGCATTGATTGGTATTTGATTGATATCAAGCTATTTTGGATATGCACTAATTTAAATAAGCTTAAGTGAAAATTTATATAACTAAATTCCAAGTATCAAACAAAAGGAAGAACAATTGTTAAATTGAACTTCATAGGGGGAGCTATCTTATTCAGGGGGAGCTTACCTGTGAGGATCATATATTTGAAAATTTTGATTTAAGAATCCTATGCATATACTCAATGTTTTATAATCATCAAAAAGGGGAGATTGTTGACCCAATTATTGATTTTGATGATTAATAAAGGAATTGAGTATATTTATTGTGTTACTGATGAATTTAACAAGTGTTTCAGGGCTTAAAAATATTTGTTTAATCAAAAGGCATTTAGAAATGTATTTTGAATCAAGTGCCAAAGGTAAGTTTCAAAATTCAGAACCTAGAGTCGACACCTAGAAAGCCTGGAGCCGACCCCATGGCCAATCAAATTTCTTTCTGATTTTTTGATATGGTCCGGAGTCGACACCCAGAGTTTCGGAGCCGACACCCAGAGTTTCGGAGTGACACTTACAGTGTCTGGAGCCGACTCCGACATGGGGACAGAACGTGTGATTTTTGACTACCTTGGAGCCGACACTTACAGTCTTTTGAGCCGACACCTGACCATGGCGAGCCGACACTTAACTTTTTCGGAGCTGACTCCTCGACGAACTCAGAACTTTCTATTTTTGGATAAACGACTTGGAGCCGACACCTGAAAAGTTGGAGCCGACTCCAACCTATCAGAAATGGATTTTTAAAATGCCAGATCAGCTCAAACGGTAATATTTCCTTTTCACCTAACTTCTAACGAATATATTTTGTTTGGAAAAACTTTCCAGGTACATTCCAACAGCTAGTTTTCTCACCAAAAATGGATTAAAGGAAATCTATAAAAAGGGGAGAAAGCTCGTTTGAAAAAATATAACAAAAAAAAATCTGAGCTAATACAAATCAAAAATCCGAGAAGTCTTGAGTCTAAAATCAAAGAGAAAAGTATCCAAGTTCAAATCCTTCCACTCCAAAAAGCTCAAAGAGAAATCCAAGGCGTTCAACTCAAAAAATCGGAGGTTTTTCAAAAGCTCTGTTTTGGTGTGATTTTCCAACTTCTCATCTGCAACATCTGTGAAGAATCAAAGCTGAGGCCTGATTCAACATCTCCATAGAGAAGAGGAAAAGAAGAAAAGAAGAAAAGCTTAAATCCAACCTACTTTAAACAGGCTTTTCTAAAACTTGTTTATTTACTTTGAATATTTGCTCATTTGAGGAGCTGTTTATCAATATAAACATTATTCTTTCTTGTTTTTACTAGTTCAATTAGGGGGATTGAATTAGTGAAGGTAATATACCTCGGGGCAAGCTAGATTAGCTTGAGTTAGGGTTTTGTGCTGGTGAGCCCGAGAAAAACTAGCTGGGTTCGTTGTGCACCCAGAAAATAACAAGTTTTAAGTTGTATCTTGTAAAATAACTCGGCTATAATCTAGTTGATTATAGTGTGGACCCAAGTGGAACTTGGGAGTGGACGTAGATGTTAGATACACCGAACCACTATAAAATCATTGTGTTTGCCGTGCCTTAATTGTCTCTCTCTCTATCTCTTCATTTATGATTGAAATCTATTCTGCACTTAATCATTTCAAAGTCAATAGTTTAAAAAAAAGATTAATTTTTTTTTAGAACCCAATTCACCCCCCCCTTTTGGGTTGCCATCTGGGCCAACACCTCCGTTCTTCTTTGTATCGTCTTAAAAGTTCTTGAACAATATTTTCTTGATTTTTGAAGAAACTCTAAAGAGAAATTATGATAGTGCATCGCACTTTGATCGTCTATTGCATCTTGGCTTTAAGTAAAGTGTATTTGATATTTTTTTTTCTTCTTTGTATCATCATAAAATTCATGACAGTCTAATCTTTATCGGATGAAGGAATTTTGATGTATTGCAGATCAATTTTCTTTCCTCTGTACTTCTTTGTATCGTCTTAAAAGTTCTTCGATAATATTTTCTTGATTTTTGAAAAACTCTAGTGCAAAATTATGATAATGCATCGCCCTTTGGATGTCTACTGCTGCAGTTGTTTTGGCTTTAAGTAAAGGATATTTTGGTAATTTTTATTCTTATTTGTATCATCTTAAAATTCATGACTGTTGACCCACTTATTGATTTTGATGATTAACAAAAACCATGAGTATATTTCTTGTGTTACTAATGAAATTAACAAGTGTTTCAGGAACTTAGAAAGGTTAAGTTATTCAAATGATATACAAAATTAAGTTTGAATCAGTTTTCTAATAGAAAATATTTAAGTTCAGAACTTGGAGCCGACACCCACAGTGTCTGGAGCCGACCCCATGGAGTATCAGAATAGTTCTATATTTTTGGCACGGTTCAAAGTCGACACCTAAAACGCTGGAGCCGACTCTAACCTGAGATACAGAGAAATGGTTTTCTGCGGCAGTTTCGGAGCCAACACCTGGAGTTTCAGAGCCGACACCTGGAAATGATAGAGCCGACTCTAACATGAGAATAGAGAGTGTATTTTTGGGACATCGTTAGAGTCGACACCCTCAAAAATTAGAGCCAACTCCAGAACGCGTTGAGCTAACACCACAGTTTCTCGGAGCTGACTCCCCAACGGACATTTTGTTACTATTTTTGGAAACCCGACTTGGAGCCGACACATGAAAAGTTGGAGCCGACTCCAACCTGTCAGGAACGGAATTCCAAATCTGTCAGAACGGATTTCAACAGTAACATTTCTTCACCTAACCCCCAACGGATATATTTCTTTCCGTGAGGAAGGATTCCAAGTACTTTGTAATGGCTATTTTTCACCTAATCTTGGATTAAAGAAGTATAAAAGGGAGTTCGTCCATTTGAAAAATAGAACACAGAACAAAAGGAAAGAAAATAGAAAATAGAAAATAGAGAGAAAGAAAAAGAGGAAAATCAAAGAGGAAAATCTCTGTGCTCAAGGCCATCATAGAAAAGAGATAGAAGAGAAATCCAAAGGAGTTCCAAAATCAAATCCGAAGGATTTCCACAGTTTTGAAGGAAAAGAGAAAGAGCCCTAAATCTTCAACTTCTCTTCAACAAGCTTTGGTCAAGAATCAAAGTTCAAATATGTTTAGCCGATTCAGAGAGAAGAGGAAAATAAGAAAATCTCAACCTCAAATCACTTTAAAATTAGGCTTTTCTATTCTTATTTATTTACATTGCATATTTGCTCATTTGAGGAGCTTTAAATTGCTATAAACATTTATTTGAATTGTTTGTGTTCTAATTCAATCAGTGGATTGAATTAGTTGAGGCAGTTGGCCTCGGGATAAGCTAAGTGTAGCTTACATTGGGTTGTGTGCTGGTGAACCCGTGAAAACTAGCTGGGTTCGTTGTGACCCCATGTAAAATAAGAAGTTCGAGTTGTGATCTTGGAAAATAACTCAGCTGTAATCATGGTGATTATAGTGTGGACCCAAGAGTTGTTTGGGAGTGGACGTAGGTGTGGGATACACCGAACCACTATAAACCTTCTTGTGTTTGTCGTGCTTATTTCTCTCTCTCTCTTATTGTGCTTTACATTATTGCATCACTTCACTAGTGCACTTAATCCTTGTGAAATTGGTTTTAGGTTTTAATTGTTAAATTTTAAAAAGAACCCAATTGCCCCCTCCTCTCTTGGGTTGCCATCTGAGCCAACAATTGGTATCAGAGCTTGTGCTCATTTTGGCTTGATTTAACAATCAAGAGCTAAAGATCCAAATGGCAGTTCAAGCTGGATCATCCTTTTCTGAAGGTCAATCCACCAATAGACCTCATTTATTTAGTGGCACAAATTATTCTTATTGGAACGCTAGAATAAGATTTTTTATTCAAGCTTTAGATTATGAATTATGGAGTGTAATTATTAATGGTCCTAGCATACCCACACACATAGTTGATGGATCTATTGTTCCTAAGCCCGAAAGGGACTGGAATGAAAATGATAGGAAAATGGCTTAGCTCAACGCCAAAGCCATGAATGTCCTATACTGTTCTTTGGATGCAAATGCATTCAATAGAATATCAACTTGCATTTCAGCCAAAGAAATATGGGATAGGTTGAAAGTTACTCATGAGGGTACCAACCAAGTTAAGGAATCTAAAATCAATATTCTAGTGCACAAATATGAACTTTTCAGCATGGAACAAAATGAGTCATCACATGCATGTACACTAGATTCACTGATATTGTAAATGGTTTAAAAAGTCTTGGTAAGACATATACTAACTCTGAATTAGTGCGCAAAATTCTTAGGTCTCTTCCAAGATCATGGAAAGCCAAGCTGACTACAATCCAAGAAGCCAAAGACTTAAACGTTCTACCTTTGGAAGAGTTACTTGGATCCTTGATGACCCATGAATTGATAATGAAACAACATCAAGAGGAAGAGGTGAAAAGGAAGAGAACAATTGCACTCAATGCTGAAAGTGAAAAGAGCAGCAGTGAAGACGATGAAGATGATGATGAGACAGCTCTCATTACTAGAAAATTCAAGAAATTTATGCAAAGAAGGAGACCCTTCCATAAGAGAAAGTCTGGAATAAAAATGGAAGGAGAAAGAGAAAGAGAAAATGATAAGGACAAGGATAAAGATCCCTTAATATGTTATGAATGTAAGAAGTCAGGACATTTTAGATCTGAATGTCCTCAATTAAAGAAAGAATACAAGAAGAAAAAGAAAGCCTATGTTGTGACTTGGAGCGATAGTGAAGAGTCTTCATCCGAAAAGAACAAAAAGAGGTTGCAAACATATGCTTCATGGCAAATGACGACAATGAGGTAAATTCTGAAACCCATAATGTTGATTTTACTTTTGATGAGTTATATGAAGCTTTCAATGAATTAATTAGTAATTTCAAGATTTTGAGAAACAAGAATAAATCTTTGAAAACTGAAAATTTAGATCTTCTCAAAATGAAAAATGAACCTATTTTTGAGATCAAAAGTTTGAAATCTGAAAAAGAAGACATAATGAAGGAAAAAGAATTAATTTCTAATAAAAATCTTAATTTAAAGAAAGAAGTTGATAAGTATAAGAATATTGTTGATAAATTTACAAATAGCTCAGAAAAACTTAATTTAATATTAAACAATCAAAGAGCTATTTTTGATAAAGCAGGATTAGGATATAGACCACACATGAAATAAAATATGTCAACAATTTCTTTGTGAAGAAAAATGATATTTCATGTTATCACTATAACAAGAAAGGACATAAATCTTATGAATGTGATTTCAAAATATCTCATAAGAATTTAAATCATAAAGGCAAGAAAATATGGGTTCCAAAAGGAACAATCTTTATTGCTACTAACCATAAAGGACCCAAGAAAGCTTGGGTACCTAAACATAAGATTTGATTGCCTTGCAGGAGTGTCTTGCGGCTAAAGGATCAAAAAGAAAATGGTACCTTGATAGTGGCTGCTCAAGACACATGACGGGTGACAAGGAGCAATTCATACCCAAAAGAGGAGTTGTAACTTTCAGAGATAATGGCAAAGGCCAAATTATGGGTTTTGGTAAAATTCAAATCACTTCCTTTACTTTATTGAAAATGTTTTGTATGTAGATGGATTAAAGCATAATTTGATTAGCATTAGCCAACTGTGTGATAAAGGTTTCAAAGTTTCTTTTGAAGCTTCTATTTACACTGTATCAAATCCCATTGACAATAGTATTATATTTGTTGGAAATAGAAATGACAATTTATACTTAATTGATTTAGAAAATTTGTCTACTTGTAATCATTGCTTAATTGCTGATAATGCTAAGGTAAATGAGATTGGATGGCTATGGCATCGTAGATTAGGTCATGCAAGCACACACTTAATTTTAAAATTAATTAGAATGGATTTAGTTAAAGGACTTCCAAAATTAGATTTTGAAAACAACAGAATTTTTGATGCATGTCAATTTGGAAAACGAACTAGAAATTCTTTCAAATTTAAAAATATTGTTTCCACTACTAGGCCACTCGAGCTACTTCATATGGACTTTTTTAGACCTACTAGAACCACCAGTCTAGGAGGAAAGAAATATGGTCTTGTGATAGTAAATGATTATTCTAGATTCACTTGGGTATTATTTTAAGCTCACAAAGATGAGACTTTCCCTATATTTTTGAAATTCTTCAAAAAAGTCACAAATGAGAAAAACAACACCATAGTGTCTCTTAGAAGTGATCATGGAACTGAATTTGAAAATCATCTGTTTGAAAATTTCTGCATTGAAAATGGCATTCATCATAATTTTTTAGCACCAAGAACACCTCAATAAAATGGAGTTGTAGAAAGAAAAAATAGGACTCTAGAAGATATGGCCCGTACCATGCTATGTGAAAACTAACTCCCAAAGTACTTCTGGGCAGAAACTATAAACACGGCATGTTACATCCTAAATAAAGCCTTAATTAGACCAATCCTTAAGAAAACTCCCTATGAATTATGGCATAATAGGAAACCTAACATTAGTTACTTTTATGCATTTGGTTGTCGATGTTTCATTCATAATAATGGTAAAGACAATCTTGGAAAGTTTGATGCTAAATCTGATGAAGGTATCTTCTTAGGATATTCTACTTCTAGCAAAGCATATAGAGTATTTAATAAGAAATATTTAATTATAGAAGAATCAATTCATGTAGTTTTTGATGAGTCTTTAGCATCAAGTTCTGAAAAGATTGATGATAAGGAAGATACAAATTTACTTGAAAGAGATATTAAAAAATTAGAAGTGTCTTCAGATCATGAACCAGAAGCTAAAGATGATGATTCACCTAAGGATGATGGCATTGATACTACTCATAATGATATAAATCTACCTAGAGATTGGAGATATGCTTATGATCATCCAAAGGAATTGATTATAGGTGATCCATCTCAAGGAGTAAGACTAGATCATCAATGAGAAATATCAATAATCATCTTGCATTTGTATCTCATATAGAACCTAAAACTATCGAGGAAGCTGAAAAAGATAGTAATTGGATGTTAGATATGTAAGAGGAATTAAATCAATTTACTAGGAATAAAGTATGGACCCTTGTAGATAGACCCAAAGGTCATCCTGTTATAGGATCTAAATGGGTGTTTAGAAATAAATTAGATAAAAATAGCATAGTAATTAGAAATAAAGCTAGATCAGTTGCAAAAGGATATAATCAAGAAGAAGAAATTGATTTTGATGAAACTTTTGCACCTGTTGCTATATTAGAAGCAATTAGACTATTACTTGCATTTGCATGTCATATGAACATTAATATATTTCAAATGGATGTGAAAAATGCATTTTTAAATGGTTTTATAAATGAAGAAGTTTTTGTAGAACAACCACCTGGTTTTGAAGATCATGAATTTTCAAATCATGTTTTTAAACTACACAAAGCACTATATGGTTTAAAATAAGCACCTAGAGCTTGGTATGATAGGCTAAGCAAATTTCTAATTGAAAAAGATTTTTCTAGAGGAAATGTTGATAAAACCCTATTTTTGAAAAGAAAAGATAAAGATTTATTAGTAGTACAAATCTATGTAGATGATATCGTATTCGGTGCTACTAACGATCTTATATGTCAAGAATTTATAAAGTTGATGCAGGGTGAATTTGAGATGAGCATTATGGGAGAACTTAACTTTTTCCTTGGACTTCAAATCAAATAAGAAAAAGAGGGATTTTCATCAACCAAACAAAGTATACAAAAGAAATTCTCAAGAAGTTTGGAATGGAATCAGTCAAACCCCTTGGAACACCTATGAGTTCTTCATACAAATTGGATAAAGATGAAGATGGTAAGAAATTGATCAAAAATATTATAGAGGTATGATCAGATATCTACTTTACTTAACTGCAAGTAGACCTGATTTTGCTGTTTGCTTATGTGCTAGATATTCGTCTGAACCTAAAGAATCTCACTTAATTGCTGTAAAAGAATTCTAAGATATTTAAGTGGAACTAAAAATGTAGGATTATGGTATTCTAGAGACTCAACATTAAATTTGATTGCATATTCTGATTTTGATTATGCTGGTTGTAAACTAGATAGAAAAGTACAAGTGGAGCTGTCAATTTTTAGGTAGTAACCTAATCTCTTGGTTTAGCAAAAGGCAAAATTCGGTTGCACTATCAACTACTGAAGCTGAATATGTTGCAGCTGGAAGTTGCTGTGCTCAAATCCTTTGGATTAAGAGACAACTTGAAGATTATGGCATAATACTTGATAAAACACCAATTAGATGTGATAATACTGTGCAATAAATCTAACTAAAAATCCAATCCTACATTCAAAAACAAAACACATTGAAATAAGATATCATTTCATTAGAGAACATGTAGCTAATAATGATATTTGTCTTGATTATGTTTGCACTAATGAACAATTAGCGGACATATTTACAAAACCTTTGAGTGAAGAGAGATTTTGTTATCTTAGAGGAGAATTAGGGATTTGTGACCCATCGAAATGATTTTAAAACTTCTAGGAATGACTATCTAGATTTCAATTATTTTTGAATATCTTTTATGATTCTAAGGAAAACTCATCTAGATATTTGAACCATTTGATTCACCACATTCCAAGAAATTTTATCCAAAATTTATTAATTATTTTGACAAGTTTCGTATCATTTGAAACTCTCATTTATTTTTTTGAAACTGTCTTGGAGTCAACACCCTTTCTGTGTCGCTCTCTGTCTGAGACCCTGGAGCCGACACCCGCCTTTGTGGAGCCAACTTTATTTTCGAGCGCTGACTGAGTTAGCGACTTGGAGTCGATACCTCATTTTGCGGGAGCCGACACCTTGTAGTCCTAGGTTGACTATATTAGGGCAGAGTCGACACCTATTCGACCCCAATTTGATTTTTAACTCTTCTAAAACTCTCTCCAAACCCTCCAAAACCTAGAATCTCTCTAATTCATCAATCCCTAGCAATCTATGGCACCTAGGCGCCGAGGATCGATATTTGGAGCGACTGTGACGACGGGAAAGCGGACTGTGAGGCCTCCGGCACGTCAACCCTCGCCCAGCTCATCTTCAACATCATCGTCCTCTACTCCTAGTGACATCCCTGGTCCTTCTTCTCTGCATGTTGATCTTTTAGCTGGGAAAGTAATAACTATGGGTAGAAAAGTGGACTTTGGATTCTTTGAAGCTGAGGGTTTCTCTCTTGGTAAGCAAATTAAAGAAATGGGATGGGAGAAGGTATGTTCTCTAGATGTTCCTACTTATCCGGTCCTTGTAAAGGATTTTTATCTTAATTTGTCTAGAGGAGATGGAGGCCTTATCAGTTATGTGAGACGTACTAGAATCCACCTTACTTCTAAAATTTTGGGAAGTTTGTTAGAAATTCCTGTGATTGGACTTATTGCCAACTCCCATAGTAATAGAGGTTAGGCATTATCAAGGATGCTTGGCAGAGAAGTTGCTGAATTTGAAAAAATTAGGGCTAATTAGTTGCCCCTTGAGTTAAGACTTTTGCATAATATTTGTAGCAGGATCCTATTCCCTAAAATCGATCATTTTGAGTATGTATCTGAAAGGGATGTAGTAGTTATGGATAGTGTATTAACCGGCCAACCAATCAACTTACCTGGAATGATGATTTGGTATATGACTGAGGTAGGCAATAAGAAGAGGTTAACACTACCATATGGTATGATTCTGACTATGACTTTTCAGAGCCAAGGTGTTAATATTTTGGATAATGAGCCTTTAAAGAGCCTGAGACATATAGATTATTATAATAAGGCTACTCTGCACTGGATGGGTTTCGTGAAAATCAGTGGACACTATTGGGAAAGAAAAGGAAATCTAGAAGACAGAACAACTGAGATGAATACTGCAGCCCCTGGTACATCAGAGGTAGAGCCTTCAGTTAGGCATACTTCATCAGGCCCCAGCAGTCCTGCACCCTCAGCACCTGCACTAGCTCCTACTTCATTTGTTCAGACTTCTACTGGTTTTTCAGAGATTCAGATGGAGGAGCTCAAATATTTATTTTTGGATCATGAGACCAAGATGAAAAGTGAACTTGAGAATTATCTCATGAGTATCATGCATCATGTTTATTCTTTAGAGGATAGATTAGTGTGATAGAGTCATCCTTGAGCACATCTTCTGTTACCTTGATAAAAGACATAAGGTTGATATTTGACAAGATCAAGGACATTGCTGGTGACTCTGACACATATTCTAAGTACAATGCAAAACTTCAGGAAAAAGTCACAGTTGCATCTGCTTTAGTTAAGAAGATGTTAAATGATTTTATGAAAGTTCAAGAAAAGGGCATGGGACAAATTCTAGAAGAGCTAAAGAGAATTCTGAGATTTTGATGTTACATGCTTTGTTTTTGTTTTGAACTTTAGTTTGTATTTAGGACAAATTATGTACTTTAATGTTTTGATATATTTTGATGCAATGTAATGACTACTTTGATAAAATGTAATGATGTATTTGCAAAGAATTAATGAACGTTCTAAATGACTTTATTCTTAATGAATGAAATTTGAAGTTAACATTACTCTTTTTGAGTTAATTGATTCTTATGTTTATACTTTTATGATATAAAGGATGAGAAAGAATGATGATTCAAGCTAAATGAATTCTTCTTAACCTTTTTGTTGATAACAAAAAAGGGGAGAGATATAGTATATGCATTTGATGTTGATGAGAAAGGGTTGTTTACGTATATGCATTATGCATTTGATGTTAATCTAGTTATAACATATATGAGAAATATGTTTGTATGTGTTAAGTGTTAAATGAATTTGTTTATAACATATATGCAATGAAGATTGATGTTTATGATTACATATATGCAATGAATTTAATTGGTTAGAACATATATGCATTGAATTCAAATAAACTTAATTTGGTTATCATAGGGGGAGCTACTTCATTCAGGGGGAGCTTAACTATAAGAACTTAGAACTTATTTAATTTCTTAATTTTAATGATTAATAATGCATATACTCAATATTTTTGTCATCATCAAAAAGGGAGAGATTGTTGACCCACTTATTGATTTTGATGATTAACAAAAGCTATGAGTATATTTCTTGTGTTACTAATGAAATTAATAAGTGTTTCAGAACTTTAAAAGGTTAAGTTATTCAAATGATATACAAAATTAAGTTTGAATTAGTTTTTAATGGAAAATTTTTAAGTTCAGAACTTGAAGCCGACACCCACTGTGTCTGGAGCCGACCCCAGAGCGTATCAGAATAGTTCTATATTTTTTACATGGTTCGGAGTCGACACCTAAAACACTGGAGCTGACTCTAACCTGAGATACAGAGAAATGGTTTTCTGTGCCAGTTTCGGAGCTGACACTTGGAGTTTCAGAGCTGACACCTGGAGTTTCAAAACCGACACCTGGAAATGATAGAGCCGACTCTAAACTGAGAATAAAGAGTGTATTTTTGGGACATTGTTAGAGTCGACACCCTCGAAAATTAGAGCCGACTCTAGAACGCATCGAGCCGACACCACAGTTTCTCGGAGCCGACTCCCCAACGGACATGAAAAGTTGGAGCCGACTCCAACCTGTGAGGAACAGAATTTTAAATCTATCAAAACGGATTCCAACGGTAACATTTCTTCATCTAACCCCCAACGGATATATTTCTTTGTGTGAGGAAGGATTTCAAGTACTTTGTAACGACTATTTTTCACCTAATCTTGGATTAAAGAAGATTATAAAAGAGAGTTCTTCCATTTGAAAAATAGAACACAGAACAAAAGGAAAGAAAACGAAAAATAGAGAGAAAGAAAAAGAGGGAAATCAAAGAGAAAAATCTCTATGCTCAAGGCCATCAATAGAAAAGAGATAGAAGAGAAATCCAAATGAGTTCCAAGATCAAATCTGAAAGATTTCCATAGTTTTGAAGGAAAAGAGAAAGAGCCCTAAGTCTTCAACTTCTCTTCAACAAGCTTCGGTCAAGAATCAAAGTTCAAATCTTTTTAGCCGATTCAGAAGAGAAGAGGAAAAGAAGAAAAGCTTAACCTCAAATCGCTTCAAAATCAGGCTTTTCTATTCTTATTTATTTACATTGCATATTTGCTCATTTGAGGAGCTTTAAATTGCTGTAAACATTTATTTGAATTGTTTGTGTTCTAATTCAATTAGTGGATTGAATTAGTTGAGGCAGTTAGCCTTGGGATAAGCTAAGTGTAGCTTACGTTGGGTTGTGTGCTGGTGAACCCGTGAAAACTAGCTGGGTTCACTGTGACCCCGTGTAAAACAACAAGTTCGAGTTGTGATCTTGGAAAATAACTCAGCTGTAATCATGGTGATTATAGTGTGGACCCAAGAGTTGCTTGGGAGTGGACGTAGGTGTGGGATACACCGAACCACTATAAGCCTTCTTGTGTTTGTCGTGCTTATTTCTCTTTCTCTCTCTTATTGTGCTTTACATTATTGCATCACTTCACTAGTGCACTTAATCCTTGTGAAATTGGTTTTAGGTTTTAATTGTTAAATTTTAACAAGAACCCAATTCACCCCTCCCTCTTGGGTTTCCATCTTGGCCAACAATGACAGTCTAATCTTTATCAGATGAAAGAATTTTGATGTATTGTAGATCAATTTTCTTTCCTCCGTTCTTCTTTGTATCATCTTAAAAGTTCTTGGACAATATTTTCTTGATTTTTGAAGAAACTCTAGAGAGAAATTATGATAGTGCATCGCCCTTTGATCATCTATTGCTGCAATTATTTTGGCTTTAAGTAAAGGGTATTTTGGTAGTTTTTATTCTTCTTTGTATCATCCTAAAATTCATGACAGTCTAATCTAAATTAGATGAAAGAATTTTGATGTATTGTAGATCAATTTTCTTTCCTCCGTACTTCTTTGTATTGTCCTAAAAGTTCTTCGACAATATTTTCTTGATTTTTGAAAAACTCTAATGCAAAATTAAGATAATGCATCATCCTTTGGACCAATTGTTTTGGCTTTAAGTAAAGGGTATTTTGGTGATTTTTGTTCTTTGTATCATCCTAAAATTTATGACAGTCCAATCTATACCGGATGAATGATTTTTGATTGATTGTAGATCAATTTTCTTTCCTTCGTTCTTCTTTGTATCTTCCTAAAAGTTCTTGGATAATAATTTTTTGATTTTTGAAGAAACTCTAGTGCAAAATTACGATAATGCATCACCCTTTGGTCGTCTATTGCTACAGTTGTTTTGGCTTTAAGTAAAGGGTATTTTGATAATTTTTGTTCTTCTTTGTATCATCCTAAATTCATGATTGTTCGATCTTTATCGGGTGAATGAATTTTGATGGATTGTAGATCAATTGTTTTCCTCCGTTTTTCTTTGTATCATCCTAAAAGTTCTTAGATAATATTTTCTTGATTTTTGAAGAAACTCTAGTGCAAAATTACGATAATGCACTATCCTTTGGTTGTCTATTGTTGCAGTTATTTTGGCTTTAAGTAAATGGTATTTTGGTGATTTTCATTCTTCTTTGTATCATTCTAAAAGTCATGACAGTCCGATCTTTATTGGATGAATGATTTTTGATGGATTGTAGATCAATTTTTTTTCCTTCGTTCTTCTTTGTATCA
The DNA here is from genome assembly GCA_900491605.1 of Calamus simplicifolius. Taxonomy (NCBI): domain Eukaryota; kingdom Viridiplantae; phylum Streptophyta; class Magnoliopsida; order Arecales; family Arecaceae; genus Calamus; species Calamus simplicifolius. The sequence goes on along the minus strand of UESW01004121.1, from coordinate 330,017 downwards.
TCCTAAAATTCTTGGACAACATTTTCATCTTTTTTTGAAGAAACTCTAGTGCAAAATTATGATAATGCATCATCCTTTTATCGTCTATTGCTGCAGTTATTTTGGCTTTAAGTAAATGGTATTTTGGTGATTTTCGTTCTTCTTTGTGTCATCCTAAAATTCATGACAATCCAATCTTTATCGAATGAATGAATTTTGATGTATTGTAGATCAATTTTCTTTCCTCTGTACTTCCTTGTATCGTCCTAAATGTTCTTGGACAATATTTTCTTGATTTTTAAAGAAACTTTGGTGCAAAATTACGATAATGCATTGCCCTTTGGTCGTCTACTGCTACAGTTCTTTTGATTTTAAGTAAAGGGTATTTTGGTAATTTTAATTCTTCTTTGTATCATCCTAAAATTCATGATAGTCCTACCTTTATCGGATGAATGATTTTTGATGGATTGTAGATCAATTTTCTTTCTTCCATTCTTCTTTGTATCATCCTAAAAGTTTTTGGACAATTTTCTTGATTTTTGAAGAAATTATAGTACGGAATTATGATAATGCATCGTCCTTTGGTCGTCTATTGCTGCCATTGTTTTGGCTTTTAGCAAAGGGCACTGTGGTAATTTTTGTTCTGCTTTGTATCATCCTAAAATTCATGATAGTCCGACCTTTATCAGATAAATGATTTTTGAAGGATTGTAGATCAATTTTCTTTCCTTCGTTCTTCTTTGTATCGTCCTAAAAGATTTTCAAAAATATCTTCTTGAAATTTGAAAAAAAACTCTAGCGTGAAATTATGATAGTGCAACCCCCTTTGGTCGTCTATTGTTGCAGTTGTTTTGGATTTAAGTAAAGGGTATTTTGATAATTTTTGTTCTTTGTATCATCCTAAAATTCATGATAGTCTAATCTTTATCGGATGAATGGTTTTTGATGGATTGTAAATCAATTTTCTTTCCTCCATTCGTCTTTGTATTGTCCTAAAAGTTCTTGGTCAATATTTTCTTGATTTTTGAAGAAACTCTGGATTGAAATAACGATAGTATATCTCACTTTGGTCATCTATTGTTGTAGTTGTTTTGGATTTAAGTAACGGGTATTTTTGTGATTTTTGTTATTCTTTGTATTGTCCTAAAATTCATGACAGTCCGATCTTTATCGGATGTATGATTTTTGATGAATTATAATCAATTTTCTTTCTTCGATTCGTCTTTGTATCGTCCTAAAAGTTCTTAGCAATATTTTCTTGTTTTTTGAAGAAACTCTAGTGTGAAAATATAATAATGTATCGTCCTTTGGTCATCTATTACTGTAGCTATTTTGGCTTTAAGTAAAGGGTATTTTGATAATTTTTGTTCTTCTTTATATCATCCTAAAATTTGTGACAGTCCGATCTTTATCAGATGAATTATTTTTGATGGATTGTAAATCAATATTCTTTCCTCCGTTCATCTTTGTATCGTCCTAAAAGTTCTTGGACAATATTTTCTTAATTTTTGAAGAAACTCTAGTGCAAAATTATGATAGTGCATCGCCCTTTGGTCATCTATTGCTGCACTTATTTTGGATTTTGTTGGGAAATTTATTGAGAAATTATTTACCCAATTAATTGATTTTGATGATTAACAAAAGCCATGAGTATATTCATTGTGTTTCTGATAAAACTGATAAGTGTTTTAGGAATTAAGATCAATTAATTATCAAGGTATATAGAAATCAGTTTTGAATTGAATTTTAATGGAGTATAACAAAGTTCAGAAGTTAGAGCCGACACCCTAACAGTCTTGAGCCGACTCCAGAGCGTATCGGAATAGTTTAGGATTTTTGGCACGGTTCGGAGCCAACTCCCTAACAGTAGGAGCCGACTCCAACATGAGATATAGAGAAACTATTTTCTGCTTTAGAAGCCGGAGCCGACACATGAGTTTTTGGAGCCACTCTAACTTGAGTTACAGAGACTATGTTTTCTGGAGCAATTCTTGGAGCTGACACCTTAGAATCGGGAGCCAACTCCAGACAGTGGTGAGTCGACACTTTATAAAGTCGAAGCCGACTCCACGTCGAATTATTTTTTGCTATTTTTGGAAACCTATTTGGAGCCGACACATGGAAAGTTGGAGCCGACTCCAACCTATCATAGGACGTTTTTCATAAGTACCAGATCAGCTCTAACGGATATATTTTTCCACCTACTCTTCAACAGATACATTTTCTTGCGTGGAGAATCAATCTAAGTATATTTCCAACGGCTATTTCTCACCTAATCTTGGATTAGAAATTCTATATAAAGGGGGATTCGTCCGTTCGAGAAAAAAAATAACAAAAATATAAGAGTAAAAAAGAGAGATATTTCAATGAGAAATCTCTGAGTCCACGCCCATCATATGAGGAGAGATACAAAAGAAATCCAAAGCCTTCAAAGATCAAAATTAGTGGATTTTCAAAGGAGAAAAGAAGAAGAGCAAAAGCCCTATTTCCTCAATGTTCTCTTCATCAAATTTTTGTCAAGAATCAGAGCTGAAGCTTGATATAACCATTCAAAAGAGAAGAGGAAAAGAAGAAAAGCTCAATTCGAAATCGCTTCAATCAGGCTTTTCTTACCCTTGTTTATTTGCATCGCACATTTGCTCAGTTTAAGGAGCTTTACATTGTTGTAAACATTAAATTGATTTGTTGTTATCTAATTCAATCGGGGGATTGAATTAGTTGAGGTAGATTACCTCGGGACAAGCTAAGTTTAGCTTAGGTTAAGGTTTTGTGCTGGTGAACTTGTGAAAACCGGCTGTGTTCATTGTGACCCCATGTAAAACAATAAGTTAGAGTTGTGAGCTTGTAAAATAACTCAACTATAATCAGGAGATTATAGTGTGGACCCAAGAGTTTCTTGGAAGTGGACGTAGGTATGGATAACACCGAACCACTATAAATCTTTGTGTGTTTGCTGTGCTTTTGTCTCTCTTTCTCTCTCTCATTTACATTGTGTTTATTACTTACTGCATCACTTCACTTGAGCACTTAATCCTCGTAAAATTGGTTTTAAGCTTTAATTGTTAAATTTTAAAAAGAATCCAATTCACCCCCCCCTCTTGGGTTGCCATCTGGGCTAACAATTGGTATCAAAGCTTGTGCTCATTTCTATTTGATCTAACAATCAAGAGTTAAAGATCCAAATGGCAGCTCAAGCTGGATCATCCTTTGCTGAAGGTCAATCCATTAATAGGCCACCTTTGTTTAATGGCTCTAATTATTCATATTGGAAAGTAAGAATGAGGATTTTTATTCAAGCTTTAGATTATGAATTGTGGAGTGTCATTATTAATGGACCTAGCACACCACACACATTGTAAATGGTTCAATCGTTCCTAAGCCCGAAAGGGATTGGAATGAGAACGAAAGGAAAATGGCTCAACTTAATGCCAAAGCCATGAATGTTTTATATTGTTCTTTGGATGCAAATGAATTCAATAGAATTTCTACTTGCATTTCAGCTAAAGAAATTTGGAATAGATTAGAAGTTACCCATGAGGGTACTAACCAAGTAAAAGAATCCAAGATTAACATTCTAGTGCACAAATATGAATTGTTTAGCATGGAACAAATTGAATCAATCACATGCATGTACACTAGATTCACTGATATTGTTAATGGTTTAATAAGTCTTGGTAAAACTTATACTAATTCTGAATTAGTGTGCAAAATTCTTAGATCTCTTCCAAGAACATGGGAAGCTAAAGTAACTGCAATCCAAGAAGCCAAAGACTTAAACGTTCTACCTTTGGAGGAGCTACTTGGATCCTTGATGACCCATGAGCTAACAATGAAGCAGCATCAAGAGGAAGAAGTCAAGAAGAAAAGAATCATAGCACTCAAGACTGTAGAACATGATAAGAGCAGCAGCGAGGATGAAGAAGAAGATGATGAAATAGCTCTCCTTGCAAAGAAATTTAGAAAGTTTATGCAAAGAAGGAGACCCTTCCACAAAAGGAAATCTGGAATCAAAATGGAAGGAGAAAGAGAAAGAGAAAGGGATAAAGATAAAGAAAAAGAACCCTTAACATGTTATGAATGTAAGAAGCCGGGGCATTTTCGATCTGAATGTCCTCAACTAAAGAAGGGTTACAAGATGAAGAAGAAGGCCAATGTTGCAACTTGGAGTGATAGTGAAGAGTCTTCATCCGAAGAAGAACAAAAAGAGGTTGCAAACATATGCTTCATGGCGAATGATGATAATGAGGTATGTACTGAAACCCCTAATGATGACTTTACATTTGATGAATTATATGATGCTTTTAATGAGTTAGTTAGTGATTTTAAGGTTTTGAGAATGAAAAACAAATCTTCGAAAACTGAAAACCTAAATCTTCTCAAAGAGAAAAATGAACTAATTCAAGCCCGACTCCGCGTCGGCACTCAAGCCCGACTCCATGTCGACACTCAAACCCGGCCTTGCACCAGTACTCAAACCCGACTCCATGTCGGCACTCAAGCCCAACTCCGTGTCAGCACTCAAACCCGACTCCATATCGGCACTCAAACCCGGCCTTGCATCAGTACTCAAGCCTGACTCCATGTTGACACTCAAGCCCAACTTCGCGTTGGCACTCAAACCCTACCTCGCACCAGTACTCAAGCCCGACTCCGCGTCGGCACTCAAGCCCGACTCTGCATCGACATTCAAGCCCAACCCCATGTCGGCACTCAAGCCCTACCTCGCGTCGGCACTTAAAGCCTGAATCTATGTCGGCACACTAGCTCGGCCTCGCGTTGGCGGTCCGCTCGGTTTCGTGTCAGCATTCAAATCTGACTCCGTACCAGCTCTCAAGCTCGGCTATGGGTACTCAAGCCCAGTGTCTACCCCTAAACCGACTTCGCGTCGGTGCTCTACTCCATCGGCATTCTTAGCCTTCGTATCGGCCTAGGGTGTGAGGCTGGGTCTTCTACTTTCAAGTCCTTAGCGCCGTTCTCGATTTCCAAGACTTTAACTACGCTTGCCTAGGGCCCCGGTCTCGACTTAATCTTTAGAGTGAGCTCATACCAGCTTATTCTATAGAATGAACCTGCATCGACTTATTCACTAGATTGAACGTGTCGGCGACAACGGAAATCAAACGACAATGGCATGAATCAAAGTTTTCATTAATGGCAAAGTGTGTACAAAATTGCCGATCCAAGTCATACTTTGGTACAATGAAATAAAAGAAGCAAAAGGCCTACAAGGATTCAAGGCTCAGCTGATGCCGGGCTATGGACGGGAGTGATGACCCAATTGATGATTTTGATGATTAACAAAACTATTTGAGTATAACTAATGGAGGCTCTAATGATTTTGATTAAGTGTTTCAGATTATAAGTTGTTTAAATGATCAAAATCAGGAGTTACATAGTGTTCTGGATCGAATCTAATGTCTAGGTAAGATTTCAGACATTAGAGTCGACTCCGAGAATCACAGAGCCGACTCCGGATCTGGCACGGAAGTTAGAGTCGACTCCGAGACTGTTAGAGCCGACTCTCACAGAAGAAACAGAACGTCGATTTTTCTGGCCCCGACCTAGAGTCGACTCCAGGTAAGTTAGAGTCGACTCCATAAAAGTTTCTTGTCGACCCCAGAAAAGTCAGAGACGACTCCGAAATAACATTTTAAAGTGCTTCGAGTTAGAGCCGACTCCAGAAAAGTTAGAGTCGACTCCAATCCACCTGGAACGAAAAGTCAAATTGCCATATCAGTTCTAACGGTAATATTTCTATTTTACCTTATTTCTAACGGATATATTTTGCTACAAGGTACACTCCAACGGATAGTTTTCTTTCAAAAATGGCTTGAAAGAAATCTATAAAAAGGGAAGACTATCATTCAAAAAAAGAGAGAAAAAAAAGAGAGAAAAAAAGAGAGAAAACAGAAAAACAAAGAAGAAATTCGGAAATAGAGAAATCCCATTTGAAAAATCTGAAAAAGAGAGAGCTTGAATCTCAAGAGGAAAACCTTCTAGCTCAAATCCACTCCACTCCAAAAAGCTCAAGAGGAATCCAAGGCATTCAAATCAAAGTTTTGGTGGATTTCCTAACTTGGAGAAAGAGGATTCGTTTCTTGCTTTTCAACCCTTCTCAACTGCTTCAACTGTGAAGAATCGGAGCTGAGGCTTGATTCAACCCAGCAAGGAGAGAAGAAAAGAAGAAAAAAAGAAAAGCTCAAAAGCCAACCATCTACAAATCAGGCTTTTCTAAACCTTGTTATTCTTATATTTGATTATCTGCTCATTAAGGAGCTTTGTAATTGAAAAACATTATTTCATTTGTTTGTATCTAGTTCAATCTGGGGGATTGAACTAGTGGAGTAGTCTTACCTCGGTTCAAGCTTGGTTAAGCTTGTGTTAGGGTTTTTGTGCTGGTGAGCCCTTGAAAACCAGCTGGGTTCGTTGTGCGCCCGGGAAAACAACAAGTTTGAGTTGTGAGCTTGTAAAACAACTCGACTGTAATCAAGGAAGATTATAGTGTGGACCCAAGTGAATCTTGGGAGTGGACGTAGGTGTTGGATACACCGAACCACTATAAACTCTTTGTGTTTGCCGTGCTTACATTGACTCTATCTCTATCACTGTCTTATTCACTGCACTTTGTATTTACATTGCTATTGCCTTCAATCATCTTAAGCAAACTATTTTAAAAAGGCTAATTTTTTAAAAAGAACCCAATTCACCCCCCCCCCCCCTCTTGGGTTGTCATCTGGGCCAACAATTGGTATCAGAGCCTGTGCTCATTAGATTTTGATCACACGATCAAGAGCTAAAGTTCCAAATGGCAACACAAGTTGGATCATTTGCTGAAGGTCATTCTACGAATAGACCTCCACTGTTTAATGGTTCAAATTATTCATATTGGAAAGCTAGAATGAGGATATTCATTTAAGCTTCTGATTATGAGCTATGGGGTGTTATAATCAATGGACCTAGTACACCCACACATGTTATAGATGGCACTATTGTTCCTAAGCCCGAAAGGGACTGGAATGATAATGATAGGAAAATGGCACAGCTTAACGCTAAAGCCATGAATGTATTATATTGCTCCTTAGACGCTAATGAATTTAATAGAATCTCCACATGTAATTCCGCAAAGGAGATTTGGGATAGATTAGAGGTAACCCATGAGGGTACCAACCAAGTAAAAGAATCAAAGATTAATATTCTTGTTCATAAATATGAATTATTTAGCATGGAACAATCTGAAACCATTGCATGCATGTATACAAGATTTACAGATATTGTAAATGGTTTGAAAAGTCTTGGTAAGACATATACTAACTCTGAACTTGTTCAAAAAATTCTTAGGTCATTACCAAGATCATGGGAAGCAAAAATGACTCCAATCCAAGAAGATAAGGACCTCAACACTTTATCCTTAGAGGATCTTCTAGGATCTCTTATGACCCATGAGCTGACTATGAAGCAGCATGTAGAGGAGGACACAAAGAAGAAGAAAATGATTGCCCTCAAAGCTGCAAAAGAAGAGAGCAGCAGCGATGATGATGATGATGATGAAGAGACTGCTCTCTTAGCCAAAAAGTTTAAAAGATTCATGAGGAGAAAGAAACCCTTCCACAAGAAGAAATTTGGAGCAAAGTGGGAAGGAGAAAAGGATAAGAACAAGGATAAGGACAAAGAAAAAGAGAAAGAGAAAGACCCCTTAACTTGCTATGAATGTAACAAACTGGGGCACTTTAGGAATGAATGTCCTAAACTGAAGAAAGCCTACAAAAAGAAAAGAAGGCTTATGTGGTGACTTGGAGTGACAACGAGGAATCTTCTTCCGAAGAAGAAGAACAAAAGAAAGTCACAAACGTATGTTTCATGGCGGACGACAACGATGAGGTAAGTTCCGATAACCCTTGCGATGAATTTGCTTTTGATGAACTTTTTGATGCTTTTAATGAACTTGTTAGCGATTTCAAGGTTTTGAAAAAGAAATACAAGATTTTGAAAAATGAAAATTTAACTTTCATTAAAGAAAAGAAAATTCTTAATAATGAAGTTGAGAAATTTAAATCTGAAAATGAGATTTTAGTAAAAGAAAAAGAACTAATTTCAAATGAAAATGATAAACTAAGAAAGAGGTTGAAAAACATAAGAACATAGTTGATAAGTTTACATTAAGCTCAACTAAACTAGACATGTTATTAAATAGTCAAAAAGCAGTTTTTGACAAAGCCGGATTAGGATATAACACTTTAAGAAAACAAAAATCACTTAAAAATATTTTTGTGCGTGCTGGCCAAAGTAATTTTACATGCTTTAAATGTAATCAAAAAGGACATAAATCTTATGAATGTAAAATTCTGAAACCTAATAAAAACTTAAATGTTAAAGGGAAGAAAATATGGGTTCCGAAAGGAACAATATTTGTTGCTACTAACCATGAAGGACCCAAGAAAGCTTGGGTACCTAAACATAAAGTCTGATTTCATTGCAGGAATGTCTTGTGGCCAAGAGATCAAAGAAAAGTGGTATCTTGATAGTGGCTGCTCAAGACATATGACGGGTGACAAAGAAGAATTCATCACCCTTGAAGAAAAGAGAGGAGGAGTTGTTACATTTGGCGACAATGGCAAAGGCCAAATCTTGGGGTTTGGTAACATTCAAATAACTCCCTCCACATATATTGAGAATGTACTTTATGTTGATGGTTTAAAGCATAACTTAATTAGTATAAGTCAATTATGTGACAAAGGTTTTAAAGTATCTTTTGAATCTTCTATATGCACAGTAGCTAATCCCATTGATAATAGCATTATTTTTATTGGAAATAGAAATGGCAATGTATACTTGATTGACTTAGACAATTTGTCTACTAATAATCATTGCTTAGTTGCTAATAATGCTAATATGAATGAGATTGGTTGGTTGTGGCATCGAAGATTAGGTCACGCAAGCACACACCTGATTTCAAAACTAATTAGAATGGATTTAGTAAAAGGTCTACCTAAATTAGATTTTGAAAATAACAAAATATGTGATGCATGTCAGTTTGGAAAACAAACAAGAAGTTCTTTTAAATCTAAAAATATTGTTTCAACTTCTAGGCCATTAGAGCTACTTCACATGGACCTTTTTGGACCAACTAGAACCACAAGTCTAGGAGGAAAGAAATATGGTCTTGTGATAGTAGATGATTACTCTAGATTCACTTGGGTAATATTTTTAGCTCACAAAGATGAGACTTTCTCGATATTCATGAAATTCTTCAAGAAAGTAACAAATGAGAAAAACACTACCATAGTGTCTCTAAGAAGTGATCATGGAACTGAATTTGAAAATCACTTATTTGAAAGTTTTTGCAATGAAAATGGTATTAATCATAATTTTTCTGCACCTAGGACCCCACAACAAAATGGAGTAGTTGAAAGAAAAATAGGACTCTAGAAGACATGGCCCGTACCATGCTATGTGAAAGTAAACTCCCGAAATACTTTTGGGCGGAAGCTATTAACACAGCATGTTACATCCTAAATAGAGCCTTAATAAGACCTATTTTAAAGAAAACACCTTACGAATTATGGCATGATAGAAAACCCAACATTAAATATTTTCATGCATTTGGTTGTAAATGTTTTATTCATAATAATGGTAAAAGCAACTTAGGTAAATTTGATGCAAAATCTGATGAAGGAATATTCTTAGGTTATTCAACAACTAGTAAAGCATATAGAGTGTTCAATAAAGGAAGCCTAATTGTTGAAGAATCTATTCATGTAATTTTTGATGAATCTTTAACATCAAGTTCCAAAAGGATTGATGATGAGGAAGATACAAACATTCTCGAAAACAATCTTGAAAAACTTAATATTGATGTATCTTCAGATCATGAACAAGAAGTTAAAGATAATGATTCGCCTAATGCTGATGATATTAATACTAATCATAATGATATAGATCTACCAAGAGATTGGAGATACGCTTATAGTCATCCCAAGGAATTGATTATAGGTGATCCATCTCAAGGAATAAGAACTAGATCATCTATGAGAAATATTAGTAATCACCTTGCATTTGTTTCTCAAATTGAACCTAAAACCATTGAAGAAGCTGAAAAAGATAATAATTGGATGTTAGCTATGCAAGAAGAATTAAACCAATTCACTAGAAATAATGTATGGACATTAGTGGAAAGACCTAAAGATCATTCTGTTATAGGATCAAAATGGGTTTTTAGAAATAAACTAGATGAAAATGGCATAGTAATTAGAAACAAAGCTAGATTAGTTGCAAAAGGATATAATCAAGAAGAAGGTATTGATTTTGATGAAACCTTTGCACCTGTAGCTAGATTAGAAGCCATTAGGCTATTACTAGCATTTGCATGTCACATGAACATTAATTTATTTCAAATGGATGTCAAAAGTGCATTTTTAAATGGATTAATAAATGAAGAAGTATATGTAGAACAACCACCAGGTTTTGAAGATCATGAATTTTCAAATCACGTTTTTAAATTGCACAAGGCATTATATGGTTTGAAACAAGCACCTAGAGCTTGGTATGATAGACTAAGTAAATTTTTGATTGAAAATGATTTTACAAGAGGAAATGTTGATAAAACATTGTTTTTGAAAAGAAAAGATAAAGATTTACTTGTAGTTCAAATTTATGTTGATGACATTGTATTTGGTGCTACTAACAATCTTCTATGTCAAGAGTTTGCTAAGTTAATGCAGGGAGAATTTGAAATGAGCATGATGGGAGAACTCAATTTCTTCCTTGGACTCCAAATCAAACAAAGCAAAGAGGGAATCTTTATCAACCAAACAAAGTACACAAGAGAAATTCTAAAGAAGTTTGGTATGGAATCAATTAAACCCCTCGGAACACCAATGAGTCCTTCATGCAAGCTGGACAAAGATGAAGAAGGTAAGAAGGTTGATCAAAAATATTATCGAGGTATAATCGGATCCCTACTTTACTTAACTGCAAGTAGACCAGACATAATGTTTGTTGTTTGCTTATGTGCTAGATTTCAGTCTGAACCAAAAGAATCACATTTAATTGCTGTTAAAAGAATACTAAGATACTTAAGTGGAACAAAAAATGTAGGTTTATGGTATTCTAGAGACTCAACATTAAATCTGATTGCTTATTCTGATTCTGATTATGCTGGATGTAAGTTAGATAGAAAAAGCACAAGTGGTGCATGCCAATTTTTAGGAAGTAACTTAATCTCATGGTTTAGCAAAAAGCAAAATTCGGTTGCATTATCTACTGCTGAAGCAGAATATGTTGCAGCTGGAAGTTGCTGTGCTCAAATCCTATGGATTAAGAGACAACTTGAAGACTATGGTATCACACTTGATAAGACACCTATAAGATGTGATAATACAAGTGCAATAAATCTAACTAAAAATCCAATTCAACACTCAAGAACAAAGCATATTGAAATAAGATATCACTTTATAAGAGAACATGTTGCCAATAATGAAATTTGTCTTGATTATGTGAATACTGAAGAACAACTGGCAGATATATTAACAAAACCCTTAAGTGAAGAGAGATTTTGTTATCTTAGAGGAGAATTAGGAGTTTGTGATCCTTTGGAATAGTTTTCTGAAACTCTTAAGGACAACTATCTAGATTTCATCTATTTCTTGAAAAATCTCGATATTCAATAAGGAAATCTATCTAGATCTTGATTCATTGTTTCCCCAATTGCTAAGGAACATTTATCTAGAATTTGATGATTAATTTGAATAGTTTCAGATCCTTGAAACTTGATTTTTTATCTCTGAAACTGTTAGAGTCGACTCTGACAGTTTGTGGAGTCGACACCTTGTTTTTGATGTTCTGTCTAAGCAATTAGAGCCGACTCTGGCTTTTGTAGAGCCGACTCTAATTCGAGCGCTGACAGATTTTCTGGTTCGGAGCCGACACCCAGTTTTCGGGAGTCGACTCTAAGTCGAGCTAGGTCAAAAATAAAAAGGCGGAGTCGACCCCAAATCATTCCATCCGTCTCCCAAAACCTCTCCAAAAAGCTCCAAAGCCTTTCCAACTTCCCCAATCTTCTCAAAGCCTTTGATTAAACTTTCCAATCTTCTCAATGGCACCTAAGAGGCGCGGTTTCGTCGGTGGAGCGTCCGTTCCCACGAGGCGACGCACTATTCGGAGGCAACCCTCGCCATCCTCCTCTTCGGCCACTCAAGAAGATTCCCCTCCTTCACCCTCTTCACCCAAAGTTGATCATTTAGCCGGTAAGACTATTACAACTGGAAGAAAGGTGAATTTTGATTTCTTTGAGTCGGAAGGATTCACTATAGGAAGATGTTTGAAAGAAATGGGGTGGGAAAAAATTTGTTCATTAGATATCCCCACATATCCAGCCTTAGTGAGAGAGTTTTACAATGGTTTAAGTAGAGGAGAAGGCGGTTTAATCAGTATAGTAAGAGGAACAAGAGTTACAATAACCGCTGAAATACTTGGAAATTTATTGGAAATGCCCACAATCGGTATAATGGAATATCAACATGATGATAGAAGTGGAGCATTGACAAGAATGTTAGGGAGGGATGTAACCGAGTTTGAGGAAATCCTTGCAAATCAATTAAATCTGGAACTCAGGTTACTACATAACATTTGTGGAAGAATTTTGTTTCCAAAATTGGTAGATTTGAGTACGTCTCGGAGCGAGACGTTCTTTTGATGGATTGCATAATTACTGGAAGGCCAGTCAACTTAGCTGGCATGATGATTGGATATATGGCAGAGGCGGCTACAAAGAAAAGATCTACACTGCCATATGGTATGATTTTGACATTAATCTTTAGAAGCCAAGGTGTGCTTATTATGGAGAATGAACCCCTAAGAAAATTGAGACACACTGACTATTATAGTATCTCTACTATTCATCGGATGGGCTTCAAGAAGTTGAATGGTGTATGGATGAAAGGAGGAGAGAGGAAAGAGCTGAAAGAGATAGAGCAGAAGAGACCAGAGTAGAAGATATCCCTGGACCATCCACTGCGGGACCATCAGTCCCTGATCCATCTATTGCGGGACCATCTTCAGCTGGACCTTCAGAGGCCGGACCTAGTACTGTTCCCTCACCTCCACATCAGTCTATAGCTGCTTCTGGGAGATTCTCTGATGAACAGATTGGTCAGTTGAGAGCTTTGCTTGCTGAATATGATAGTCAGAGATCTCATGAGATTAATCAATTAAAAGAAGACTTTAATCAGTTGAAAGAAGAACTTAATTCGAGACTGGACATGATCTCCTTTTCCATAAGCAATTCTGTTGAATCCTTTGGTGCTGAACTTCACAAAATCTTTGAAAGGATGGAAGGCATTGCTGATGGGTCGGGATCTTATGTTCATGCAACTGGTCAACTGAAGAAGGACATTGACCTTGCAGTCTCACAGATTGAAGCTTGCCTTGAAAATTTTAAGAAATCCCAAAAAGATGATGTAATGGAAATCATAGGTCACTTGAAGAAAATTGTATTCAAACATATCTGACCTTGATTTTGATTTTGATAGTTTGTACTTAGGAATTTTTGAGTATCTAATGTATTTCATTTTGGAATGTACATGAATCAACTAATGTAATGTTTCTTACTTATGAAATGCAATTTCACATTTTCAAATATTGACTGCTTGAATCCCTATGTCTAATAACTTTCTTTATCTAATACTCTCCTTATTGCTGATAACAAAAAAGGGGGAGAGATGGTTGAATATGCAAAGAAAGAAAGACTTGAAATTTTAATGAGAGATGGTTGAATATGCATAAAGAAAGAAAGAAAGGGGGAGAAATAATTGTTTATGCAAAATGACTTGAAATTTTAATCAGTTAAAATTCGATGCTTATAAATAGGGGGAGCTATTCAATGCAGGGGGAGCTTAACAACAAGCTCAATTGCAATTTTCTGTACATTTAGATTAAATGTTCATAATTGATGGATTATATTGAACTCATGCACAATTTTAAAAGTTTACTTTGAATATTGGCATCAAATCCTTCATTAAAAATGTTTTAAGCTTTAAAATGACTATAATCTTTAGTCGAATGAATTTTTGAATGCATATACTCAAAGTTTTTGTTATCATCAAAAAGGGGGAGATTGTTGACCCAATTGATGATTTTGATGATTAACAAAACTATTTGAGTATAACTAATGGAGGCTCTAATGATTTTGATTAAGTGTTTCAGATTATAAGTTATTGAATGATCAAAATCAGGAGTTACATCGTGTTCTGGATCGAATCTAATGTCTAGGTAAGATTGCAGACATTAGAGTCGACTCCGAGAATCACAGAGCCGACTCCGGATCTGGCACGGAAGTTAGAGTCGACTCCGAGACTGTTAGAGCCGACTCTCACAGAAGAAACAGAACGTCGATTTTTCTGGCCCGACCTAGAGTCGACTCCGGGTAAGTTAGAGTCGACTCCAGAAAAGTTTCTTGTCGACCCCAGAAAAGTCAGAGACGACTCCGGAAATAACGTTTTAAAGTGCTTCGAGTTAGAGCCGACTCCAGAAAAGTTAGAGTCGACTCCAACCCACCTGGAACGAAAAATCAAATTGCCAGATCAGCTCTAACGGTAATATTTCTATTTTACCTTATTTCTAACGGATATATTTTGCTACAAGGTACACTCCAACGGATAGTTTTCTTCCAAAAATGGCTTGAAAGAAATCTATAAAAAGGGAAGACTATCATTCAAAAAAAAGAAGAAAAAAAAAGAGAGAAAAAAAGAGAGAAAAATGGAAAAATAAAGAGGAAATTCGGAAATAGAGAAATCCCATTTCAAAAATCCGAAAAAGAGAGAGCCTGAATCTCAAGAGGAAAACCTTCTAGCTCAAATCCACTCCACTCCAAAAAGCTCAAGAGGAATCCAAGGCATTCAAATCAAAGTTTTGGTGGATTTCCCAACTTGGAGAAAGAGGATTCGTTTCTTGCTTTTCAACCCTTCTCAACTGCTTCAACTGTGAAGAATCGGAGCTGAGGCTTGATTCAACCCAGCAAGGAGAAGAAGAAAAGAAGAAAAGAAGAAAAGCTCAAAAGCCAACCATCTACAAATCAGGCTTTTCTAAACCTTGTTATTCTTATATTTGATTATCTGCTCATTAAGGAGCTTTGTAATTGAAAAACATATTTCATTTGTTTGTATCTAGTTCAATCTGGGGGATTGAACTAGTGGAGGTAGTCTTACCTCGGTTCAAGCTTGGTTAAGCTTGTGTTAGGGTTTTTGTGCTGGTGAGCCCTTGAAAACCAGCTGGGTTCGTTGTGCGCCCGGGAAAACAACAAGTTTGAGTTGTGAGCTTGTAAAACAACTCGGCTGTAATCAAGGAAGATTATAGTGTGGACCCAAGTGAATCTTGGGAGTGGACGTAGGTGTTGGATACACCGAACCACTATAAACTCTTTGTGTTTTCCGTGCTTACATTGACTCTATCTCTATCACTGTCTTATTCACTGCACTTTGTATTTACATTTCTATTGCCTTCAATCATCTTAAGCAAACTATTTTAAAAAGGCTAATTTTTTAAAAAGAACCCAATTCACCCCCCCCCCCCCCCCCTCTTGGGTTGTCATTTGGGCCAACAGGGAGAATGGTCTTCTGGAGGTGTGTCCTCCATAGCCTCATCTGGATCCAGGATGTTAAGATCTTCGAGGTTACGAACCCTCTTCGCCTTGTCCTTGCAGTCCTAGAAACCGACGTTATAGGTGAAGGCGGTGGCCTTAGCTAGCTCCTCTCTATAGCTGGCAGATTGGCAGAAATCTTCTACTGCCTCGGCGGCCTTGGCCTTTGTGCTTCCACCGCTGCCTTCATCTCGGCCACTTTTAAGTCGGAGCATCGGGCTATTTCTTCGGCGTTCTCTGCCCACTCCTTGGCCATGCCCCTTAGTTTGTTGGCGGTCTCCAGACTGCTGCGGCACACCAGCAGCTCCGTCTCCATGTGTTTGCGGCTCTCTTCGGCAGCCCGTGCTGCCTCCAAAGCTTTCTCGGCCCTCTTAGTTTGGGACCGGCCCTCTGCTATGGCCACATCTTGAGCCCTCTCAGCCCTCTCTACTTGGGCTCGGCCCTCGGTTAGGGCCACCTCAAGAGCCTCCTCGGCCCTCTTCACCCGGGTCTCCCCTTCGGCCCTCTCGGCCAGGGCGGCTTCTAGAGCTTTTGTCCGCCTCTTCTGCTCTGGCGTGGGCTTGATGGGTTTCCTTCTGTGATCGGCCAAGAGCTGCCTTGGCTTGAGAGAGTGCACTCTTCAAGGTAGCCAAAGAATTCACCGCCTGCATGCGAAAGTTATTGTTAGGATAAGATTTAAGTGCCGAGTTAGAAGTTAAAGGTTTCGAATACTCACCCAGAGATGAGCCATGAAGGCCTCTCAGAAGAAAGAGGAAGTCCTCTGCTCCTGGAGGACTCCCTAGACCTCGGGCAGGCACACTGGTGCCATCGTCCGCTCTGCCCAACACCCCTCGCGCTCGAGGAGGGCCTTGAATGAAAGGATGGCTTCATCTTCGACGGCAGGCTCCGAAGCCAACGGTGCAATGTCGGGGATTGATGACGTCCCTATCTGCTCCATAGACCTAGGGGGCTCTTCATTCGCCGCCTCCTCTGCCCTAGGGGGCTCTTCATCTGCCACCACTTCTGCTTGTGGGGCAATCTCGGGGATTGGCTCGGGGGCTGCCTCATTAGCCCCTGCTTCTGGCACGGTCGGTGGCATTGGTGGCACATTCGCTCCTGGCCCTTCCGGCGGTGTGTCGGCAGTAAGGTCGACATCTGCCTCCCTCTCTGTTCGAGGCGGTGGGTGAGCAGAATTGGGGATCAGGACCATGCCGGCGATGGTGCTCGAGGCCTCTTCCTTGGCTCCTCAGCCTCTATAGCCTTCTCCTTGGCCTTCTCAGCCTTGGTCTTCTTCTTGGCCACTTTGGCTACGGCCTTCTTCTTAGAGGAGGCTCCATCCACCCTAGCCCTCCTCTCCTCGGTTGCTGCCTTCCTCACCTCCTCAATCGAAGGCAACATACCTACACACGACAAATAGACTCAGTAAAAAAAAGAGAGAAAAAAGAAAAAGAAAGAAAAGAAAAGAGGAAAAGGAAAAAAGGGCAAAAAGAACGAGGTGAGTGAATTGGCTACTCACCACCAGACGGAATGAGGTCGGTGAGTCAGAGATTCTCCTCGGCCAAAAGCTAGTTGCACTGAGGGATGTCGGTAGTCAGAAGTTGTCCAAACGCCATCTGATCCCTCGGGAGTATGGAAGAATCCTTATTCGCGTCTGTATTTGGTGTTCCCCAGACTCCACTCACCCCTTCGACATCGGCAAAGAAGAACCTATCCTTCCACCCCTTAATGGATGTAGGAAGGTAGAGCTTGAGAGCCCTAGTGGGTCTAGGGGCGAAGGACCACCACCCCGCTTGCTTGCGGAGGGTGTAGAAGCTACGGAACAAGGAAATCCTAGCCTCTATTCCATAAAAATGACAAAGTACTAGGAAGCCAACAATAGTCCGAATAGAATTCGGGACTAATTGTGTCGGTGCCAAAAAATACTTGTCTAGGAGATTGAGGATGAAGGGATGAAGGGGTAGCCGAAGCCCCGCCTTGAAGAAAGCTCCATATAAGGCAACTCTCCCGGGATGGGAGGAAGTCATCCTGTCTTCAGGAGCGGGACGAGACAAGCGCATGTCGGTAGGGAGACTATACTTAGCCCTAAGGTTTACAATGTCTTGGGTTGTCATGGTGGAGGCAGTCCATTCAGGGGACTCCTTCACGGTGGAGGATGGATCGGCGATGGCCGGACAGCGTCGGATTGGGGCCCGGCTGGCAGCCAGATGAATCCCGGTCAGGGATCGTCTGGCTGGCAGCCAGATGAATCCCGGTCAGGGATCGTCCGGCTGCTCACCGTTGTTCCAAAGGAACATGGTCAGAGGATGAAGAAGACCAGCTAGGCACTAAAGAAGAGGAAGGTTGTGAAGGAAAGGGGGAATAACCCCCAGAATCAGAAATGGAGCAAGAGAGTGAAGAAGAAGCCATGGAAGCTGAAATAGACTAACCTGAATGACATGAGCTTGAGATCGGAGATGGAAGAGTTCGGGAAGAAGAAATGGAGGTGGGAGATGAACAGATGCTTGTAGAATCGGGGAAAAGGAAGCAAAATAAGGTGAAAGTAAAAAAATCGAGGATAGAGATGACTCCCCCCTTTTATACCCCCATTTTAAATCATCCTGCCTGTCTCCGATTTGGCCATGTGTCCGCTCACCACTGGGAAGCGTCTCGGTAACCACCCGATGCACGGAACACGAGGGGCACTGCCAATAAGGGGATAGTGGTGACCTTACCGCAATGATGGCATCTACCTTTCCGCAGTTCCTTACCCGAGGAGAATCCTGTCTGATCCCAATGGCCAGAACAGACGAAGCAGAGATCAGCCACCAGGTGATATTAACACCCCTATCGCTGATAAATATGCACCCACCCATCTCAGGAGCGGAGGGGCATCTAATGTGGCTGATCACTTCCCCTGGCAGCAGTATAACAGTCCGCATAGTTTTTGGAACAAAGTAATGATTTGACAACTAGTCCCAATGTTGGCCTTTGTATCGGCCTCGGCTTTGGCCTCGGACTCGGACTTAGTTTCGGTCTCGGCTTCAGCCTCGGCCTTGGACTTTGTTTCGGCTTCGGCTTTGGCCTCGGCCTCGGACTTCGGCCTCAACCTCGATCACGAACCATACTAGCCGCATTTGCCTCGAGCCTCACCTCGGCCTCGGCCTAGAGCCCCACCTCGGCCTCGGCCTCGAGCCTCGCCTCGGCCTCGGCCTGTCTTTGAACTCAGCTTTAAATCTTGCCTCGTGTGCTATCAGCGCAGTTTCAATTGCAAAACCGACTTCAAATATTGAATATATTTAAAACACCAACAGCTGCCGCGTATCCCGCTCACCTACTTTTTGTTAAGATCATGGGCAGTTACAGATTGTGTGCAGTTGCCGATATTTAGTGACGCGTTTAACAGCTGTGCGCCTACCTATGGAGTCAATCTTAATGGAAGATGGGATTCGACTATTATCAACGAAGGGTAAGAGGGATCCCCGAATAGGTACATAAAGACCCCGACCCCCAATGAGGGGGAGGACTCAATCTCTACTCTCTTATTAAAAATTCATGTTCTCCAAATCGCTGACTTGAGCATCGGAGGGTCCCTACCGGAACCACCGGTCTGGGACTTTTCTTGCAGGTTTTCGGCCATAGGAGGCGGTCGTATCACTCTTCTGAAGGCCTATAAAGCTCCTCTTGTTCGACACTCCTCGAAAGTGATTTGGCAGCAAAACAATCCATCAAAAATCATTCATCCGATAAAGATTGGACTGTCATGAATTTTAGGATGATACAAAAAAGAACGAAAATAATTAAAATACACTTTACTTAAAGATAAAATAACTGCAGCAATAAACGATCAAAGGGCGATGCATTATCATAATTTTAAACTAGAGTTTCTTCAAGAATCAAGAAAATATTGTACAAGAACCTTTAGGACGATACAAAGAAGAACAAAGGAAAGAAAATTGATCTACAATCCATAAAAAATCATTCATCCAATAAAGATAGGACTGTCATGATGTTTAGGACGATACAAAGAAGAACAAAAATCACAAAAATACCCTTTACTTAAAGCCAAAATAAATGCAGCAATTGACGACCAAAGGGTGATGCATTATCGTAATTTCAAACTAGAGTTTCTTCAAAAATCAAGAAAATTTTATTCAAGAACTTTTAGCATGATAGAAAGAAGAACGGAGGAAAGAAAATTGATCTACAATCCATCAAAATAATTCATTCAAAAAAGATCGGACTGTCATTAATTTTAGGACGATACAAAGAAGAACAAAAATCGACAAAACACCCTATACTTAAAGCTAAAATAACTACTGCAATAGACGACCAAAGGGCGATGCATTATCGTAATTTCATACTAGAGTTTCTTAAAAAATCAAAAAAATATTGTCCAAGAACTTTTAGGATGATACAAAGAAGAACGGAGAAAAAAAATAGATCTACAATCCATCAAAAATCATTCATCCGATAAAGATCGGACTGTCATGAATTTTAGGATAATACAAAGAAGAACGAAAACCATCAAAATACCCTTTACTTAAAGACAAAACAACTACTGCAATAGACAACCAAAGGGCGATGCTTTATCATAATTTCACACTAGAGTTTCTTCAAAAATTAAGAAAACATTGTCGAAGAACTTTTAGGACAATATAAAGAAGTATGAAGGAAAGAAAATTGATCTACAGTCCATCAAAAATCATTCATCCAATAAAGATCAGACTGTCATAAATTTTAGGACGATACTAAGAAGAATAAAAATTACCAAAATACCATTTACTTAAAGCGAAAACAACTGCAGCAGTAGATGACCAAAGGGCAATGCATTATCATAATTTCGCACTGGAGTTTCTTCAAAAATCAAGAAAATATTGTCCAAGAACATTTAGGACGATACAAAGAATAACGAAATAAAGAAATTTGATTTACAATCCATCAAAAATCATTCAACCGATAAAGATATGAATTTTAGGATGATACAAAGAAGAACAAAAATTACAAAAATACCCTTTATTTAAACCCAAACAACTGCAGCAATAGATGACCAAAGGGCAATACAATATTGTAAATTCACAATAGAGTTTCTTCAAAAATCAAGAAAATATTGTCCAAGAACTTTCAGGATGAAACAAAGAAGTACGGAGGTGTTGGCCCAGATGGCAATCCAAGAGGGGGGGGGTGAATTGGGTTCTTAAAAATTTAAGACTTTTTAACTTTAATTGATTAGTTAGCAAGATGTGCAAGTGAGAGGCTAACTAAAATTAATACACAAGCAAATAAAGAGAGATAGAGATAGAGAAAATTAGGCACGGCAAACACAAGGCAATTTTATAGTGGTTCGGCGCAACCAGCACCTACGTCCACTCCCAAGATTCACTTGGGTCCACACTATAATCTCTCTAGATTACAGCCGAGTTGTTTTCCAAGCTCACAACTCAAACTTGTTGTTTTACCGGGTGCACAACGAACCCAGCTGGTTTTAACTCGGGCTTACCAGCACAAAACCCTACACGTTGTTTTTCTAGGGCTCACAACTAACCCAACACAAGCACTCCGGCTTGTAACGAGGTATACCAACCTCCACTAATTCAATCCACTGATTGAATCAGCAAACAAATAATAATGATAGAGTTTGAACAATAAGTGCTCCCCTTGAGCAGATATACAAATGAAGTACAAAATGATATAAGGTTAGAAAAGCCTGATTGTATTTGCAGATGGTAGATGCTTGGGCTTTCTCCTTCTTCTCTTCAACTCCTCTTGAAGTGTTGAATCACGCCTCAGCTAGATTCTTGACCGTTGAAGTCTTTGGAGTTGAGATGAAGCTTTTTCTCTTTTGAAAATCCGCCGATTTGACCTTTGAAACGCACTTGGATTTTCTTCTGGCTTTTGTGGAATGATGAGAAGGAGTAGACGAAACTTTCACTTGGATTTCACTCCTTTTGAAACACTCTTCTTTGAGCTAAAAGATTTTTTCAATATGCTCTGTTTTTCCCTCTTTTCAAATGATATTCTTTTCTCTCTTTTTGATTTTCTCTGGGTTGTTTTGATTTGAAAAGAACTCCTCTATTTATAGAATCTGCAAAAATATATCCGTTAGAGACAGGGAAAAATAGCCGTTATTCAAAAATCTTACCGTTGGGGCTGATGTGTCATCGTTAAAAATCGCGCCCAGAATTCGCGGAGTCGACTCGAGCTCTGAGGGAGTCGGCTCGAGGTCGATTACCAAAAATAGAAACATTTTAACCATTGAGGGGTCGACTCGCGAAAACATAAGTGTCGGCTCCTGAAAGTCGGGAGTCGACTCGAGGAAACGGGGAGTCGACTCGAGAAGTGCTCAAAAAACATGGGTTCTGTTGTTTGAGCGGAGTCGGCTCGCACAGACAGGAGTCGGCTCGCAAGAA
This sequence comes from Calamus simplicifolius, assembly GCA_900491605.1. Classification (NCBI taxonomy): domain Eukaryota; kingdom Viridiplantae; phylum Streptophyta; class Magnoliopsida; order Arecales; family Arecaceae; genus Calamus; species Calamus simplicifolius. The sequence continues at coordinate 308,042 of UESW01004121.1, read as the reverse complement.
TTCAGGGGTCGACTCTTGAAAACCAAGGGTCGACTCGAGAAACTCAGGCAATTTGGGGAGTCGACTCGGAAACCCTTGAGTCGGCTCGGGACCGATACAAAAATCAGAAAAATGTTCTGATTGACTTTAAAACTTGTCCCAATTAAATTTAAAATATAAATTTGACTTGAATACATTAAATATGACATTTAACATGGATTCAAGACATGTTCCAAGAATTCATCGATTGAAATATAAAGTGTAAAATTCCTTTTAGAATTCTTTTAAGCATAAAACTTGAAACTTCTTTTTCTAACGGTTCAAAACTCATTTAATATAAACATTGAAAGTTCATTCCTTTCAATTTGAATAAGCTCAAGGTTTTTGATAAATAACACATTGTTTTCTTTAAGATACTCATGGCTTTTGGAAATCATCAAAATCAATAAAGTTGGGGCAATTATGTTTCAATAATTTCTCAACAATCTCCCCCTTTTTGATGATGACAAAAACATTGAGTATATGCATTATAAAATTGAAAAATTTATGATCCAAAATCAACTTTTGTGTTCATGGAAAGGCTCCCCCTCAATGAGGTAGCTCCCCCTATGAACCTTAATCTTATAAATCATTCAAAATTTTTCAAAATCAAAAACTTAAGCAATTCCTTTATGAAATTCAATTTATCTCTTCCCCTTATATGAAACATATTTTTCTTATTTAATTCTCTCCCCCTTATTTAATTAGGGCAATTAAAAGATGATGCAATATACGATTAATTCATATAAATCTCTCCCCCTTTTTTGTAATCAACAAAAAGGTTGAGATGCATCAGAGCATCAAATTGATTAAACTCATTCGAATTCATTCAGCATCTAAGTTATCAATTGAGTATTGAGATATTCAAAATTATATCAATTTAAACATAAGCATTCAAAGATATTCAAGGGTACTCACAATTGAAATAGACAAAAAGTGAAGCATCAAACATTCTCATTACTTCAAAATGAAAGTACATGGAATGTAAACTTGTACATTGCATTGAAAGTAAATTTGATTACATCAAAAAGGTTACATGAAAACTTAAAAATTTCTTCTAGTGATTCTATTCAAATGATCTACAATTTGCTTCATCCCTTCGCATTGAAGTCTTACATAGTCTTTAAGTTTTTCATCAACAAAAGTACAAGCAGAAGTGATTTTTTCTTGAAGCTCTGCGTTGCATTGGGAGTAAGTCTCCGAGTCACCGCAAATGTCCTTAAGCTCTCCAAAGATATTCTTTAAATTTTCACTTAAGGAACCGGTAGATGAGCTAAGAGTGGACTCAATCAATGCAACTCGATCACTGAGAGAATACAATGCTTCTTTTAAGTTCATATACTTATCATTAAATTCATCTTTCAATCTCTTTTCTTGATCACTTAACTCAGACTTGAATAAAGATCGAAGTTGATCCAACTGAGTATCAGAAAAACTAGCAGATGAAACAGTGGAAGACTGTGCAGGAGCAATAGTAGGAGCAGGGTAGGATCCGAAGAAGGAGCAGGAACAGACTCTGGAATAGATGAACACTGAGGAGGCTCCGGAGATGAATGTCTCAAGGAAGGTCTGGGTGCCTCTGCATCTAAGTCTCTGTCCTCAGTAACAGTCTTTCTCTCCCAACTTCCATTTTTCTTAATAAACCCCATGCGATGAATTGTAGCCAAAGTATAATAATCTGTATGTCTTAACTCCTTCTTTGGCTCACAATCACTGAACACAATCCCTTGGCTAAGAAATAATTTAGTCAAAACCATGCCATAGGGTAAACTCGATTTTCCCGCTACAGTCTGCAATATACCAAATCATCATCCTAGGCAGATTGATGGGTTTCCCAGATACAACTGCATCCATGACAAAAATATCTCGTTCAGAAACATAGTCAAACCGGCCTGTCTTGGGAAATAGAATCCTGCTGCAAATATTGTGGAGAAGCCTTAATTCCAATGGTAGTTGACTAGCAAAGACTTCCTCAAATCCCTCAAAGTTACGGTTCAAAAGTCGAGTGAGAGCTGGAGACCTATCTTCAGGGGCAAATGTAGATGGTCCAGATAAGGGTAACTTCAATAGTCTAGAAAGAATGGAGGATGTAATGTTCAACCAATGCCTCTAACCTTGCTTACAAGGCCATCATCTCCTCTAGACAAGTTCTTGTAAAACTCTTTGACCAAAGCAGGATAGGTTGGGCAATCCAAAGAACAAATATACTCAAAACCCATCTCGATAAGTTGCCTACCAATGATGAATCCTTCATTCTCAAACAATTCGAAATCCACTTTCCTTCCGTGGTTACAATCCTACTGGCTAGAAGATCTACCTGAGGGTAGGAGCTGGAGCTGGAGCTGGAGGATCACTAGCCGAAGGCGTAGAAGAGGAATCCGTTGACGGCTCGCGGACGGGTCGTCGGACGGTCCTTTTCTCTTCACACCGGCGCCACTCGAGCTTGCTCCTCGGGTTTTGGGTGCCATTGATCTTGAAGGATTGTTTAATCAGGGGTTAATTGAAGTTTGGAGGGTTTTGGGAAAGTTTTGGAGAGGATTTGGAAGATTTTGGAAGAATGAAATGTCCGTCGGGTCGACTCGTGCCCTAAATAAATCGACTGGGACCACGTCGAGTCGACTCGCGCAAAGTGTGGAGTCGGCTCGCGACAAGTCACAGAGCACGGACACGATCTCGAGTCGACTCGCTCAGAGGAGGGGTCGACTCCTGAGTTTCAGCAGAAACTCGAGTCGACTCCGAAACTCTCGAGTCGGCTCCCGGACAAATTCAGAGAAAAATTAGATTGAGATTCAGAGAATCCGAATTAAGTCCGAAATTTGATCTTTGAGTATGATTAAAAATCATGGACTTTGAGAGATCAAATTGATATGAGTTCTAGATAAAATTTCCTTAAGATTTTAAGAATTTGAAAGAATTCTAGATATATTTCCTTAGAGGTTTCAAAATTTATTCAAAAGGATTACAAATTCCTAATTCTCCTCTAAGATAACAAAATCTTTCTTCATTTAAAGGTTTAGTGAATATGTCAGCTAATTGTTCTTCTGTGTTTACATAATCTAAACAAATTTCATCATTAGCTACATGTTCCCTTATAAAATGATATCTAATTTCTATGTGTTTTGTTCTTGAATGTTGAATTGGATTTTTAGTTAAGTTGATTGCGCTAGTGTTATCACATCTTATGGGTGTTTTATCAAGTGTGATACCATAGTCTTCAAGTTGTCGCTTAATCCATAGGATTTGCGCACAGCAACTTCCAGCTGCTACATATTCAGCTTCAGTAGTTGATAATGCAACTGAATTTTGCTTTTTGCTAAACCATGTGATTAAGTTACTACCTAAGAATTGGCATGCACCACTTGTGCTCTTTCTATCTAATTTACATCCAGCATAATCAGAATCTGAATATGCAATTAGGTTTAATGTGGAATCTCTAGAATACCATAAACCTACATTTTTAGTTCCATTTAGATATCTTAAAATTCTTTTAACAGCTATTAAATGTGATTCTTTAGGTTCAGATTGAAATCTAGCACATAAACATACTGAAAACATGATATCTGGTCTACTTGCTGTTAAATAAAGAAGGGATCCGATTATACCTCGATAATACTTTTGATCAACCTTTTTACCTTCTTCATCTTTGTCCAGCTTGCATGAAGGACTCATTGGAGTTCCGAGGGGTTTCATTGTTTCCATACCAAACTTTTTGAGTAGTTCTCTTGTGTATTTGGTTTGGTTGATAAAGATTCCCTCTTTGCTTTGTTTGATCTGGAGTCCAAGGAAGAAGTTGAGTTCTCCCATCATGCTCATCTCGAATTCTCCCTGCATCAACTTTGCAAATTCTTGACAAAGAGATTCGTTAGTAGCACCAAAAATAATGTCATCTACGTATATTTGTACTACAAGTAAATCTTTACCTTTTCTTTTCAAAAACAAAGTTTTATCAACATTTCCTCTTGTAAAATCATTTTCTATTAAGAATTTACTTAACCTATCATACCAAGCTCTAGGTGCTTGTTTCAAACCATATAAAGCTTTGTGCAATTTAAAAACGTGATTTGAAAATTCGTGATCTTCAAAACCTGGTGGTTGTTCTACATAAACTTCTTCATTAATAATCCATTTAAAAATGCGCTTTTTACATCCATTTGAAATAAGTTAATGTTCATATGACATGCAAATGCAAGTAATAGCCTAATGGCTTCTAATCTAGCTACTGGTGCAAAGGTTTCATCAAAATCAATACCTTCTTCTTGATTATATCCTTTAGCAACCAATCTAGCTTTGTTTCTAATTACAATGCCATTTTCATCTAGTTTATTTCTATAAATCCATTTTGATCCTATTACTGAATGGTTTTTAGGTCTTTCAACTAAGGTCCAAACATTATTTCTTGTAAATTGATTTAGTTCTTCTTGCATAGCTAACATCCAATTATTATCTTTTTCAGCTTCTTCTATAGTTTTAGGTTCAATTTGTGAAACAAATGCAAGATGATTACTAATATTTCTCATGTATGATCTAGTCCTTATTCCTTGAGATGGATCGCCTATAATCAATTCCTTAGGATGACTATGAGCATATCTCCAGTCTCTTGGAAGATCTACATCATTATGATCAATATTGACATCATCGTCCTTATGTGAATCATCATCTTTAGCTCTTGTTCATGATCAGAAGATACTTCAATATTAAGTTTTTCAAGATCTTTTTCAATTATGTTTGTATCTTCCTCATCATCAATCTTTTCAGATCCAGTTGCTAAAGATTCATCAAAAACTACATGAATGGATTCTTCAACTACTAAGGTTTTCTTGTTAAAGATTCTATATGCCTTACTAGTTGTTGAATAACCTAGAAAAATTCCTTCATCAGATTTAGCATCAAATTTTCCTAAGTTGTTTTTACCATTATTATGAATGAAACATTTACATCCAAATGCATGAAAGTATTTTATATTTGGTTTTCTTTCATTCCATAATTCATAAGGTGTTTTCTTTAATATTGGTCTTATTAAAGCTCTGTTTAAGATGTAACATGCTGTGTTAATTGCTTCCGCCCAAAAATACTTTGGTAAGTTGCTTTCGCATAGCATGGTACGGGCCATGTCTTCTAGAGTTCTATTTTTTCTTTACACCGTTTTGTTGTGGAGTCCTAGGGGCTGAAAAATTATGATTAATTCCATTTTCAGTGCAGAAATTTTCAAAAAGGTGATTTTCAAATTCTGTTCCATGATCACTTCTTAGAGATACTATAGTAGTGTTTTTCTCATTTGTGACTTTCTTGAAAAATTTCAGGAACATCGAGAAAGTCTCATCTTTGTGAGCTAAAAACATTACCCAAGTATATCTAGAATAATCATCTACAATCACTAGACCATATTTCTTTCCTCCTAGACTTGTGGTTCTAGTTGGTCCGAAAAGATCCATGTGAAGTAGCTCTAGTCCCCTAGAAGTTGAAACAATTTTTAGATTTAAAGAACTTCTAGTTTGTTTTCCAAATTGACATGCATCACATATTTTATTATTTTCAAAATCTAATTTAGGTAATCCTTTAACTAAATCCATTTTAATTAGTTTTGAAATAAGGTGTGTGCTTGCATGACCTAATCTACGATGCCACAACCAACTAATTTCATTTATGTTAGCATTGTCAGCAATTAAGCAATGATCACTCAAAGATAATTTTTCCAAGTCAACTAAGTAAACATTGCCATGTCTATAACCAGTAAATACAATGCTATCATCAATAGAATTAGTTACAGTGCATATAGAAGATTTAAATGAAACATTAAAGTTTTTATCACATAATTGGCTTATGCTAATTAGATTATGCTTCAAACCATTAACATAAAGTACATTATCAATAACTATAGATGGAGTTATGCGAACTTTACCAAGGCCCATAATTTGACCTTTACCGTTGTCGCCAAACGTCACAACTCCACCTTTCTTTTCCTCTAGGGTGATGAATTCATCTTTGTCACCCGTCATATGTCTTGAGCAGCCACTATCAAGGTACCACTTTTTCTTTGATCTTTTGGCTACAAGACATTCCTGCAATATCATCAAACTTTATGCTTAGGTACCCAAGCTTTCTTGGGTCCTTCATGGTTAGCAGCAATAAAAATTGTTCCTTTCGGAACCCATATTTCTTAGCTTTAATATTTAACTTGTTGTTGTTTAACGTTTTGCATTCAAAGGATTTGTGACCTTTTTCATTACATTTAAAACAAGTTATATTACTTTGGTTGGCTTTTACAAAAATATTCTTTAGAGATTTCTGTTTTCTTAATGTGTTATATCCTAAACCAGCTTTGTCAAAAACAGCTTTTTGACTATCTAGGATCATGTTAAGTTTAGTTGAACTTAAAGTGAATTTCTCAACAATGTCTTTATATTTTTTAACATCTTTCTTAAGAGAGTCAATTTCTTTAGCTTGCTGTTCTTTATCTAAAGCTAAAGTTTCTATTTGATCTTTTAAATCTTTAGTTGAGTTTTTAGTTTCAGATTTTAATAAATCTTTTTCTTGATTAAGATTATCTCTTTCTTTCTAAGTTCTTCTTTTTCATTAGTTAAGTTCTTAACTTCTAAAGCTAATTCATTTTTACTTTTAGCTAAACTAATATTGTCATTTTTCAAAAACTTATACTTTTTCTTTAAGGATTTAAAATCAATCATAAGTTCATTGAAAGCCTCAAACATTTCATCAAATGTAAAATCATCATTTGAGTTTTCAGAACTTACCTCATTGTCGTTGTCGTCGTCGTTGGCCATGAAACAAATATTGGCAACTTCCTTTTGCTCATCTTCTTCTGACGAGGAAGATTCTTCAGACCATGTTGCCATATGCTTTCTTCTTTTTCTTGTAGGCCTTTTTCAGCAAAGGACAATCATACTTAAAATGCCCTGGTTTTTTACACTCATAACATACTAAGGGCTCTTTTTCTTTTTCTTTCTTTTCCTTTTTCTTATCCTTTTCTCCTTCAAATCTTGCTCCAAATTTCTTTTTATGGAAGGGCCTTTTTCTCATAAATCTTCTGAATTTTTGGCCAAGAGAGCAGTTTCCTCATCATCTTCATCATTACTTTCACTGCTGCTCTCTTCCATTTCTGCAGTCTTGAGGGCAAAAGTTTTCCTTCTTTTTGTTTCCTCCTCAACATGCTGCTTCATTGTTAGCTCGTGGGTCATTAAGGATCCTAGAAGCTCCTCTAAAGGTAGTGCATTGAGGTCCTTTGCTTCTTGGATGGCAGTGACTTTTGCTTCCCACGATCTTGGTAGAGACCTAAGAATTTTACGCACAAGATCAGCATTAGAATAAATTCTACCAAGACTTTTCAGACCATTCACAATATCAGTAAATCTAGTGAACATGCATGTGATGGTTTCAGTTTGTTCCATAGTAAATAATTCATATTTATGAACCAAAATATTTATTTTTGATTCCTTTACTTGGTTTGTTCCTTCATGAGTAATTTCCAACCTATCCCAATTTCTTTTGCGGAATTACAAGTTGAGATTCGGTTGAATTCATTTGAATCCAAGGAACAATACAAAATATTAATGGCTTTAGCATTTAGTTGTGCCATTCTCCTATCATTATCATTCCAATCCCTTTCGGGTTTAGGAACAATAGTGCCATCAATAAGGTGTGTGGGTGTACTAGGTCCATTAATTATAACACCCCAAAGCTCATAATCAGAAGCTTGAATGAATATCCTCATTCTAGCTTTCCAATAAGAATAGTTTGAGCCATTAAAAAGTGGAGGTCTATTCGTAGAATGACCTTCAGCAAAACTTGACCCAATTTGTGTTGCCATATGGATCTTTAGCCCTTGATCGTGAGATCAAATTCTAAATGAGCACTGCTCTGATACCAATTGTTGGCCCAGATGGCAACCCAAGAGGGGGGGGTGAATTGGGTTCTTAAAAATTTAAGACTTTTTAACTTTAATTGATTAGTTAGCAAGATGTGCAAGTGAGAGGCTAACTAAAATTAATACACAAGCAAATAAAGAGAGATAGAGATAGAGAAAATTAGGCACGGCAAACACAAGGCAATTTTATAGTGGTTCGGCGCAACCAGCACCTACGTCCACTCCCAAGATTCACTTGGGTCCACACTATAATCTCTCTAGATTACAGCCGAGTTGTTTTCCAAGCTCACAACTCAAACTTTGTTTTACCGGGTGCACAACGAACCCAGCTGGTTTTAACTCGGGCTTACCAGCACAAAACCCTACACGTTGTTTTTCTAGGGCTCACAACTAACCCAACACAAGCACTCCGGCTTGTAACGAGGTATACCAACCTCCACTAATTCAATCCACTGATTGAATCAGCAAACAAATAATAATGATAGAGTTTGAACAATAATGTGCTCCCCTTGAGCAGATATACAAATGAAGTACAAAATATAAGGTTAGAAAAGCCTGATTGTATTTGAGATGGTAGATGCTTGGGCTTTTCCCTTCTTCTCTTCAACTCCTCTTGAAGTGTTGAATCACGCCTCAGCTAGATTCTTGACCGTTGAAGTCTTTGGAGTTGAGATGAAGCTTTTTCTTCTTTTGAAAATCCGCCGATTTGACCTTTGAAATGCACTTGGATTTTCTTCTGGCTTTTGTGGAATGATGAGAAGGAGTACGAAACTTTCACTTGGATTTTACTCCTTTTGAAACACTCTTCTTTGAGCTAAAAGATTTTTTCAATATGCTCTGTTTTTCCCTCTTTTCAAATGATATTCTTTTCTCTCTTTTTGATTTTCTCTGGGTTGTTTTGATTTGAAAAGAACTCCTCTATTTATAGAATCTGCAAAAATATATCCGTTAGAGACAGGAAAAATAGCCGTTATTCAAAAATCTTACCGTTGGGGCTGATGTGTCATCGTTAAAAATCGCGCCCAGAATTCGCGGAGTCGACTCGAGCTCTGAGGGAGTCGGCTCGAGGTCGATTACCAAAAATAGAAACATTTTAACCATTGAGGGGTCGACTCGCGAAAACATAAGTGTCGGCTCCTGAAAGTCGGGAGTCGACTCGAGGAAACGGGGAGTCGACTCGAGAAGTGCTCAAAAAACATGGGTTCTGTTGTTTGAGCGGAGTCGGCTCGCACAGACAGGAGTCGGCTCGCAAGAATTCAGGGGTCGACTCTTGAAAACCAAGGGTCGACTCGAGAAACTCAGGCAATTTGGGGAGTCGACTCGGAAACCCTTGAGTCGGCTCGGGACCGATACAAAAATCAGAAAAATGTTCTGATTGACTTTAAAACTTGTCCCAATAAATTTAAAATATAAATTTGACTTGAATACATTAAATATGACATTTAACATGGATTCAAGACATGTTCCAAGAATTCATCGATTGAAATACAAAGTGTAAAATTCCTTTTAGAATTCTTTTAAGCATAAACTTGAAACTTCTTTTTCTAACGGTTCAAAACTCATTTAATATAAACATTGAAAGTTCATTCCTTTCAATTTGAATAAGCTCAAGGTTTTTGATAAATAAACACATTGTTTTCTTTAAGATACTCATGGCTTTTGGAAATCATCAAAATCAATAAAGTTGGGGCAATTATGTTTCAATAATTTCTCAACAGGAGGAAAGAAAATTGATCTACAATCCATCAAAAATCATTCATCCGATAAAGATCGGACTATCATGAATTTTAGGACAATATAAAGAAGAAACAAAAATTATCAAAATATCCTTTATTTAAAGCCAAAATAACTGCAGCAATAGACGACCAAAGGGCGATGCATTATCATAATTTTGCACTAGAGTTTCTTCAAAAATCAATAAAATATTGTCCAAGAACTTTTTCAATGATACAAAGAAGAATGGAGGAAAAAAATTTAATCTACAATCCATTAAAAATCATTCATCTGATAAAGATCGGGCTGTCATGAATTTTAGGATAATACAAAGAAAAATTAAAATTACCAAAATATCCTTTACTTAAAATCAAAACAACTACAACAATAGATGACCAAAGTGCAATGCATTATCATAATTTTGCACTATAGTTTCTTCAAAAATCAAGAAAATATTATCGAAAAACTTTTAGGATGATCAAAGAAGTACAAAGGAAAGAAAATTGATCTACAATCAATCAAAAATCTTTCATCCGATAAAGATCAGAGTGTCATGAATTTTAGAATGATACAAAGAGGAACACAAATCACGAAAATATTCTTTACTTAAAGCCAAAATAACTGTAGCAATAGATGATCAAAGGATGATGCATTATCGTAATTTTGCACTAGAGTTTTTTCAAAAATTAGGAAAATATTGTCCAAGAACTTTTAGGACGATACAAAGAAGAACGAAGGAAATAAAATTGATCTACGATCCATCAAAAATCATTCATCTGATAAAGATCGAACTGTAATGAATTTTAGAATGATACAAAGAAGAATGAAAATCACCAAAATGCCTTAAACTTAAAGCCAAAACAACTGCAGCAATAGACGACCAAAGGATGATGCGTTATCATAATTTTGCATTAGAGTTTCTTTAAAAATTAATAAAATATTATTCAAAAACTTTTAGGACGAAACAAAGAAGAACGGAGGAAAGAAAATTGATCTACTATCCATCAAAAATTACTCATCGGATAAAGTTTGGATTGTCATGAATTTTAGGAGGACTATCATGAATTTTTTGACAATACAAAGAAGGATGAAAATCACCAAAAAACCCTTTACTTAGAGCCAAAATAACTACAGCAATAGACGAACAAAGGGCGATGCATTATCGTAATTTTGCACTAGAGTTTCTACAAAAATCAAGAAAATATTGTTCAAGAACTTTTATGGCAATACAAAGTAGAATGGAGGAAAGAAAATTGATTTGCAATCCATCAAAAACCATTCATCCGATAAAGATCAGACTGCCATGAATTTTAGGACGACAGAATGAAAATCATCAAAATATCCTTTACTTACAGCCAAAATAACTGCAGCAATAGACGACCAAAGGGCGATGCATTATCATAATTCTGTACTAGAGTTTTTTCAAAAATCAAGAAAATATTATCCAAGAGCTACAACCATCCATTCGATGTTCATTGGAGGGTTAGGAATTCTTGGTTGAATCTTTTAGGATGATACAAAGAAGAACGGAGGAAAGAAAATTGATCTACAATCCATCAAAAATCATTCATCCGATAAAGATCGGACTATCATGAATTTTAGGATGATACAAAAAGAACAAAAATTATCAAAATACCCTTTACTTAAAGACAAAATAGTTGCAGCAAAACACGACCAAAGGGCGATGCATTATCGTAATTTTGCACTAGAGTTTCTTCAAAAATCAAAAAGATGTTGTCCAAGATCTTTTAGGACAACACAAAGAAGTACGAAGGAAAGAAATTGATCTACAGTCCATCAAAAATTATTCATTCGATAAAGATCAAATTATCATGAATTTTAGGACGATACATAGAAGAACAAAAACTACCAAAATACCCTTTATTTAAAGCCAAAATAGTTGTAGCAGTATATGACCAAAGGGTGATGCATTATCATAATTTCACACTAGAGTTTCTTCAAAAATCAAGAAAATATTGTCCAAGAACTTTTAGGATGATACAAAGAATAATGAAGGAAAGAAAATTGATCTACAATCCATCAAAAATCATTCATCTAATAAAGATTGAACAATCATGAATTTTAGGATGATACAAAGAAGAATGAAAATCACCAAAATATCCTTTATTTAAAGCCAAAACAATTGCATTAATAGACGACAAAAGGGTAATGCATTATCGTAATTTTGCCCTAGAGTTTCTTCAAAAATCAAGAAAATATTGTCCAAGAACTTTTAGGATAATACAAAGAAGTACGGAGGAAAGAAAATTGATCTACAATCCATCAAAAATCATTCATTCGATAAAGATCGAGCTATCATGAATTTTAGGATGATATAAAGAAGAAACAAATATTATTAAATTATCCTTTACTTCAAGCCAAAACAACTTCAGCAATAGACGATTAAAGGCCGATGCATTATCGTAATTTTGCATAAGAGTTTCTTCAAAAATAATTAAAATATTGTCCAAGAAGTTTTTGGATGATACAAAGGAGAATGAAGAAAAAAAAATTGATCTACAATCCATCAAAAATCATTCATTCGATAAAGATCAGACTGTCATGAATTTTTGGACAATACAAAGAAGGATGAAAATCACCAAAAACCCCTTTACTTAGAGCCAAAATAACTGCAGCAATAGACGAGCAAAGGGCGATGCATTATCATAATTTTGCACTAGAGTTTCTACAAAAATCTAGAAAATATTGTTCAAGAACTTTTATGACAATACAAAGTAGAATGGAGGAAAGAAAATTGATCTACAATCCATCAAAAATCATTCATCCGATAAAGATCGGACTGCCATGAATGTTAGGATGATACAAAGAAGAACGAAAATCATCAAAATATCCTTTACTTACAGCCAAAACAACTGCAGCAATAGACGACCAAAGGGCGATGCATTATCATAATTTCGTACTAGAGTTTTTTCAAAAATCTAGAAAATATTGTCCAAGAGCTACAACCGTCCATCCGATGTTCATCGGAGGGTCAGGAATTCTTGGTTGAATCATTTAGGATGATACAAAGAAGAACAAAGGAAAGAAAATTGATCTACAATCCATCAAAAATCATTCATCCGATAAAGATTGGACTATCATGAATTTTAGGATGATACAAAGAAGAACAAAAATTATCAAAATACCATTTACTTAAAGATAAAATAGCTGCAACGAAACACGACCAAAGGGCGATGCATTATCGTAATTGTTGCCGCATAAATCCATTCTTCGACTCGGGTGCGCTTTTGGCTCCTGATCCGGACGTCAATCTCGTCGCCTCGGGGTGAAACCTGTAAGACAGTCCGCACACAGAGGGTGCTGTGGGGGTTGCCCTCTATGGAGGATCCTTCGACGCTCAAGTCAGTGGAGATTCATAGCAAGCAGATGTGAGGAGAAGACTCTTCATAGAGAAAGTGTTCCTCAGGGCTCTTGTGAGAGCTCTAATGGAGTATGAGATTTAGTGAGTAAATGAATGCGTAAGGGGTTGCTTTAAAGTTTGCACGCGTACCTAAGAGGTTGGAATGCTGTAGTATTTATAGGTGATCACCTGATTCCTTGGACGTGCCCTGGATAGGGTCTGAAAACTGTTAGGATTCAAATCAAGTTTGTTATGAGGCTAGTAGAGTCTGTATCTTGTTAGTTAGATGATCGACGGCCGGGAGAGCTGGTTGATGCCTTGAGGTTCAATGATCACACAGACCTAGGCCACTCTTGCAGGTCCTAGGCCACTTCTGGGCATGATTCGCCACCTGGAATCTTATTCAGCTATAGTAGATTCGAACTCTCTTGCGCTGGATTCCACAGAGGTATTTTGAATGTTGTGGTTTGGCCTAAATGAGGAATAACTTGGTTTTTCGAGGTATAGAATGGATCAGCTCGAATGGCCGAGGTATGGAGATAGCTCGAATTGCCGAGGAATGGCTCGGCTCGGATGGCCGAAGTATGAGGATAGCTCGGGTTACCGAGGAATGGCTCGGCTCAGATTGCCGAAGTATGAGGATGGTTCGGATTGTCCAGGCGACCCCACTTTGTTAGAGGTGACTTGGCTTCATCGCTAGGATGTTATACTAGCTGGCCAGTAGGGTGTTTGGATTGGGTGTGACCCAATCACCGATATGAGCGGTCAATAATGCAATGATGATTTTACCCCTCATCACATGCCCCCCACTCCCTAGTCCGAAGTGTAAGTTCGGATATAGGGAGTAGAATTCTGGAGCAGTCTTATTTGGTGGATTCAAAAAGGCGGGTAATGATAACCTTGTAAATGACGGGCCACTGTTTCGTCATCATTTTTCGTCGCAGCTTGAGGAGGAAACGCCTCGTTTCCATCAAGTCGCGATAGCGGAGGTTCCGCGTGATGGAAGTCCTTTATTTCTAGCGCCCATATCGGGGTTTTTGGCATCTAGGGCTTTCTTTTTGAAGTACTTATTTAAAGAGTGTTGGGGCGGCGCTTCTTCTACAACGCCCCTTTGTCCCTGCCACAGAGATTTTCTGCTCTCTCTCTCTGAGCCCTTGCTTGTCTGTTCGTGTCTTACCCCCTATCCAGCCAATATGAGTGGTCCAGGCGATGTTGCTTCTGAGGTAACCTTAGACGATCTGGATAGGATCCATCGCCATTATAGAGTTCCTCTGGATGTAGCCTTATGGGCGCCGTGGATCGAGCATCAGGTTTCAACTGAGCTAAGCCGGGGGGTTTTCTTCTATGAGGAGAGCTTGAGGACAGGTCTCCGATTCCCTCTTCACCCATTGATACAGGAGGTGATGAGGTTCTACAACATATGCCTAACAATGGTGGCTCCGAATAGCTGGCACAATCTCGTCGGATTCATCTCGATGTGCAGTCGGATTAGGGCGACTGTGACTCTTCCCTTATTTCGATTTTGTTACAATCTGGTTTCCGAAAGGAGTTCTGAGTGGCCCTACATTGGCCCCCGAAAGTCATTTAAGATGATCTCTGATAACCCTTCTTCGATAAAGGGGTGAAAGTCCTGATTTCTTATTGCCGAAGGAAACATCGGCTCAGATTTTTCGAGAGGATGGGCTAGTTATGTGAAGGATCCAGAGGCGCGTATGAAGTTGAGCGAGCAGGAGAAAAGGGATCTGGCTACCCTTCGCAGTGGTTAGGAGGTCTCTGCCAGCACCTTGTTAGCAGAGGATGCCCTTTTTGCTGCCGAGCTTAGATCTATCGACCCTCAGGGTGAGTCTTTGTTCTAATGGTCAGCATGTTTATGTGATCTTGCTACTGTTTAACTGAACATCCATTGTATTTTCAGCCGAGAGGTCTGCGTTTGCGGGTCAAATAAGGAGGAAGCTAGGCAAGCGCCATAGGGGCTCTGACTCTGGGGAAAGACACAGATATGAGAAGAGGTCTCGCCCCTCCGGGACTCGCTCGAAGGGACCTAGGAGGGACGGTTCCAATCACCACTCTCCTGTCCCAATAAGGGAGGAAGCGGGAGCGTAGACCATAGTTGATGAGCCCTCCCTACCGGAAGGGGGCAAAGTAGCAGAGGAGATCACTGGGGGGAGCTCGAAGGGAGCTGCTGAGGTTCCCCCTTTCCAAGTTGTAATCGTGTCGGACAATGCTGAGGAGATGTTGCCAGTCGGTCCAGCGACCCTTCTGCCTAAGGTTCCTCAGTCACCTGTGGTGAGGAGTCTACCGCGTATGGAAGAGACCCCTGTTCAGGTGGAGGGGTCAGGAGAGGCAACGGTGGCTACCGAAGCTCAAGCGGAGCAGCCTGTCGAAAGGCTGGTGGAGGTCATGGTACCTCCCACTGAGGATCCTTCTTCTACGGTCCCCAGAGACATCGTGGAAGAGGTTGAAGTCCAGATGGAGTCGGTCGGAGGCGAAGCGTCAGTAGAAGAGGAAGAAGAGTCGCTGGATGAAGGAGATGCTCAGGCCGAGGTTCCTTCGGTCGAGGCCGAAGCATTCGAGGCCTTGCAGGTTAGAGTTTTGACAGAGAAAGCCAAATGGATGGTTCCTCAGGTTGGAATCCCTTAGGCCAGCTCTTCGGCCATGAGCTCCTTTGTCCATAGCCCGGAGGTGGATGATATGCTCATCGCCTTGATGAGGTCCGTTTTGCATGCCGGGGGGAGTTCTTCGACGGACGAGCCTATCGTCGAGGATATCATTAAGGTGGCTTTTGGTCGGCTCGGGGCGCCGAAGGATGCTTTCCTTCTCCCCGAAATTAATAATGTCACTCTCATGACGATGGCTTCAAACTACATATTTCGGGTAAGTCACTGTACCGAGGATGTAATTCTTGATTGGTCGGCCGTGTCATGGTTTTTCACATGTGTTTTTCTTGCAGAATGCTTTGGTCATAAGAGCGCTAACTTGGCATTTGAATTTGTCTATTGGGGCCTGCGCTCAGGCCAGAAAGGAAGTGGCTGACCTTCGGGCGAGGGTGGATTCAACCAGCCAGCTTTCTAGGGCCTTGGCGTCTACTAGGGCAGATTTTGAGAGGGCGAGCGAGTCTCACCGGCTTGTAGCCGAAAGGGCCTCTCGACTTGAAACCCAAGTCAAAGAACTCCAAAGTTTCTGCAAACAATTGAACAAGGCCTGCCTGGAGTTATCCGAGATTAAGGCAAAGAATGATGATGTTAAAACCATGCAGCAGTATTTCGACAAGAGGTGGAACCAGCTGAGGGCTAGTCATTCTAAAGGTAAAAATAATTGGAGCAGGAAGCTCAAGGAGGAGGAACGCAAGTGCCGACGGTAGCAGGATCAGCTCGCCGATCTGAATAAGGAATTCGCCGATATGGAAAATCGGTTGAAATGGCAAAATGAGCAGATTGCTCATCTTACTGAAGATCTCGATCAATCTCAGTGGAAAGTTGGGGACAAGTAATCCCGAATTAATGACCTCAAGGAGAGTCTTCAACAAAATAAATCGGCCAAGCTGAAGGCCTTGGAAAGTGTCCAGGAGCTGAGCAATGAAATGGCTCAGCGGAAGGAAGAGGTATAGTGCCTTCTTATTTGTTCGCTTTCGGTACTTTTCTTTTGTGCATGGACTTGAATGTTATGGTGTTTTGCAGATGGGCAAAATCGAGTTCGAGACGTAGGAGCAATTTAAAGCTCTAAGGGCGGAATTGTCCGCGAGTCGTCAGATGAACCTCGAACTCCGAGATCAGCTAGCTAAAGCCAATGGTCAAATTACTTCGGCTGTGGAGGAGTATAAAGATTCTGCCCAATTTTTTGAAGAGCGTAGAGAGGCTTGCGCCGACGCATTTCGGTTCGGCGAGGAGGAGACTCGAGCAAAGATCTCTCGGGCGCATCCTGAGTGAGATTTATCCTTTTTGGATACCGAACGTTTTGATGCTTGTACCCCAGGAGCTGAAGAAGCTGAGTATGAGGATATTTTAGACGTCGATCTTGACGCTATCCTGGGACCTAATGAGGCTGCGACTCCCGAAGAACGCCCTCAGCTCACTGCCGAGGAACCAACAATATTTGAAGTGGGAGAAGCAAGTCAAGTCCTCCCGGATATTACCGAGGAGGCTCCTGGGACCGATCTAAACCCTGATTCTTAAGGGTTGCTTGTGTATTTTTGCTTCTCAGACTTGTAATTTGGTTGAAACTTTTAAATGGATGGATCTTTCGTCTCTCCTTGTTTGTCTTTTTCGGACGATCTTTTTGTCACGTGTCTTTCCTGATGGCGAACGAATCATAATCAATTCGCATTCCTAGGTCGGCTTATCCTTTTCAGATTGAATGTTCCGTTTATTTCAAGTTGAATCGATTTGCTTTGCTGATGTAAGCTAGCTCGGTTTGAACTTAAGGACATGTCTCGGTTGAGGCCGAGGTCAAGCAGATGATTCGGTGCGCCGAAGCATAGAATAGTTTGGCTAGAACCCTGGGAAACGTTTCGGTCGAGGCTGAGGCTAGGCGGATAGTTCGATCTATCTGAAATAAGAGATTGGCTCGTTTGGCCGAGGCATAAAATGGTTTGGCACGATATGACCAAAAACTGCGCAAGTACCTCAATCGAGATTTGACAGATAGTTCGGTCTATAAGAAATCATCTTGCTTTCTGCCCGGGCGGATGAGACGGATTTGTATTTCGCCGAAGGACGCTTTGTTTTTTGCGTAAGGCATTTATCCCATTAGCCTTTTCCAACATGGGTCTTTTTAACGTACGCAATAAGCATTCAATCACCATTGGATGGCGTCATTTTCACAAGGTGATTTCCCAGGCCTGCCCATATCTCAAGGACCAGTGGACAATTTTCTGCATTTAAGGCTCTTGATTCGATATCAGAGAAAAATCTTTTGTCATGCATCATGGCCTAGGAATGCATTTTTATCCCAGGATAAGAGAGAAATCCTTTGGAAAGCACCATTTTATCTTGAACCGCCATGTGGTAGTGTGGCCAGGGCATTTTGAATCCCGAGGCTTCCTTCTTTAATAGCTGCTCTCGGTCTGTTTGCCTATAAAGCGGGGGGAGCTGACCATGCTGGGCTATCTCCCAAGGCCTTCCCTTTCTATGACTTGCAAGGGCTTTCATGGCGTCTGTTTCATTGAGGTCGAGAGTGGAAAGACTGAGCTTTCCTTTTACAAGTAGGCTTATCCCAGATAGCTGAGGCAAAGAAGAAGCTGCTGAAGAGCAAGCAGTCCTCAAGGGAGGAATTCTCGAAGATCATATGGAGAGCGCACGGGAGGCCCGCAAAGGTCATATGGGGAGCGCATGTATACGCTTCCTGTGTGTCCTTTGCCAGCTACCATGGGGATCGCAGGAAATGCAGAGCATGTGCATCCCCCATGATTTACATGAACTTTGCCTTCCCCCCCAATTTGGATTCCTCAGCTCATCCTCCTGAGGAATCTTTCACCATGTGAAGAGGGGGGGAGGGTGGTTTTGGACTGCTGGTTCTCTGCCTTTTATTGTTGGGCAGTGGCTAGTAGTCCAGCATCCCACTTGGGGGGATGCTTCATTGGCATAAGCATCCACGGGCCCTTGGCCTGGTTATGATCCCTCCACGTGTTCATCCGAGGGATTCGTGGATGGCCTACTTTGTTCTTTCGCATTAACCAGTGGATCAACGGAGCTTGTCTGGTTTCTTTGATTTCTGGGGTCGGATGTAAAGACATCGTTATCGACCGAAGCTGCTCAGCCGAGCTTTTATCTTATTTGTATTCTCCGTGCTATGATGCACTTGTAATGCCTCTCAAGATGTTGTAATTTTTTCATATTAATAAAGAAAGTTTCTACTCTTTCTTTTTGTGACATTTGTTTCTTTTTCTGATATGATTGTGTCGAGAGTTGCTACTCTCATTTTATGTTTTTCAGTCAGTAGCATAATCTATAAGTCCAGCAGCATTTTCGCTACTTTATTTTTGCCAACATGTCATTTAGTCCCCTGTGGAGGAAGTGTTTATCTATGTGTAGGTCAGAGAAAGGCCTAGGTGGCCCTGTGGAGTTATGCAACAAGTATGGTCCTATTTTTAAGGAACGAAGTACGTATTTCCTTGAAAAGAAATAACTTGCGTAATCTTGCTGATAAGGGGAAAAAGGTTACTAACCTCTGCCGAAGCATAATAGGATGCCTTAGTCGCATCAAAATGTTTGAGAAGTTACTCGTTTAGGCCAAGGCTTCTAGAAATATATCACTCGGTTTGGCCGAGGCTTCAAATAATATATCACTCGGTTTGGCCGAGGCTTCAAATAATATATCACTCGGTTTGGCTGAGGCTTCAAATAATATATCACTCAGTTTGGCCGAGGCTTTAGATAATATATCACTCGGTTTGGCCGAGGCTTCAAAACTATATTTTACTTGGCACTGCCAAGGTACGGAGATCGCTCGGTCTGGCCAAGGATTTATAAAGATTATATTTTACTTGGCACTGCCAAGGTATGGAGATCGTCACTCGGATTGGCCAAGGCTTCAAATAATATATCACTCGGCTTGGCTAAGGCTTCAAGATTATATTTTACTTGGTGCAGCCAAGGTATGGAGATCGCTCAGCCCGGCCGAGGATTTATAAAGATTATATCTTACTTGGCGCTGCCAAGGTATGGAGATCGTTACTCGGATTGGCCGAGGCTTCAAATAATATATCACTCGGCTTGACTGAGGCTTTAAGATTATATTTTACTTGGCACTGCCAAGGTACGGAGATCGCTCGGCCCGACCGAGGATTTATAAAGATTATATTTTACTTGGCGCTGCCAAGGTACGGAGATTGCTCGGCCTGGCCGAGAATTTATAAAGATTATATTTTACTTGGCACTGCCAAGGTACGGAGTCCTCCTAGCCCAGCTGAGATATATTTTACTTAGCGTGGCCAAGTTTCGGAGATCGCTCGGCCCAGCCGATGATTTATAATGATGGTACAAATCAAGTCAAGGAATCCAAAATAAATATGCTTGTTCATAAGTATGAATTATTTAAGATGGATCCTGCTGAAAATATTACTGATAGGTTTACAAGATTTACTAACATTATTAATGGACTAAAAAGTCTTGAAAAATCTTATGCTAACAGTGATCTTGTTAGAAAAATCTTAAGATCTTTACCTATGACATGGGAAGCAAAAGTCACTGCAATTCAAGAAGCAAAAGATCTCAACACCTTATCACTTGAAGAGTTGGTTGGTTCTTTGATGACTCATGAGCTTTAACAACGACAACACATCGATGAAGATGAATCAAAGAAGAAAAGGACCATGGCATTGAAGAGTGCAACTCAAGAAGATGAAAGTGAAGAATCCACAAGTGACAGTGAAAAAGATGATGAAATGGCACTTATTTCAAGAAAATTTAAAAAGTTCATGAAGAGAAAGAAATTTAGAAAAAGAAAACATTTTATCAAAGGAGACCATAGCAAAGATAAGGAAAAGAGTGAACCTCCAACATGCTATGAGTGCAAAAAGCTTGGACACATCATACCAGATTGTCTACTATTAAAGAAAGGATCTAAAAGAATAAAGAAGAAAGCAATGATGGCTACTTGGAGCGACAATGAAGCTACGAGTTCAAAAGATGAAGAGAAAACTGAAGTTGCCAATGTTTGCTTTATGGCTGATAATGATGAGGTAAGCCCTAACTTTTTAGATGACTTTACCTTTGATGAATTACAATGTGCATTTTATGAACTTATTGATGATTTTGCAAATTTAAGTTCAAAGAGCAAAGAATTGAAAATTTAAATCAAAAATCTTACTCTTGAAAATGAAAAAATTTTAAAGGATAATGAATAATTGTTAAAGGAAAACCAAGATTTAAAAAATGAAGTAAATAAATTAAAACCAATTGTTGATAGATTTACTCTAAGCTTAGAAAAATTAGAAATAATTTTAAATAGTCAAAGAGCTGTTTACAATAGAGCTGGTCTTGGATACAATCCTTTTGAAAGACAAAAATTTTTGAAAAATATCTATGAGCATGCTGATGATTCTACTAAAATTACATGTTTTAAATGTGGAAAAATAGGACACAAAGCTTATATTTGTCAAACACAAAAGATAAGAAAAATATGGGTTCCAAAAGGAACTATCTTGACTAACCCTAAAGGACCCAAGAAAGCTTAGGTACATAAAAACAAAAATTAAAATTATGTATGCAGGTGTGTCTGGCAACCCGAGCAATTAAAAGACAATGGTACTTGGATAGCGAGTGCTCAAGACACATACCGATGATGAATCACAATTCATCACTTTGGAAGCAAAAGATGGAGGTGTTGTTACTTTCGGTGATATGGCCAAGGAAAAATAATTGGATTGAAAAAATAGGTATCACACCTCATGCTTATATTGATAATGTTTTACTTGTGAAAGGACTGAAACACAATTTACTTAGTATTAGTCAATTATGTGACAAAGGATTTAATGTTACATTTGAATCATCCTTATGCATTGTTAAAAATTCTGCTAATAAAAACATAAAATTTCTTGGTCAAAGGCATGGTAATATATACATTGTTTATTTAAATGATTTGCATAATCAAAATATTGATTGCCTAGTTGCTACAAACAATAAAACTGATAATAGTTGGTTATGGCATCGTAGGCTAGCTCATGCAAGCATGGATTTACTATCTAAATTAATTAAGAAGGATTTAGTATATGGTTTGCCAAAACTTATTTTTAAAAAAGATAAGATTTGTAATGCTTGTCAATTTGGAAAACAAACCCGAGTATCTTTTAAATCAAAGATTTTAGTTTCAACCACTAGACCTTTGGAGCTCTTGCATATGGATTTATTCGGTCCTATAAGAATAACTAGTCTAGGAGGAAAAAGATATGGTTTTGTTGTTATTGATGATTTCTCTCGCTTTACATGGGTTTTATTTCTATCTAGTAAAGACGAAGCATTTTTAGCATTTCAAAAATATTTAAAAGAATTACAAACGAAAATAATTCTTATGTTTTATCGATACAAAGTGATCATGAAAAAGAATTTGAAAATAAATCTTTTGAAGAATTTTGTAATGAAAATGGAATTGAACATAATTTTTCTGCATCAAGAACACTACAACAAAATGGAGTAGTTAGAACATTAGAGGAAATGACGCGTACCATATTGTGTGAAAGTAATCGTCCAAAATATTTTTGGGTAGAAGCTATCAACACTGCATGTTATGTTTTAAATCGTGCATTAATCAGACATGTTTTGAAAAAGACTCCTTATGAGCTTTGGAAAGGAAGAAAACCAAACATCAGTTATTTTCATGTTTTTGGATGACGATGTTTTGTATTAAATAATAGAAAATCAAACCTTGATAAATTTGATGCTAAGTCTGATGAAGGAATTTTTCTCGGATATTCTTTACATAGTAGAGCTTTTAGAATATTCAACAAAAAGACTTTAGTAGTTGAAGAATCAATTCATGTTATCTTTGATGAATCTAATGATCTTCCATCAAGGAAGGGAAAAGGTATAAATGATATAGATGACATTGAAGATCAATTCAAGGACATCACACTGAAGGATAAGAACAACTCAGATACACAAGAGGTAAATGAAGAAGGGAACACTGACCTACCTGAAGCCTCACAAGGTAATGTTGAATTAGAAAGAGGTTGGAGGTATGTTCTTAGTCACCCTAAAGATCAAATTATTGGTGATCCTTCTCAAGAAGTTAGAACTAGATCATCATTTAGAGATACTTATAATAACTTAGCATTTGTATCTAAAATCGAACCTAAATGCTATAATGATGCTAAAAATGATGTTGATTGGATTAATGCCATGCATGAGGAACTTAACCAATTTGAAAGAAATAATGTTTGGACTCTTATTGAAAGACCTCATGATCATCAAATTATTGGAACTAAATGGGTTTATAGAAACAAATTAGATGAACATGGTAATATAATTAGAAATAAGGCAAGATTAGTAGCTAAGGGTTATAATCAAGAAGAGGGAATTGATTTTGATGAAACTTATGCCCCAGTTGTTAGATTAGAAGCTATTAGATTACTTCTTGCTTATGCTTGCTTTATGAATTTTAAATTGTATCAAATGGATGTTAAAAGCGCTTTCTCAAATGGATACATTGCTGAACAAGTTTTTGTTGAATATCCATCCGGCTTTGAAAATCACTTGTTTCCAAACCACGTTTTCAAATTGAACAAAGCTTTGTATGGTTTGAAACAAACGCCCCGGGCATGGTATGAAAGATTAAGCAAATTCTTGATTAGTAATTATTTCATTCGAGGAACTGTGGATACAACTTTATTTATTAAAAGACAAAATAAAGATATATTAATTATTCAAATCTATGTTGATGATATCATATTTGGTGCCACTAATGATTCCTTGTGCAAGGACTTTGCTAAGCTTATGTAGGGAGAGTTCGAGATGAGTATGATGGGTGAGCTGAACTACTTCCTCGGACTACAAATTAAACAAAGCAAAGATGGGATCTTCATAAACCAATCCAAATATACCAAAGAAATGATCAAGAAGTTTGGCATGGAGACATCCAAGAGTATCGGTACCCTTATGAGCTCATCATGTAGACTTGAATCCTATAATTCTGAAAAGTTTATTGATTTAAAATTATATAAAGGCATGATTGGATCATTATTATATTTAACTGCTAGTAGGTCAGATAGTTTATTAAGTGTTTGCATGTGTGCTAGATATCAAGCCAATCCTAAAGAATCATACTTGCTTGCTGTTAAACGAATATTTAATATTTAAATGGAACAGTAAATTTAGGTATATGGTATGACAAACAATCTAGCATTGACTTAATAGGCTATTGTTGGCCCAGATAGCAACCCAAGAGGGGGGGTGAATTGGGTTCTTAAAAATTTAGCTTTTTAAAATTATGTGCTTTGAAATAAAGGAGATTGAGTGCAAGATAAATGCTAGGCTCAAATAATGAGATAGGAAGAGACAAAGAGATAAAGCACGGCAAACACAAAGATTTTATAGTGGTTCGGTGTATCCAACACCTACATCCACTCCCAAGTAGCACTTAGGTCCACACTATAATCCTCTTGATTACAGCCGAGTTGTTTTATAAGCTCACAACTCAAAACTTATTGTTTTTCTCGGGATCACAATGAACCTAGCTGGTTTTACCGGGCTCACCAGCACAAAACCCAAATGCAAGCTATCCTTAGCTTGTCCCGAGGTATACTACCTCCACTAATTCAATCTCCTAATTAAATTAGCAAACAACAGTTTGAAAGCAATAAAGATTTCAATACAACACTTAAACAGCTCCTTAAGTGAGCAGATATTCAATAAAATAAATAGGGTAAGAAAAGCCTGATTGAAGCTCTTTGAATGTATGCTTTTCTTCTTTTCTTCTTTTCCTCTTCTCCTTTGAAAGATTGAATCAGCCTCAGCTCAGTTTCTTCACGCAGTAGAGAAGTTGAGGATTTGAGGCTTTTGCTTTCTCTCTTCAAATATTAGAAATCTCCTTGATTTGATCTTGAGAAGCTTGTGGATTTCTCTTTAAACTTTTCTGGGATTGATGGACTTAAGCTCAGAGTATTTCCTTTTTGATTTCTCTCTTTCTTTCTCAGTATTTTTTGAATATTTTCTCTCTTTTTCTTGCTCTGTTCTCTCTTTTTCTCTATTTTCAAACGGACGGATATTCCTCCTTTTATAGATCTCTTAATCCAAGGTTTAGGTGGGAGATATAGCCGTTGTGAGATGCTTGGATACTCCTACACACAAAGAAAAAATAACCGTTAAAGATTAGGTAGAAAAAATGTTACCGTTGGAGTCCGTTCTAATAATTGAAAATCCGCTCCTGACAGGTTGGAGTCGGCTCTAACTTTTCAGGTGTCGGCTCCAGATCGGGTATCCAAAAATAGCAAAGAAAAAGTTTGTTGAGGAATCGGCTCCGAGAAAGTTAAGTGTCGGCTCGTCACTTTCAGAAGTCGGCTCCAGAATCCAAGAGTGTCGGCTCCAAAAATGTCCATAAAACATGCTCTTTGTTCTCAGGTTAGAGTCGGCTCCAGAAACTCAGGTGTCGGCTCCTGAACTCTTAGGTGTCGGCTCCCGAATTCTAGGTGTCGGCTCCGAAAACTAAAACAGAATGTACTTCTCTGTATCTCAAGTTGGAGTCGGCTCTGAAACTCTGAGTGTCGACTCCAGATCGTACCAAAAATCTAGAAACCTTCTGATGCACCTTGGGGTCGGCTCCTGACTATTTGGGTGTCGACTCCAAGTTCTGAACTTTGAAAAATTCCTTTTAAAATTTGATTCAAAACTTATTCCTTTATCCCTTTTGATTGATTAAACATTTTTAACTTCTGAAACACTTATTAAATCTGTCAGAAACATAGTGAGTATACTCATGTCTTTTGTTAATCATCAAAATCAATAATTAGGTCAATAATCTCTCCCTTTTTGATGATTATAAAAACATTGAGTATATGTATGATTAAACAATAAGAGTTTCAAATTAAATTTCTCAAATATATAGTTTTCACAAGTGTTGACCCAATTGATGATTTTGATGATTAACAAAACTATTTGAGTATAATTTTTGAAGGCTCTGATGATTTTGATTTAGTGTTTCAGCCTATAAGACTATTGAAAGATCAAAATCAGGAGTTACAATGTGTTTTGGATCGAATCTAATGTCTAGGTAAGAATTGCAGACATTAGAGTCGACTCCGAGAATCACAGAGCCAACTCCGGAACTGGCACGGTCATTAGAGTCGACTCCGAGACTGTTAGAGTCGACTCTCACAGACGAAGCAGAAAGTCAATTTTTCTGGCTCCAACCTAGAGTCGACTCTGGGTGAGTTAGAGTCGACTCCGGAAAAGGTTCTTGTCGACCCCAGAAAAGCCAGAGACGACTCCAAAAATATCATTTTAAAATGCCTCGAGCTAGAGCCGACTCCAGAAAAGTTAGAGTCGACTCCAACCCACCTGGAACGAAAAATAAAGTTGCCAGATCAGCTCTAACTGTAATATTTCTATTTTTACTCATTTCTAATGGATATATTTTGATACAAGGTACACTCCAACGGATAGTTTTCTTCTAAAAATGGTGAAAAAGAAATCTATAAAACGGGGAGTCTATTGTTCAAAAAAGAAGAACGGAAAATCTAAAAATAAAGAGAGAAAATCTGAGATAGACAAATCCCATTTCAAAAATCCATGAGCTTGAATCTTGAGAGAAAAACCTTCTAGCTCAAATCCACTCCACTCCAAAAAGCTCAAAAGGAATCCAAAGCATTCAAAATCAAAGTCTTGGAGGATTTCCCAACTTGGAGAAAGGAGATTCGTTTCTTGCTTTTCAACCCTTCTCAACTGCTTCAACCACGAAGAATCGGAGCTAAGGCTTGATTCAATCCAGCAAGGAGAAGAAGAAAAGAAGAAAAGAAGAAAAGATCAAAAGCCAACCTATCTTCAAATCAGGCTTTTCTAAACCTTGTTATTCTTAAGTTGTATATTTGCTCATTGAGGAGCTTTGTGTTCACACACAATACTTATCTTATTTTTGCCTAGTTCAATCTGGGGGATTGAACTAGAGGAGGTAATTTTACCTCGATTTAAGCTGGTTTAAGCTTGGGTTAGTTGTGAGCCCGTGAAAAACAACGTGTAGGGTTTTGTGCTGGTAAGCCCGAGTAAAACCGGCTGGGTTCGTTGTGCACCCGAGAAAACAACAAGTTTGAGTTGTGAGCTTGGAAAACAACTCGGCTGTAATCTAGAGAGATTATAGTGTGGACCCAAGTGAATCTTGGGAGTGGACGTAGGTGCTGGTTGTACCGAACCACTATAAAATCTCTTGTGTTTGCAGTGTCTCATTATCTCTTTCTCTATCTCTATCTTATTCACTGCACTTTTTAGTTACCTTGCATTTGCCTTCATTAATCTCAAGCAAACTATTTGAAAAAGGGCTAATTTTTTAAAGAACCCAATTCACCCCCCCCCCCTCTTGGGTTGCCATCTGGGCCAACAATTGGTATCAGAGCAAGTGCTCATTTAGAATTTGATCTCACGATCAAGGGCTAAAGATCCTTATGGCAACACAAAGTGGTTCATGTTTTGCAGAAGGTCATTCTACGAATAGACCTCCTTTATTTAATGGAACCAACTATTCATATTGGAAAGCTAGAATAAGAATATTCATTCAAGCTTCTGACTATGAATTATGGGGAGTAATAATAAATGGACCTAGTACACCCACACACTTAATTGATGGCACTATTGTTCCTAAGCCCGAAAGGGATTGGAATGATAATGATAGGAGAATGGCACAATTAAATGCTAAAGCCATTAACATTTTATATTGTTCCTTAGATTCTAATGAATTCAACCGAATCTCAACATGTAATTCCGCAAAAGAAATTTGGGATAGGTTGGAAATAACACATGAAGGAACAAACCAAGTTAAGGAATCAAAAATAAATATTTTGGTTCATAAATATGAATTGTTTACAATGGAACAAACTGAAACCATCACATGCATGTTCACTAGATTCACTGATATTGTGAATGGTTTAAAGAGTCTTGGTAGAATTTATTCTAATGCTGACCTTGTGCGCAAAATTCTTAGGTCACTACCAAGAGCGTGGGAAGCAAAAGTCACCGCTATCCAAGAAGCAAAGGACCTCAATGCATTACCTTTAGAGGAGCTTCTAGGATCCTTAATGACCCACGAGCTAACAATGAAGCAGCATGTTGAGGAGGAAACAAAAAGAAGAAAAACACTTGCCCTCAAGACTGCAGAAATGGAAGAGAGTAGCAGTGAAAGTAATGATGAAGATGATGATGAAACTGCTCTCTTGGCCAAAAAATTCAGAAAGTTTATGAGAAAAAGGCCCTTCCATAAAAAGAAATTTGGAGCAAGATTTGATGGAGAAAAAGATAAGAAAAAGGACAAGGAGAAAGAAAAAGAGAAAGAGCCCTTAGTATGTTATGAGTGTAAAAAGCCAGGGCACTTTAGATATGATTGTCCTTTGCTGAAAAAGGCCTACAAGAAAAAGAAGAAAGCATACATGGCAACATGGTCTGATGAATCTTCCTCGTCGGAAGAAGATGAACAAAAGGAAGTTGCCAATATCTGCTTCATGGCCAACAACGACGACAACGACAATGAGGTAAGTTCTGAAAACTCAAATGATGAATTTACATTTGATGAAATGTTTGAAGCTTTCAATGAACTTATGATTGATTTTAAATCTTTGAAAAAGAAGTATAAGTTTTTGAAAAATGATAATATTAGCTTAGCTAAAAGTAAAAATGAATTAGCTTTAGAAGTTAAGAACTTAACTAATGAAAAAGAAGAACTTAGCAAAGAAAGAGATAATTTTAATCAAGAAATAGATTTGTTGAAATCTGAAACTAAAAACTCAACAAAAGACTTAAAAGATCAATTAGAAACCTTAGCTTTAGAAAAAGAATCAATCTCTAATGAAAATGATTTTCTTAAGAAAGATGTTAAAAAGTATAAAGATATTGTTGAGAAATTTACTCTAAGCTCAACTAAACTAAATATGATTTTAGATAGTCAAAAAGCAGTTTTTGACAAAGCAGGTTTAGGGTATAACACATTTAGAAAGCAAAAATTATTGAAAAATATTTTTGTAAAAGGTAACCAAAGTAATATTACTTGTTTTAAATGTAATCAAAAAGGACATAAATCTTTTGAATGCAAAACATTAAATAATAACAATAAGTTAAATGTTAAAGCGAAGAAAATATGGGTTCCGAAAGGAACAATTTTTGTTGCTACTAACCATGAAGGACCCAAGAAAGCTTGGGTACCTAAACATAAAGTTTAAATTATGTTGCAGGAATGTCTTGTAGCCAAAAGATCAAAGAAAAAGTGGTACCTTGATAGTGGCTGCTCAAGACATATGACGGGTGACAAAGATGAATTCATCATCCTGGAAGAAAAGAAAGGTGGAGTTGTGACGTTTGGCGATAACGGTAAAGGTCAAATTATGGGCCTTGGTAAAGTCCATATAACTCCATCTACATTGATTGATAATGTACTTTATGTTGATGGTTTAAAGCACAATTTATTTAGTATAAGCCAACTATGTGATAAGAACTTTAATGTTTCATTTAAATCTTCTATTTGCATAGTATCTGATTTCATTAATGATAGCATTGTTTTTACTGGTTATAGACATGGCAATGTGTACTTAGTTGACTTAGACAAATTATCTGAAAGTAGTCATTGCCTAATTGCTGACAATGCTAACATAAATGATATTGGATGGTTATGGCATCGTAGATTAGGTCATGCAAGCACACACCTTATTTCAAAACTAATTAAAATGGATTTAGTTAAAGGTTTACCTAAGTTAGATTTTGAAAATAACAAAATCTGTGATGCATGTCAATTTGGAAAACAAACTAGAAGTTCTTTCAAATCTAAAAATGTTGTTTCAACTTCTAGGGCTTTAGAGCTACTTCACATGGACCTTTTCGGACCAACTAGAACCACAAGTCTAGGAGGAAAGAAATATGGTCTAGTGATTATAGATGATTACTCTAGGTACACTTGGGTGATGTTTTTAGCTCACAAAGATGAGACTTTCTCGATATTTCTGAAATTCTTCAAGAAAGTCACAAATGAGAAAAACACTACCATAGTGTCTCTAAGAAGTGATCATGGAACTGAATTTGAAAATCACTTATTCGAAAGTTTTTGTTCTGAAAATGGAATTAATCATAACTTTTCAGCCCCTAGGACTCCACAACAAAACGGTGTAGTTGAAAGAAAAAATAGAACCTTAGAAGACATGGCCCGTACCATGCTATGCAAAAGCAACTTACCAAAGTATTTTTGGGCGGAAGCAATTAACACAGCATGTTACATCTTAAACAGAGCTTTAATAAGACCAATATTAAAGAAAACACCTTATGAATTATGGAATGAAAGAAAACCAAATATAAAATACTTTCATGCATTTGGATGTAAATGTTTTATTCATAATAATGGTAAAAACAACTTAGGAAAATTTGATGCTAAATCTGATGAAGAAATTTTTTTAGGTTATTCAACAACTAGTAAAGCTTATAGAATCTTTAACAAGAAAACCTTAATTGTAGAAGAATCCATACATGTAGTTTTTGATGAATCTTTAGCAACTGGATCTGAAAAGATTGATGATGAGGAAGATACAAACATAATTGAAAAAGATCTTGAAAAACTTAATATTGAAGTATCTTCTGATCATGAACAAGAAGCTAAAGATAATGATTCACATAAGGACGATGATGTCAATATTGATCACAATGATATAGATCTTCCAAGAGACTGGAGATATGCTCATAGTCATCCCAAGGAATTGATTATAGGTTATCCATCTCAAGGAATAAGAACTAGATCATATATGAGAAATATTAGTAATCATCTTGCATTTGTATCACAAATTGAACCTAAAACTATAGAAGAAGCTGAAAAAGATAATAATTGGATGTTAGCAATGCAAGAAGAATTAAATCAATTTACAAGAAACAATGTATGGACTTTAGTTGAAAGACCTAAAAATCATTCAGTTATAGGATCAAAATGGATTTTTAGAAATAAACTAGATGAAAATGGCATAGTAATTAGAAACAAGGCTAGACTTGTTGCAAAAGGGTATAATCAAGAAGAATGTATTGATTTTGATGAAACCTTTGCACCAGTAGCTAGATTAGAAGCCATTAGACTTTTACTTGCATTTTCATGTCATATGAACTTTAACTTATTTCAAATGGATGTCAAAAGCGCATTTTTAAATGGATTTATAAATGAAGAAGTTTATGTAGAACAACCACCAGGCTTTGAAGATCACAAATTTTCAAATCACGTTTTTAAATTACACAAGGCATTATATGGTTTGAAACAAGCACCTAGAGCTTGGTATGATAGACTAAGCAAATTTTTAATTGAAAATGATTTCACAAGAGGAAATGTTGATAAAACATTATTTTTGAAAAGAAAAAGTAAAGATTTACTTGTAGTACAAATATATGTTGATGACATTATTTTTGGTGCTACTAACGATTCTCTATGTCAAGAATTTGCCAAGTTAATGCAGGGAGAATTCGAGATGAGCATGATGGGAGAACTCAACTTCTTCCTTGGACTTCAAATCAAACAAAGCAAAGAGGGTATCTTTATCAACAAACAAAGTATACAAGAGAGATTCTAAAGAAATTTGGTATGGAATAAATTAAACCCCTCGGAACACCAATGAGTCCTTCATGCAAGCTGGACAAAGATGAAGAAGGTAAAAAGGTTGATCAAAAGTATTATCGAGGTATTATCGGATCCCTTCTTTATTTGACTGCAAGTAGACCAGATATTATGTTTTCTGTATGTTTATGTGCTAGATTTCAATCAGAACCTAAAGAATCACACTTAATAGCTGTTAAAAGAATACTAAGATACTTAAGTGGATCAAAAAATGTAGGTTTATGGTATTCTAGAGACTCCACATTAAATCTAATTGCATACTCAGATTCTGATTATGCCGGATGCAAGTTAGATAGAAAAAGCATAAGTGGTGCATGCCAATTTTTAGGAAGTAACTTAATCTCATGGTTTAGCAAAAAGCAAAATTCGGTTGCATTATCTACTGCGGAAGCAGAATATGTTGCAGCAGGAAGTTGCTGTGCTCAAATCCTATGGATTAAGAGACAACTTGAAGACTATGGTATCACACTTGATAAGACACCCATAAGATGTGATAATACAAGTGCAATAAATCTTACTAAAAATCCAATTCAACATTCAAGATCAAAGCATATTGAAATAAGATATCACTTTATAAGAGAACATGTAGCCAATAATGAAATTTGTCTTGATTATGTGAATACTGAAGAACAACTTGCAGATATATTAACAAAACCCTTAAGTGAAGAAAGATTTTGTTATCTTAGAGGAGAATTAGGAGTTTGTGATCCTTTGGAATAGTTTTCTGAAACTCTTAAGGACATCTATCTAGATTTCATCATTTTCTTGAAAAATCTTGTTATTTCAATAAGAAAATCTATCTAGATCTTGATTCATTGTTTCCCCAATTGCTAAAGAACATTAATCTATAATTTGATGATTAATTTGAACAGTTTCAAATTCTTGAAACTTAATTTTTTATCTCTGAAACTGTTAGAGTCGACTCTGACAGTTTGCGGAGTCGACACCTGAGTTTTTGATGTTCTGTCTGAGTGATTAGAGCCGACTCTGGCTTTTGTGGAGCCGACTCTAATACGAGCGCTGACAGATTTTCTGGTTCGGAGCCAACACCCAGTTTTCGGGAGTCGACTCTAAGTCGAGCTAGGTCAAAAATAAAATGGCGGAGTCAATCCCCAATCATTCCAATCATCTCCTAAACCGTTCCAAAGAACTCCAAAACTTTTCCAACTTCCCCAAATCTACTCAAAACCCCTGATTAACCTTCCAATCCTCTCAATGGCTCCAAAGAGGTGCGGATTCGTCGCTGGAGCATCCGTTCCAACGAAGAGACGCACGGTTCGGAGGCAACCATCGCCTTCTTCCTCTTCGGCCACTCAAGAGGATTCACCACCATCACCCTCATCTCCTAAGGTTGATCAATTAGCTGGTAAGACCATTACCACTGGGAGAAAAGTTAATTTTGATTTATTTGAATCGAAAGGTTTCTCTATTGGAAGAAATTTAAGGGATATGGGATGGGAGAAAGTGTGCTCACTAGATTTACCCACATATCCAGCATTGGTAAGAGAATTTTATAATGGATTAAGCAGAGGAGAAGGAGGATTGATGAGCACAGTAAGAGGAACTAGGGTTACGGTAACAACTGAAATTCTTGGAACCCTATTAGAAATGCTCACTGTTGGTTTAATGGAATGTCAACTTAATGACAGAAGTGGTGCACTGTCAAGGATGCTAGGAAGAGATGTGACTGAGTTCGAAGAGATCTTTGCAAATCAGTTGAACCTAGAACTCAGATTATTGCATAATATATGTGGTAGAATCTTATTTCCAAAAATAGGGAGATTCGAGTATGTCTCGGAGCGAGACGTGTTGTTAATGGACTGTATAATCACTGGGAGGCCAGTCAATTTAGCTGGCATGATGATAGGTTACATGGAAGAGGTAGCTACTAAGAAAAGATCAACACTGCCATACGGTATGATTCTGACACTTATCTTTAGAAGCCAAGGTGTGCTCATAATGGAAAATGAACCTTTAAGAAAACTGAGACACACTGATTATTACAACACTTCTACTATTCATAGAATGGGCTTCAAGAAGGTAAATGGTGTTTGGATGAGGAGAGAGGAAAGAACAGATAGGGATGGAGCAGAGGGAACCAGACTAGAAGAAATCCCGGGACCATCTACTGTGGGACCATCAGTCCCTGATTCATCATTTGCGGGACCTTCTTCTGCTGGACCTTCGGAGGCCGGACCGAGTTCTATACCATCACCTCCACTTCAGCCTATAATAAATTCTGAAAGATTCTCTGATGAGCAACTTGATCAGTTAAGAGGTTTGCTTGCTGAGTATGACAGCCAGAGATCTCAAGAAATTTCTAAGTTAAAAGAAGACTTTAATCTACTGAAAGAAGAACTAAATTCGAGACTGGACATGTTATCCTTTACCTTAGGCAGAATCCTTTGGTGCTGAGCTTCACAAGATCTTCGAAAGGATGGAAGGCATTGCCGATGGATCAGGATCGTATGTTCATGCAACGAGTCAATTGAAGAAGGATATTGACCTTGCAGTCTCTCAAATCGAAGCTAGCCTTGAAAATTTTAAGAAATCACAAAAGGATGATGTAATGGAGATAATAGGTCATCTAAAGAAAATTGTATTCAAGCACATTTGACCTTGTTTTTGAGTTTGATAGCTTGTACTTAGGAAGTTTTTGAATATCCAATGTATTTCACTTTGAAATGTAAATGAATCAACTAATGTAATGGTTCTTGCTTATGAAATACAATTTCACTTTTTCAATTATTGATTGCTTGGATTCCTTGCTTTATTGAGATTATAAATTTTTTATATACTCTCCTTATTGCTAATAACAAAAAAGGGGGAGAGATAGTTGTGTGTATATGCAAAGAAAGAAAGATTGAATAGAAAGATTGAATAGGAATATTGAATAATATATGCATAAAGAAAGAAAGAAAGGGGGAGAATTAATTGTTTATGCAAAATGAATTGAAATGATTATCAGTTACAATTTGATGTTTATGTATAAGAGGAGCTACTCAATGCAGGGGGAGCTTAACAAAAAGCTCATTTACAATCTTATGCACATTAAGTTTAACAATTCAATATTGATGGATTATATTGAACTCTTGTACAATTTTAAAGTTTACATTGAACATTGGCATCAAAACCTTAATTTCAATGGTTTAAAATTAAAATGACTATAATCCTTAGTTTGATTGAATTTTTGAATGCATATACTCAAAGTTTTTGTTATCATCAAAAAGGGGGAGATTGTTGACCCAATTGATGATTTTGATGATTAACAAAACTATTTGAGTATAATTTTTGAAGGCTCTGATGATTTTGATTTAGTGTTTCAGCCTATAAGACTATTGAAAGATCAAAATCAGGAGTTACAATGTGTTCTGGATCGAATCTAATGTCTAGGTAAGAATTGCAGACATTAGAGTCGACTCCGAGAATCACAGAGCTGACTCCGGAACTGGCACAGTCATTAGAGTCGACTCCGAGACTGTTAGAGTCGACTCTCACAGACGAAGCAGAAAGTCAATTTTTCTGGCTCCAACCTAGAGTCGACTCCGGGTGAGTTAGAGTCGACTCCGGAAAAGGTTCTTGTCGACCCCAGAAAAGCCAGAGACGACTCCGGAAATATCATCTTAAAACGCCTCGAGCTAGAGCCGACTCCAGAAAAGTTAGAGTCGACTCCAACCCACCTGGAACGAAAAATAAAGTTGCCAGATCAGCTCTAACGGTAATATTTCTATTTTTACTCATTTCTAACGGATATATTTTGATACAAGGTACACTCCAACGGATAGTTTTCTTCTAAAAATGGTGAAAAAGAAATCTATAAAAAGGGGAGTCTATTGTTCAAAAAAGAAGAACAGAAAATCTAAAAAACAAAGAGAGAAAATCTGAGATAGACAAATCCCATTTCAAAAATCCGTGAGCTTGAATCTTGAGAGGAAAACCTTCTAGCTCAAATCCACTCCACTCCAAAAAGCTCAAGAGGAATCCAAAGCATTCAAAATCAAAGTCTTGGAGGATTTCCCAACTTGGAGAAAGGAGATTCGTTTCTTGCTTTTCAACCCTTCTCAACTGCTTCAACCACGAAGAATCGGAGCTGAGGCTTGATTCAATCCAGCAAGGAGAAGAAGAAAAGAAGAAAAGAAGAAAAGATCAAAAGCCAACCTATCTTCAAATCAGGCTTTTCTAAACCTTGTTATTCTTAAGTTGTATATTTGCTCATTGAGGAGCTTTGTATTCACACACAATACTTATCTTATTTTTGCCTAGTTCAATCTGGGGGATTGAACTAGAGGAGGTAATTTTACCTCGGTTTAAGCTGGTTTAAGCTTGGGTTAGTTGTGAGCCCGTGAAAAACAACATGTAGGGTTTTGTGCTGGTAAGCCCGAGTAAAACCGGCTGGGTTCGTTGTGCACCCGAGAAAACAATAAGTTTGAGTTGTGAGCTTGGAAAACAACTCGGCTGTAATCTAGAGAGATTATAGTGTGGACCCAAGTGAATCTTGGGAGTGGACGTAGGTGCTGGTTGCACCGAACCACTATAAAATCTCTTGTGTTTGCAGTGTCTCATTATCTCTTTCTCTATCTCTATCTTATTCACTGCACTTTTTAGTTACCTTGCATTTGCCTTCATTAATCTCAAGCAAACTATTTGAAAAAGGGCTAATTTTTTAAAGAACCCAATTCACCCCCCCCCCCCCCCCCCCCTCTTGGGTTGCCATCTGGGCCAACAACAAGTAAGCTCTCCCTGAATGAAGTAGCTCCCCCTATGATACTCAATTTAACTATCAATTACATCTTATATGAGTTTAATGTTTGATACCAATTAAACTTTCATATCAAATTAACTTTCAATTAAGCTTATTCCTTTCAATGCATATATTTTTCCCATTATAACTTTCATATTATAACTTTCAATGCATATACAACTATCAATTACATTTTCTCCCCCTTTTTGTAATCAACAAAAAGGTTAAGAAATTTCAAATTAAATGATAAAATTAAAAGATGTTTCAAAGATCAAATGATATTCATTAAGTAAAAAGTTCATTACATACTTCACAAAGTCAAGCATTACATAAAAAAATCTTCATTACATCAAAATTTCAGTAAACACATCAAACATCAAACTAAAGCAAATGAACATCAAATCCCAAATCTTCTTTTGAGTTCTTCTAGAATCTTGCCCATCCCTTCTCTTTGAGTAGCAATGAATTCATTTAGTCTCCTATCAAAGAATCTGGATGCAACAACGATCTTTTCTTGTAACTCAGCATTGCATTTGGAATATGTCTCTGAATCACCTCCAATCTCTTTAAGTTCTTCAAAAATATTCTTGAGATCATTCTTCAAAGATTCTGCGGAGGCTCCAAGGGTGGACTCAATTTTCTTTACTCTTTCATCCAAGGAATAAAACATTTCTCTTAAATTCATCAGGCTATTGTCAATTTTAGTTTTCATCTCTTCCTTGTGAGTACCAAATAATTATTTAAGTTGCTTCAGCTGAACATCAGAAAAAACAAGAGAAGGGAAGTAGGTGCCGGTGGTGGTGATGATCTGCTAGGTTCTGGTGAAGGATGCCTCACTGAAGGACCTGCCTCAGAAGGTGCAGTGGCTCCAATGTCAGCCGCTCTTTCATCCAGATTACTCTTTCTTTTTCATCTACCATCCACTTTCACAAATCCCATCCTATGCACAGTAGCCAGGCTATAATAATCGGTATGTCTAAGGTTCTTTAAAGGTTCATTCTCTGAAATGACAACACCCTAGCTTTGGAATACTAAAGTTAATATCATGTCATAGGGTAAAGAGGATCTTTTCTTATTCCCTGCCTCTGCCATATACCAAATCATCATAGCAGCCAGATTAATTCGCTGACCAGTCAAAACACTGTCCATAAGTACAATGTCTCACTCTGAAACATACTCAAAACGTCCAGTCTTGAGAAATAAAATCCTACCACAAATGTTATGCAACAGCCTAAGTTCAAGAGGCAACTGATTTGCCCTAATTTCTTCAAATTTGGTTATTTCCCTACCTAACATCCTTGATAAAGCGTTTGATCTTTCATTGTGAATGCTTCCAGCAAGCCCAGTAACAGGAATCCCTAAAAGATTTCCTAAAATTTCTGAAGTAATATGAATCCTTTTCCCTCTTACTGAACTAACAATTCCTCCATCTCCCCTAGATAAAAAGTCCTTAAAGTCATGAGAGAAATTTCAAGAAATTGATTGAAATCTAGATAATCATTCCTTAGGAGTTTCAAAATCATTCCAAAGGGTCACAAATCCCTAACTCTCCTCTAAAATAACAAAATATCTCTTCACTCAAAGGTTTTGTAAATATGTCCGCTAGTTGTTACTCAGTGCAAACATAATCAAGACAAATTTCACCATTAGCTACATGTTCTCTAATGAAGTGATATCTAATTTCAATATGTTTAGTTCTTGAATGTTGGATTGAATTTTTAGTTAAGTTTATTGCACTTGTATTATCACATTTAATAGGAGTTTTATCAAGTGTTATGCCATAATCTTCAAGTTGTCGCTTAATCCAAAGGATTTGAGTATAGCAACTTCCAGCTACAACATATTCTGCTTCAGCAGTAGATAATGAAACCGAGTTTTGCTTTTTGCTAAACCAAGAGATTAAGTTACTTCCTAAAAATTGACATGCACCACTTGTACTCTTTCTATCTAATTTACATCCAGCATAATTAAAATCAGAATAAGCAATTAAATTCAATGTTGAGTCTCTAGAATATCATAATCCTACATTTTTAGTTCCACTTAGATATCTTAGTATTCTTTTTATAGCAATTAAGTGAGATTCTTTAGGTTCTAATTGAAATCTAGCACATAGATAAACAGCAAACATGATATCATGTCTGCTTGAAGTTAAGTAAAGTAAGGATCCGATCATACCTCTATAGTATTTTTGATCTACTTTCTTACCATCTTCATCTTTATCTAATTTGCATGAAGGACTCATTGGTGTTCCAAGGGGTTTGATTGATTCTATTCCAAACTTCTTGAGAATTTTCTTTGTGTACTTTGTTTGGTTGATGAAAATCTCCTCTCTACTTTGCTTGATTTGAAGTCCTAGGAAAAACTTGAGTTCTCCCATCATGCTCATTTCGAATTCACCCTGCATTAGCTTAGCAAACTCTTGACATAGAAGATCGTTAGTAGCACCGAATACAATATCATCTACATAGATTTGTACTACTAATAAATCTTTATATTTTCTTTTCAAAAATAGAGTTTTATCTACATTTCCTCTAGTAAAATTATTTTTAATTAAAAATTTACTTAATCTATCATACCAAGCTCTAGGTGCTTGTTTTAAACCATATAGTGCTTTGTGTAATTTAAAAATATGATTTGGAAATTTATGATCTTCAAAACCAGGTGGTTGTTCTACAAAAACTTCTTCATTTATAAAACCATTTAAAAATGCACTTTTAACATCCATTTGAAATAAATTGATATTCATATGACATGCAAATGCAAGTAATAATCTAATTACTTCTAATCTAGCTACAGGTGCAAAGGTTTCATCAAAATCAATTCCTTCTTCTTGATTATATCCTTTTGCAACTAATCTAGCTTTATTTCTAATTACTATGTCATTTTCACCTAGTTTATTTTTAAATACCCATTTAGATCCTATAACTGAATGACCTTTAGGTCTATCAACTAAGAACCATACATTATTTCTAGTAAATTAATTTAATTTCTCCTGTATAGATAGCATCCAATTACTATCTTTTTCAGCTTCTTCTGTAGTTTTAGGTTCAATTTGAGATACAAATGCAAGATGATTATTGATATTCCTCATGGATGATCTAGTTCTTATACCTTGAGATGGATTAACTATAATCAATTCCTTAGGATGGCCATAAGCATATCTCCAATCTCTAGGCAGATCTACATCATTGCGAGTAGTATCAATAACATCAACCCTAGTAGAATTATCATCTTTAGCTTCTTGTTCATAATCTGAAGATACATCTATATTTAATTTTTTAATATCTCTTTCTAGCAAATTTGTATCTTCCTCATCATCAATCTTTTTTGAACTTGATGCTAAGGATTCATCAAAAACTACATGAATAGATTCTTCTACTATTAAGTTCCTTTTGAACTTGATGCTAAGGATTCATCAAAAACTACATGAATAGATTCTTCTACTATTAACTTCCTTTTATTAAATACTCTAAAGGCTTTACTAGTTGTTGAATTTTCTAAGAATATGCCTTCATCAGATTTTACATCAAATTTTCCTAAGTTGTCCTTTGTAATCCCTTAGATTTCTCAACTGCTCGTGAGAGTTATCACAAGATCAGATGATAGACTCCAGATATTTGAATTCCAGGTATATCCTAATTGCTCGTGAGGGTTATCACGTGATCAGATGATATGATAGACTCTAGATATTTAAAATTTCAAGTATATCTAATTACAGAGTCCCTTGATTTGGGGACTCTGCAATGCCTATAAAAGATGGGGTAGAACCCTCCTTCCCACCATACGTGGGTGCCCCCCTTCTCATCATCTCCTCGTGCGAACTTCTTCCCCAGCGTGCTTGTCTCTTGTAAGTCCTCTAACCATGCATGAGAGAGAGAAGAATTGAGAGAGAGAGAAAGTTAAAAAAAAAAAAAGGAAACGAAGAGGAGGGAGGAGCCGGGTTACAGAACCCAGCTCTCTCCCCTTCCCTTCTCCGTGATGTTGGTTCAGGCCCGGCGGCGTGCCCGCCGCCTCGCCGGGCCTGAGCCCCGGCCGACCACCTCACCGGCACCGGGGGCGGCGTCCGGTGGGGTGCCGGAGAACAGTGAGGTAGAGGAGAGGGTGGAGGAAAGAGAAAGAGGCAAGCTGTGACGAGTAACCGCCGGTCCGATCCTTGGTTCGGGCCCGGCGGCGTGCTCGCCGCCTCGCCGGGCCTGGGCCTTGGTCGGAGACCTCCACCGGCGCCGGGCGTGCGTTCGGTGGAGGTCCGGCCGGCCATGGTGGCCGGCCGTGCCGCCGGCGTGATCCATAGCCACGGAAACAGTGAGAGAGAGAGACGGATAAGAGAGAAATTAGAGAGAGAGAGAGGAAGGGAAGGTCGGCTGCGGCAATGGCCGGCTTTGGTCCGGCCAATGGCGGCCGGACCGGCGCCAATTTGGCTGGAATTGGCGCCGGCACCGTGGAAGACACGCGGAAGAAAAATAAGAAAGAAAGCTTTAAATTGATAAAATTGTAGAGAGAGAGAGGGTGGGAGAGGTTGGCCGGCGGCGGCGGCCGGACCGCCTTCAATTTGGCCGGCGGCGGCCCTGGCCGCCGGCATGGCATCCGACTCCTCTGTTTCTTTTGAAACAGAGGAGCTGGGTTGATTAAATTAATGGGCCGAATGGGCCGTTAGAGCTTTGGGCTTTATTGGGCCGCCTCTGAGCCCAGTTTGAGCAGTGTTTTGGGCCCTGTATCGGGCCGAGAATGACAAAATAAATATATGGCCCGAATCAGGATTTATTCTAGTTTCTAGAAATAATTTTATTTCCCTATTTGGGTGTATACATTGAGAGATATTCAAGCCCAAAGTTGGGCCCGTGAAGTGGTTTGGGTAGAGTTTAAGAATTATTTTATAATTCAGATTTTAGAAATTTAATAATGAAAAATGATTCTGTAGGTTCCCAGGAGTTCAATTAGCTGGGTTATCAAGTGAAATTCGTGTACTGTGGTAAGTAAGTTAAGTATTATAATTTTATTAATTAATTATTGAACTGTGAAATTACAGTTAAATGTAATTATGTTAATTTGATAAAATCATGTTATTACTATGATAATATGTAATCATGATAATGACAGTAAAACTTTATGTGTCACCTCGGTTCTCACATGACAGATTCCCACATTACAGATTCTCACATGACAGATTAACACATTATCACATGACAGATGACAGACACTGGTACCAGGACCCTTCCTCTTAGGGGATGTTTAAGAGGGCTACACATGATGTGTACATGACAGATGACAGATGATAGACACTGGTACCAGAACCCTTCCTCTTAGGGGATGTTTAAGAGGGCTACACATGATGTGTACATGACAGATGACAGATGACAGACATTGGTACCAGGACCCTTCCTCTTAGGGGATGTTTAAGAGGGCTACACATGATGTGTAATGTAGGGCCGTGGCACACATAAAGAAAAATAATGACAGTATAAACAATGTAATTGTTATTGAATTAAGCTAATTGATCTGATGACATGAACCTAATGATAGCCTGATAAATGAAATTTTGAAATTATATTAGGCTTACTTATTGAGTGTGAGCTCATAAAATTCTCATGATGTTTTTTAGAGCCTCAGGAATGAAGATGGATAATTGAGATAGAAGGAGTTTTCTATTAAGAAGACTTAGTTTTATCATTTTGATTTAGTTCAGATTTATTTGTAGGGCAGATAGCCCAAGACTGATAATTCTGGTTTGTAACAAATCATGGATATGAAATTTGCTTTATATTGATTTATGTGATAAGTTCAAGACGCCTTGCATGCCCGGCATGCGGCGGGTTGTCACCCTAGCTCAAATTTTTGGGTCTGGGGCGTGACAGCTTAAGTGGTATCAGAGCATCGCACCAGTCGGAAGTGCAGGAGCTAAGTGCCACATAGGGCAAAGTGCTACATCCATGGAGGATGGGAGCCACCTCTTGAACCTGTGGGGGCCACCTCTAGAATCCTGCCTGCCTGGTGGTTATGATCAATTGACCCTGGCGACCAGGTTATGACATTAGGGACCTATACATGATGACACTTTAGGCAAAACACTAGAGTGACATAGAGACAAGTTATAAATTTAAAGAAATTTCAGAAATTATGCTTTGAAAGCCTAACAATTAATGTTTACAGTGATATTAATTACAACTAATTTATCAAGAAATAAGAATGGCACGTCGCACTAGAAGTCGACAAAATGATGAGTGTTCACAGGTTGGTAATG
Source organism: Calamus simplicifolius (assembly GCA_900491605.1). Taxonomy (NCBI): domain Eukaryota; kingdom Viridiplantae; phylum Streptophyta; class Magnoliopsida; order Arecales; family Arecaceae; genus Calamus; species Calamus simplicifolius. Next base: position 265,831 of record UESW01004121.1, on the reverse strand, counting down.
CTTGCCAACCGGGAGATCTAGAAGCCACTGTAGCTGCTGCCCCTGCCAATGCAGTTGGGACTGATCAGCAGCAACTCCAGACCGAGATACTTCAGGTTCTCTCGGGTATGGTGCAGTCGATACAGAACTTGCAGCACTAGATTCTGCAGGCTTAGTCCGCTCAGCCTGAGTTCAGTTTTATTGGTGGTCATAATCACTTAGCCTCAGTGTTCATATCAGCGATGCAGGCTGAAAAATATTTGATGAGTGGTGGTCAAGGATTTCTTACTGTAGTCAAGGACCTTCAGCAAGAAGAGACCAAGTTGGAGGATATTCCCATAGCTCGGGAATTTCCAGATGTCTTCCCTGAGGATTTGACTAATTTACCTCCTGATCGGGAAGTCGAGTTCTCTATTGATCTAGTTCCTGGAACTGGGCCTATATCAAAGGCCCCTTACCGTATGGCCCCGGCTGAGTTAAAAGAACTGAAGGAGCAACTGCAAGAGCTCCTAGATCGAGGATTTATTAGACCCAGTGCTTCTCCTTGGGGTGCTCCAGTTCTATTTGTTAAGAAGAAGGATGGCAGTCTTCGACTCTGCATTGATTACCGGGGAATCAATAAAGTAATAGCGCGAAATAAGTATCCTCTGCCTAGGATTGACGACTTGTTTGATCAACTTCAAGGAGCCCGGATATTTTCAAAGATTGATCTTAGGTCCGGGTACCATCAGCTCAAAGTTAAAGAAGGGGATGTACCAAAGACAGCATTTAGAACTAGATATGGCCACTATGAGTTCTTGGTGATGCCATTTGGGTTAACTAATGCCCCAATAGCATTCATGGACTTAATGAACAGAATTTTTAAACCACATATGGATCAGTTGTGGTGGTTTTCATTGATGATATTCTGATATATTCCAAGAGCCATAAGGAGCATGAGGACCACCTAAGAATTGTGCTACAGATTCTGCAAGAGAAGAAGCTCTATGCCAAGCTGAAGAAGTGTGAATTTTGGTTGGATCAAGTATCTTTCTTGGGTCATATAATCTCTAAAGATGGTGTATGACCCGAAAAAGATTGAAGCTATCACTAACTGGACCCGACCTACCAATGTGGCAGAAGTCAGAAGCTTCTTGGGATTAGCCGGATATTATCGAAAATTTGTAGAGAATTTTTCTCGCATTGCTCTACCCCTAACTCGCTTAACCCAAAAGCGAGTGAAGTTTGACTGGACAATAGAGTGTGAGGAAAGTTTTCAGGAGTTAAAACAGCGCCTGGTGTCAGCTCCCATTCTTGTTCTTCCAACGGGATCTGAAGGTTTCACTATATACACTGATGCCTCTCGAAAAGGATTGGGATGTGTTTTGATGCAGAATGAAAGAGTGATAGCTTATGCCTCCAGACAACTGAAACCTTATGAGCAAAATTATCCTACTCATGACTTGGAATTGGCTGCAGTGGTTTTTGCTCTGAAGATTTGGCGGCATTATCTATATGGAGTGTCGTGTGATGTGTATACAGATCATAAGAGTTTAAAATACATTTTCACACAGAAGGAGCTGAATTTAAGGCAGAGGAGGTGGTTGGAACTATTGAAAGATTATGACCTGAATCTACAGTATCATCCTGGGAAGGCCAATGTAGTAGCTGATGCCTTGAGTAGAAAATCCTCTTCTGAGTTAGCTGCTATGATTACCTCCCAGCCTCACGTATTGAGAGATCTGGAGAAGTGGGAGGTTGGTCTGAGAGTACAGCAGTCTGATGGACTTATTGCAGCACTTGTACTCCAGCCGACCTTAGTTGACAGAATCAAGTCCTCCCAGATGGAAGATCCAGAGCTACAAAGGATTAAAGAAGTGGTCCAATCAGGAGTTCAGAATGAATTTTATATAATGGATGATGGATCCCTGAAATTTGAAGGAAGACTTTGTGTGCCAAATAGTGAAGAGCTAAAGGCTGAAATTTTGAAAGAGGCTCACTACTCTTCCTATACTGTGCATCCAGGTGGCACTAAGATGTACAGAGATTTAAAGGAAATTTTTTGGTGGAAAGGCATGAAGAGGGAGATTGCTCAGTATGTGGCCAAGTGCTTGGTGTGTCAGCAAGTGAAAGCCGAGCATCAAAGGCCTGCAGGACCTCTTCAGTCTCTAATGATTCCACAGTGGAAATGGGAAAAGATTACAATGGACTTTGTGACTGGTCTGCCCAAAACTCCTAAAAGCAATGATGCAGTTTGGGTCATTGTGGACAGACTAACAAAATCAGCTCATTTCCTACCTTTCAGAGTTGGGGTCTCTAGTGAAAGATTGGCTAATTTGTATATTGAACAGATCGTGAGACTCCATGGTGTTCCGGTATCTATTGTATCAGATAGAGATACCAGGTTTGTGTCCCAGTTTTGGAAGAGCCTTCATAAGGCCATGGGAACCAAACTAAACTTCAGTACAGCCTATCATCCCCAGTCAGATGGACAATCAAGAAAATATTGTCCAAGAACATTTAGGACGATACAAAGAATAACGAAATAAAGAAATTTGATTTACAATCCATCAAAATCATTCAACCGATAAAGATATGAATTTTAGGATGATACAAAGAAGAACAAAAATTACAAAAATACCCTTTATTTAAACCCAAAACAACTGCAGCAATAGATGACCAAAGGGCAATACAATATTGTAAATTCACAATAGAGTTTCTTCAAAAATCAAGAAAATATTGTCCAAGAACTTTCAGGATGAAACAAAGAAGTACGGAGGTGTTGGCCCAGATGGCAATCCAAGAGGGGGGGGGTGAATTGGGTTCTTAAAAATTTAAGACTTTTTAACTTTAATTGATTAGTTAACAAGATGTGCAAGTGAGAGGCTAACTAAAATTAATACACAAGCAAATAAAGAGAGATAGAGATAGAGAAAATTAGGCACGGCAAACATAAGGCAATTTTATAGTGGTTCGGCGCAACCAGCACCTACGTCCACTCCCAAGATTCACTTGGGTCCACACTATAATCTCTCTAGATTACAGCCGAGTTGTTTTCCAAGCTCACAACTCAAACTTGTTGTTTTACCGGGTGCACAACGAACCCAGCTGGTTTTAACTCGGGCTTACCAGCACAAAACCCTACATGTTGTTTTTCTAGGGCTCACAACTAACCCAACACAAGCACTCCGGCTTGTAACGAGGTATACCAACCTCCACTAATTCAATCCACTGATTGAATCAGCAAACAAATAATAATGATAGAGTTTGAACAATAATGTGCTCCCCTTGAGCAGATATACAAATGAAGTACAAAATGATATAAGGTTAGAAAAGCCTGATTGTATTTGCAGATGGTAGATGCTTGGGCTTTCTCCTTTCTTCTCTTCAACTCCTCTTGAAGTGTTGAATCATGCCTCAGCTAGATTCTTGACCGTTGAAGTCTTTGGAGTTGAGATGAAGCTTTTTCTTCTTTTGAAAATCCACCGATTTGACCTTTGAAACGCACTTGGATTTTCTTCTGGCTTTTGTGGAATGATGAGAAGGAGTAGACGAAACTTTCACTTGGATTTCACTCCTTTTGAAACACTCTTCTTTGAGCTAAAAGATTTTCTTCAATATGCTCTGTTTTTCCCTCTTTTCAAATGATATTCTTTTCTCTCTTTTTGATTTTCTCTGGGTTGTTTTGATTTGAAAAGAACCCCTCTATTTATAGAATCTGCAAAAATATATCCGTTAGAGACAGGGAAAAATAGCCGTTATTCAAAAATCTTACCGTTGGGGCTGATGTGTCATCGTTAAAAATCGCGCCCAGAATTCGCGGAGTCGANAATCTTACCGTTGGGGCTGATGTGTCATCGTTAAAAATTGCGCCCAGAATTCGCGGAGTCGACTCGAGCTCTGAGGGAGTCGGCTCGAGGTCGATTACCAAAAATAGAAATATTTTAACCATTGAGGGGTCGACTCGCGAAAACACAAGTGTCGGCTCCTGAAAGTCGGGAGTCGACTCGAGGAAAATGGGAGTCGACTCGAGAAGTGCTCAAAAAACATGGGTTCTATTGTTTGAGCGGAGTCGACTCGCACAGACAGGAGTCAGCTCGCAAGAATTCAGGGGTCGACTCTTGAAAAGCCAAGGGTCGACTCGAGAAACTCAGGCAAATTGGGGAGTCAACTCGGAAACCCTTGAGTCGGCTCGGGACCGATACAAAAATCAGAAAAATGTTCTGATTGAGTTTAAAACTTGTCCCAATTAAATTTAAAATATAAATTTGACTTGAATACATTAAATATAACGTTTATCATGGATTCAAGACATCTTTCAAGAATTCATCAATTGAATTATAATGTATTAAAAATTCCTTTTTGAAATCCTTTTGAGCATACAACATGAAACTTCTTTTCTAACGGTTCAAAACTCATTTGATATAAACATTGAAAGTTCATTCCTTTCAAATTGAATAAGCTCAAGGTTTTTGATAAATGAACACATTATTTTCTTTAAGATACTCATGGCTTTTGGAAATCATCAAAATCAATAAAGTTGGGGCAATTATGTTTCAATAATTTCTCAATAGTTACCGACTCTACCAAGTGACTAATTAAAAAGCAAAAAAACTATAAAGTCAATCTAATAGGGTGTTCAATTTGAAGGCAATGGTAGAAGGAAGCAAGATTTGAACGGTTGTTGGCTGCCATTGAGAGAACAATTGGAAGAATATTAGGGTTGAAATATTTAACAAAATCTCTCAAAAATAAATGAAAACTACTTCAAGATTTGAAATTTTTCTGACCAATTCAGCTTATTATGTGTTCCATTTCCAAGCATGGATGAGAATAGAGGAGTTGCATGCGAACTTTCATCAAAGGGCAAGTTACCAAAGATTGCATCTAAAATAGGGAAACTATTATGGCTTGATAACCAGATAAAAAGCTTAAAACTTAGTAAGCTATGCTAGGGTCTATGTGTCAACTGATTTAGATGAACCTCTGGCGCTAGGAGTGGACATCTTAGAAGAGGAGAGGGAAGGACCTTTGTTGGCAATCTTTTACTTATAAGGGTATCCTTATTTACTTACTACTTTGCTTGTGGTCGAATTGGCCATGGAGAGAGTGACTGCCATTGTGATGCCCTCCCAATAGTTCCACATTGAAAAATTAGGAATTGGTTGAGTGGTTTATAACCGATTAAGCAAGAAGGACAAGGCACCAATTGGATCCCTTTTTGGGCTGTGGTGGCCCAAGTTGGTGTGGACCTTGTCTGTCTTGCTTTCTTGTAACGAAGCGGGCTCGTGGGCCCGGGTCGTTACAATATGGTATCAGAGCCATGCACCAGTCGGAAGTGCAGGAGCTAAGTGCCACACAGGGCAAAGTGCTACATCCATGGGGGATGGAAGCACCTCTTGAACCTGTGGGGGCCACCTCTAGAATCCTGCCTGCCTGGTGGTTGTGATCAATTGCCATGGCGACGAGGACGTCGCCTCTGTAAGGGGGGTAGATTGTGATGCCCTCCCAATAGTCCCACATTGGAAAATTAGGAATTGGTTGAGTGGTTTATAACCGGTTAAGCAAGAAGGACAAGGCACCAATTGGATCCCTTTTTGGGCTGTGGTGGCCCAAGTTGGTGGGACCTTGTCCGTCTTGCTTTCTTGTAACGAAGCGGGCCCGTGGGCCCGGGTCGTTACAATGAAGAAGTGTGAATTTTGGTTGGATCAAGTATCTTTCTTGGGTCATATAATTTCTAAAGATGGTGTATCTGTGGACCCGAAAAAGATTGAAGCTATCACTAACTGGAGCCGACCTACCAATATGGCAGAAGTCAGAAGCTTCTTGGGATTAGCCGGATATTACCAAAAATTTGTGGAGAATTTTTCTCGTATTGCTCTACCCCTAACTCGCTTAACCCAAAAGCGAGTGAAGTTTGACTGGACAGTGGAGTGTGAGGAAAGTTTTCAGGAGTTAAAGCAGCGCCTGGTGTCAGCTCCCATTCTTGTTCTTCCAACGGGATCTGAAGGCTTTACTATATACACTGATGCCTCTCGAAAAGGATTGGGATGTGTTTTGATGCAGAATGAAAGAGTGATAGCTTATGCCTTCAGACAACTGAAACCTTATGAGCAAAATTATCCTACTCATGACCTGGAATTGGCTGCTGTGGTTTTTACTCTGAAGATTTGGCGGCATTATCTATATGGAGTGTCGTGTGATGTGTATACAGATCATAAGAGTTTAAAATATATTTTCACACAGAAGGAGCTGAATTTAAGGCAGAGGAGGTGGTTGGAACTATTGAAGGATTATGACCTGAATCTACAGTATCATCCTGGGAAGGCCAATGTAGTAGCTGATGCCTTGAGCAGAAAATCCTCTTCTGAGTTAGCTGCTATGATTACCTCCCAGCCTCACGTATTGAGAGATCTGGAGAAGTGGGAGGTTGGTCTGAGAGTACAGCAGTCTGATGGACTTATTGCAGCACTTGTACTCCAGCCGACCTTAGTTGACAGAATCAAGTCCTCCCAGATGGAAGATCCAGAGCTACAAAGGATTAAAGAAGTGGTACAATCAGGAGTTCAGAATGAATTTTATATAATGGATGATGGATCCCTGAAATTTGAAGGAAGACTTTGTGTGCCAACAGTGAAGAGCTAAAGGCTGAAATTTTGAAAGAGGCTCACTACTCTCCCTATACTGTGCATCCAGGTGGCACTAAGATGTACAGAGATTTAAAGGAAAATTTTTGGTGGAAAGGCATGAAGAGGGAGATTGCTCAGTATGTGGCCAAGTGCTTGGTGTGTCAGCAAGTGAAAGCCGAGCATCAAAGGCCTGCAGGGCCTCTTCAATCTTTGATGATTCCACAGTGGAAATGGAAAAGATTACAATGGACTTTGTGACTGGTCTGCCCAAAACTCCTAAGAGCAACGATGCAGTTTGGGTCATTGTGGACAGGCTAACAAAATCAGCTCATTTCCTACCTTTCAGAGTTGGGGTCTCTAGTGAAAGATTGGCTAATTTGTATATTGAACAGATCGTGAGACTCCATGGCGTTCCAGTATCTATTGTGTCAGATAGAGATACTAGGTTTGTGTCCCAGTTTTGGAAGAGCCTGCATAAAGCCATGGGAACCAAACTAAACTTCAGTACAGCCTATCATCCCCAGTCAGATGGACAATTAGAGAGGACCATACAGATTCTGGAGGACATGTTGCGAGCCTGTGTGATGGACTTGGGTGGAGCTTGGGATAACCACTTACCTTTGGTGGAGTTTGCATATAATAATAGTTACCAAGCCAGCATTCAGATGGCTCCATTTGAAGCTCTGTATGGTAGGAGGTGCAGATCTCCTATATGTTGGGATGACGTGGGGGAAAGGAAGTTGCTAGGCCCTGAGCTAATTCAGCAAACAGTAGATAAGGTGCATTTGATCAGGGAGCGTCTTCGTACAACTCAGAGCAGGCAAAAGAATTATGCTGATGTCAGAAGAAGGGAATTGGAATTCCAGGTTGGGGATCATGTTTTCTTAAGGGTGTCACCAACCAAAGATGTGATGAGATTTGGGATTAAAGGAAAGCTGAGTCCACGTTATATTGGATCTTTTGAGATCTTGAGCAGAGTTGGAGAGGTTGCTTACAGCCTGGCACTGCCTCCGATTCTATCTGGGGTACACAATGTTTTTCATGTATCTATGCTGAGGAAGTATATCTCTGACCCCAGCCATGTTATAGCATATGAGCCTATACAGTTGAAGAAAGATTTATCGTATGAAGAGCATCCTTTGCGTATAGTAGACCGCAAAGATCAAGTTCTAAGACGGCGTACCATTCCCTATGTCAAGGTGCAATGGAATAATCATTCTGAAAGAGGCTACTTGGGAACTGAAAGAAGAAATGAAAGAAAAGTATCCACGACTATTTGTATCTTAAAATAGTTAATGATTGAAAACTGTTAACTTTAGTTGATTGTTAATCCTTGGGACAGAAATTTGGACCTTTAATTTTTCTAATAAAAGTTATCAATTTCGAGGCCGAAATTTTTATAAGGAGGGGAGAATGTAATCCCCTAGAATTCTCAACTGCTCGTGAGAGTTATCACGAGGTCAGATGATAGACTCCAGACATTTGAATTCCAGGTATATCTTAATTGCTCGTGAGAGTTATCACGAGGTCAGATGACAGACACTGGTACCAGGACCCTTTCTCTTAGGGGATGTTTAAGAGGGCTACACATTATCACATGACAGATTCTCACATGACAGATTATCACATGACAGATGACAGATGACAGACACTGGTACCAGGACCCTTCCTTTTAGGGGATGTTAAGAGGGCTACACATTATCACATGACAGATTCACACATGACAGATTATCACATGACAGATGACAGATGACAGACACTGGTACCAGGACCCTTCCTCTTAGGGGATGTTTAAGAGGGCTACACATTATCATATGACAGATTCACACATGACAGATTATCACATGACAGATGACAGATGACAGACACTGGTACCAGGACCCTTCCTCTTAGGGGATGTTTAAGAGGGCTACACATGATGTGTATTGTAGGGCCGTGGGACACATGAAAAAATAATGACAGTATAAACAATATAATTGTTATTGAATTAAGCTAATTGATCTGATGACATGAACCTAATGATAGCCTGATAAATGAGATTTTGAAATTATATTAGGCTTACTTATTGAGTGTGAGCTCATAAAATTCTCATAATGTTTTTTCAGAGCCTCAGGAATGAAGATGGATAATTGAGATAGAAGGAGTTTCTATTAAGAAGACTTAGTTTTATTATTTTGATTTAGTTCAGATTTATTTGTAGGGCAGATAGCCCAAGATTGATAATTCTGGTTTGTAACAAATCATGAATATGGAATTTGCTTTATATTGATTCATGTGATAAGTTTAAGACGCCTTGCATGCCCGACATGCGGCGGGTTGTCACCCTAGCTCAAATTTTTGGGTCTAGGGCGTGACAGCTTTAGTGGTATCAGAGCGAGGTTATGACATTAGGGACATATACATGATGACACTTTAGACAAAACACTAGAGTGACATAGAGACAAATTATAAATTTAAAGGAATTTCAGAAATTATGCTTTAAAAGCCTAATAATAATGTTTACAGTGATATTAATTACAACTAATTTATCAGGAGATAAGAATGGCACGTCGTACTAGAAGTCGACAAAATGATGAGAGTTTCCAGGTTGGTAATGCTGGCCAACCAGGAGGTCTGGAAGCCACCAAAGCTGCTGCCCCTGCCAATTCAGTCGGGACTGATCAGCAGCAACCCCAGACCGAGATGCTTCAGGTTCTCTCGGGTATGGTGCAGTCGATGCGGGACTTGCAGCACCAGATTCTACATGCTTTGACTGCTCATCCTACTCACACTGCTCCGCAGACACAGCCTGCCCTCCTGTTCCACAGACTCAGCCCGACCCTACTACTCCACAGACCCAGCCTACTCCATCTCAATCCTGGGTAGGGATTGGCCGCAGCTTTGCAGACTTCAAGAAATTTGCCCCTGCCCCTTTCTCTGGATCTACCAACCCTGTTGATGCTGAGCGGTGGGTGCGAGACATGGAGAAGGCTTTTATGGCCCATGGTAGCCAGGATATGGAGCGGATCAGATTTGCCACTTATCTTCTCTAGGGAGAAGCCTATGATTGGTGGTTAGTCGAGGAGCAGCGTCGGAATGGACAGATTATTTCCTAGGGAGAGTTTAGAGATATATTCTTCGACAAATACTTCCCCAGGAGCGTACAGAGACAGATGGAATCAGAGTTTATCAAGTTGGAGCAAAAGGATCTTTCTGTGGCCCAGTATGAAGCCGAATTCACCAGGCTGGCCCGTTTTGCTCCAAATATTGTGACCAATGAAATAGCCAAGGTCACCAGATTCACTGAGGGACTACGACCCAGACTGAGACAAGCGGTCAATGCATTTGAGCTCCTCACTTTCAGTGCTGTAGTGAATAAGGCCTTGGTAATTGAGAGGGATATGAATGCTGTTCAAAAGGATTGGGAGCTGCGAAAGAAGAGAAAAGGGCCTACTTCTGGTCAACCCTCTGCTCAGGCCAAGAAGAAGGGTGCACATCAGGCTCCAGCTGAACCACAGAATAAGGAAACTCGTTGCATTCATTGTGGTAACTCCCACCCTGGGAAGCCTTGCCGCAAAGTGACTGGTGCCTGCTTTGTTTGTGGAAGAACTGATCACAAGATTGCTACATGTCCCTTTCGGAAGGAACATCAGCCTTCTTCAAGTCAAGGAACGAGCCAGCAACAGCAGCAGCAACCACCGAGGACCCAGGGACGGGTCTTCAACCTCACTCAGCAGGACGCTGCCGCATCTAATTCTGTGGTGACATGTATACCCTTTAATGTTATATCTAGTATTACAATCTTATCTAGTGCAATGCATTGACAGTTAATTAACAGTAGGTGCAATCCTTAATGTTAAAACAAACTACACTTATGACAGGAATGATTAAAGTAGGAACTGCTTACGCTCAAACTTTAATTGACCCGGGTGCTATGCATTCTTTCATATCTGATATCTATCTTGACAAGAATGCATCATTGACACCTATTCCTCTAGAGCAAGAGCTGCATATTGCGCTTCCAAATGGAGATGTTATGAAAGTTGACACAGTATGCAAATCTTGCCCAATTATCTTGGAGAATAGGAGGTTGAATGCTGATCTCATTGTTCTTCCACTAAAGTTTTTCGATGTTATCCTTGGAATGGATTGGTTGGCTTCCAATTATGCTTCAGTAGACTGCTTCAGGAAGACTGTCAACTTCAAAATTCCATGCCAGCCTGAATTCAGTTTTATGGGTGGTCATAATCACCTAGCCTTAGTGTTCATATCAGCGATGCAGGCTGGAAAGTATTTGATGAGTGGTGGTCAAGGATTTCTTGCTGTAGTCAAGGACCTTCAGCAAGAAGAGACCAAGTTGGAGGATATTCCCATAGTTCAAGAATTTCCAGATGTCTTCCCTGAGGATTTGACTAATTTACCTCCTGATCGGGAAGTCGAGTTCTCTATTGATCTAGTTCCTGGAACTGGGCCTATATCAAAGGCCCCTTACCGTATGGCCCCGGCTGAGCTAAAAGAACTGAAGGATCAACTGCAAGAACTCCTAGACCGAGGATTTATTAGACCCAGTGCTTCTCCTTGGGGTGCTCCAGTCCTATTTGTTAAAAAGAATGATGGCAGTCTTCGACTCTGCATTGATTACCGGGGAATCAATAAAGTAACAGTGCGAAATAAGTATCCTCTGCCCAGGATTGACGACTTGTTTGATCAACTTCAAGGAGCCCGGATATTCTCAAAGATTGATCTTAGGTCCAGGTACCATCAGCTTAAAGTCAAAGAAGGGGATGTACCAAAGACAACATTTAGAACCAGATATGGCCACTATGAGTTCTTGGTAATGCCGTTTGGGTTAACTAATGCCCCAGCAGCATTCATGGACTTAATGAACAGAATTTTTAAACCATATCTGGATCAGTTTGTGGTGGTTTTCATTGATGATATTCTGATATATTCCAAGAGCCATAAGGAGCATAAGGACCACCTGAGAATTGTGCTACAGATTCTGCAAGAGAAGAAGCTCTGATACCATATTGTAACGACCCGGGCCCACGGGCTCGTTTCGTTACAAGAAAGCAAGACGGACAAGGTCCACACCAATTGGATCCCTTTTTGGGCTGTGGTGGCCCAAGTTGGTGTGGACCTTGTTCGTCTTGCTTTCTTGTAACGAAACGAGCCCGTGGGCCCGGGTCGTTACAGCCATTCTAAGCTTAAAACTAAGAGAGTGGATTAAATGGTGATGTTAGATGACCATGGATCCAGTAAGTCAGCTATAAATCAGTCCAGAAGAGAGAAGCTAAGCTTTGACATGGCTGCAAGAATCATGGATGGTTGCCAAGAAATTAAGAAGACTGTCAAGTCAACTCACCAAACCAACACAACGATCCAATTTGGAGTAACAGGTTGCGATTATAGCAGGAGGAAAGTGTTAGAATAAATATATTTTGAATAGAAAACTTTTAGTCCTTTGAGTAGAAAACCTTTTTAGTCCCACATTGGTTAAAACAAAAAGGGACTAGAAGCTTAAAAGTACACAAAGCCTTAAGTCTTTGATTTTGAAGAAGAACCAAAGCTAGTAGGTTCTAGTGGTTCTTGGGCTTGAATCTATAAATAAATTATTATTATTAAATAAATCAAAGATTGGGCCTTGGGCCTTGGGGCCTTGATTCATGAATATAACTACCAAGTAGTTATATATAACTATTTTTTTCGAAAAGCCACAAAAATTTAAATTTGAATGTCAAAGGACATGTCCTTTTGAAAAGGCAAACTATTTCTATAAATTGAATACTTAATCTGAGTTTTTTGCATTGAATTTTCGTTTTTCTATCCTTGAGAGCACATATACTTAAGAGGGGAACAATTCCAGTTTGCCAGAGTTTAAATTCTAGTGCTAAGAATTTAGATTATTGACAGTCGAATCCTGGAAAGACAGATACTCACAGATCTTCTAAGCACAAGGAAGGAGTGAAAATTTTCTGTCTTAGGACATTGCAATCAAGCAAGCTTCTGTCCAAAAATGGTTCTATTTTTTCGTTCGTCTATTTTATTTAAACTTATCATGAATTATTGAATATAAATTTTTAACAATCATTTAAACAATCATCGAAGTAGAGATAACGATGCCCATCAACCCCCTAATCGTATGGAGGCAAATCATGGGAGTCCAACGATCAAGGTATAAGAATCCAGATTTGCCATTTTGGAGGATCTGGAGGGTCTTGATCGAATCAATAGTGGGGTGGTCAGGGAATTGAAATGGTGGGTGCAAATGAGTCACCTACAATAGTCTTCCCTGATTTGACATCCTTTATGGTTTCAACCGAGAAAAAATCTTTGTACACTGCTCATGATTTGCCACGAGCCCACACTAAGGGCTTGCCCATGGTTCCACATACTAATGTGTGGGCTCACGTAGGAAGGAATCATCATGCTCAATGGAGATATGGCCTGCATCGGAGCGATGTACCAAGACTTTCCTCCAACGAAAGGCTCAAGCGGAAAAGGGTCAAAATATCTAGGAAAACACTTTGTACACCGCCTCCGGTGCAGCAAGGCCTACATGGGCTGCACCGCTCCTTTCTATTGGTCCACATGGATCCCATGTGGCCTGACATGATGGGACAGAATAGCAGAGAGATAATGTTACTTTTTAATCGTACATCCATTAAAAGTCGTTCAGCCTTTTCACCATTGGTGTGAAGACGAAAATGCCCTTTCCCTCCAGCCTACTTCAACCCGCCATCTTATTTGGATTTTGCTGATAAAAAATCGTAAGGTTCTGGCCTGGAAGACTCACGACACCCTTAGTTCAAGACCCACGACACCCCAGTTCAAGACCCACGACACCCCTAGTTCAAGACCCACGACACCCCAGTTCAAGACCCACGACACCCTAGTTCAAGACCCACGACACCCTCAGTTCAAGACCCATGACACCCCAGTTCAAGACCCACGACACCCCAGTTCAAGACACACGACACCCCAGTTCAAGACCCACGACACCCCTAGTTCAAGACCCACGACACCCCAGTTCAAGACCCACGACACCCCTAGTTCAAGACCCACGACACCCTAGTTCAAGACCCACGACACCCCAGTTCAAGACCCACGATACCCCAGTTCAAGACCCACGACACCCCTAGTTAAAGACCCATGACACCCCAGTTCAAGACCCACGACACCCTAGTTCAAGACCCACGACACCCCAGTTCAAGACCCACGACACCCTTAGTTCAAGACCCACGACACCCCTAGTTCAAGAACCACGCACCCCAGTTCAAGACCCACGACACCCTAGTTCAAGACCCACGACACCCTCAGTTCAAGACCCATGACACCTCAGTTCAAGACCCATGACACCCCAGTTCAAGACCCACGACACCCTTAGTTCAAGACCCACGACACCCCATTTCAAGACCCACGACACCCCTAGTTCAAGACCCACGACACCCCAGTTCAAGACCCACGACACCCTTAGTTCAAGACCCACGAACCCCAGTTCAAGACCCACGACACCCCTAGTTCAAGACCCATGACACCCTTAGTTCAAGACCCACGACACCCCAGTTCAAGACCCACGATACCCCTAGTTCAAGACATACGACACCCCAGTTCAAGACCCACGACACCCTAGTTCAAGACCCACGACACCCCAGTTCAAGACCCGACACCCTAGTTCAAGACCCACGACACTCTTAGTTCAAGACCCACGACACCCAGTTCAAGACCCACGACACCCCTAGTTCAAGACCCATGACACCCCAGTTCAAAATCCACGACACCCCCTTCTTCCTCTTCTTCTTATCCTTCCTCTCCCAGTGAGCCGAAGCCGGAAGTATGACGTGCGGTGATAGCATCGATCCCTGCATGCAAGTGTCATGCTCAATTCGCCACCTTAATTAGTAGTTCAATGAATTAACCTGACATGAAGATGTTTAGAAAATGGAATAGAAAGTTAATTATATATTAAGGCTTAATTGATGTCCCATGGATCACCGCTACTTCCCCTGTGGTCATGATAAGGAGGATGCCTGATGTTCCGGCTGCCGCCCATCTCCGTGGAGCTTTTGCCTCCCATTAATCCGAAAAACTTGCGCATAATCTACAGAGAGAAGCCAAGTTTGAAGACATGATGATGATGAGAGAAAGCAAAATGGAAAAGATTTGAAGGTTGAAGGGGAAATTTAGCACACGATATGCTGACAGAGGAGCAGCTGCAAGGACTTCTGAGAAACAATGAACATCCAAAGTTTTATGCAATAAAAAAACAAAAAAAAAGGCATAAAAAACCATGACAGCTGAAGCCTCATGGAGATGGTAAACCCAAGCCAAGTTTGAGAAAAGCTCAAAGCAGTAATCAGTAACAACTGGACAGCTAAATAGAACCTAATGAAACCCCTGATGCATGCCTCCCCCAAGCACCAAGACAGACCCTTACCTTTGTAACCTGCACTTGGAAAGATGAACCAGTAACTACTACTGGTCAGCAGCAAAGAACAGAGCAGCTTTCTTCCAAGAAAAATGAAGCTCAGAGCTCTTCAGCTCTAATATTCATTTTCCCTTTCTTAATTTAAAAAAAAATCTTCCCCTAGCTCTTCTTTCAGGACGGGAGGGGAAAAAAAATCTTAGGATGGATTGAGACGTTACCTGCTCCTCAAATAAATTACCCTTATGCTTTTTGCCCTTCTCGGCATTCGCTGAACGCACAGTGAGAGCATAAAAATTTTATGGTGACGTTGAAAAGCCAGCGGAATCACCACGAACTAGGGTGTCGTGGGTCTTGAACTGAGTGTCGTGGGTCTTGAACTAAGGGTGTCGTGGGTCTTGAACTGGGGTGTCGTGGGTCTTGAACTAGGGTGTCATGGGTCTTGAACTGAGGGTGTCGTGGGTCTTGAACTGGGGTGTCGTGGGTCTTGAACTAGGGGTGTCGTGGGTCTTGAACTAAGGGTGTCGTGGGTCTTGAACTGGGGTGTCGGGGTCTTGAACTAGGGTGTCGTGGGTCTTGAACTGGGGTGTCATGGGTCTTTAACTAGGGGTGTCGTGGGTCTTGAACTAAGGGTGTCGTGGGTCTTGAACTGGGGTGTCGTGGGTCTTGAACTAGGGGTGTCGTGGGTCTTGAACTGGGGTGTCGTGGGTCTTGAACTGGGGTGTCGTGGTCTTGAACTAGGGGTGTCGTGTGTCTTGAACTGGGGTGTCGTGGTCTTGAACTGAGGTGTCGTGGGTCTTGAACTGGGGGTGTCGTGGGTCTTGAACTAGGGGTGTCGTGGGTCTTGAACTGGGGTGTCGTGGGTCTTGAACTAAGGGTGTCGTGGGTCTTGAACTGGGGTGTCGTGGGTCTTGAACTAGGGTGTCATGGGTCTTGAACTGAGGGTGTCGTGGGTCTTGAACTAGGGTGTCGTGGGTCTTGAACTAGGGGTGTCGTGGGTCTTGAACTGGGGTGTCGTGGGTCTTGAACTAAGGGTGTCGTGGGTCTTGAACTGGGGTGTCAGGGTCTTGAACTGAGGGTGTCGTGGTCTTGAACTAGGGTGTCGTGGGTCTTGAACTAGGGGTGTCGTCTTGAACTGGGGTGTCGTGGGTCTTGAACTAAGGGTGTCGTGGGTCTTGAACTGGGGTGTCGTGGGTCTTGAACTAGGGTGTCGTGGGTCTTGAACTGGGGTGTCATGGGTCTTTAACTAGGGGTGTCGTGGGTCTTGAACTAAGGGTGTCGTGGGTCTTGAACTGGGTGTCGTGGGTCTTGAACTAGGGGTGTCGTGGGTCTTGAACTGGGGGTGTCGTGGGTCTTGAACTGGGGTGTCATGGGTCTTGAACTGAGGGTGTCGTGGGTCTTGAACTAGGGGTGTCGTGGGTCTTGAACTGGGGTGTCGTGGGTCTTGAACTAAGGGTGTCGTGAGTCTTCCAGGCCAGAACCTTACGATTTTTATCAGCAAAATACAAATAAGATGGCGGGTTGAAGTAGGCTGGAGGAAAAAGGGCATTTTCGTCTTCACACCAATGGTGAAAAGGCTGAACGACTTTTAATGGATGTACGATTAAAAGTAACATTATCTTCCTGCTATTCTGTCACATCATGTCAGGCCACATGGGATCCATGTGGACCAATAGGAAGGAACGGTGCAGCCCACGTAGGCCTTGCTGCACCGGAGGCGGTGTACAAAGTGGTTTTCCAAATATCTAAAACAAAGGCCAGCTTTGGGGGCTTCAACCTAGAAACAAAATATCGGGTTGGACCTAATTGAGCCAAAAGCCTATGGAAAAAGCGAAGGGAACTGGACAATGGGATGACTATTGGCCATGATGCGGTGCTGAAGAATGTTCTTGAGGCAGTAGCTAGAGTGAGTTCAATCTACCTCTTCCTCTTCCGAAGAATGAACGCCTGATGGGAACGATAGATTATGTAATCTAGCCCCAGCCACCAAGAGGTTTGATAAAAGAAAAGGGGCTTATTGTTATGGGGATAGAGAAAATCCCCCTGATAGGATGGAATGAAGCTTACCTTAACTGGGGATACTCTCTGATGGTGCAAATTATGAGGGAGAGTAACACGCCCTTCGATGGTTTCAACTATGGTGCTCGACTGGAGGAAAAAGAGGATGGTTTAGAAGTTTGAGGATCTACATCAAATTATGAGTCAGTTTGTGAATCTGGGCACCAACGTTCGTACCAGCTCCACCATATTGAGGGAGTCCATTGAATTACTTCGCGGTCTCAACCATGTGCTCGATTGGGAGGAAAAAGAAGCATGATAGATTAAAAATTTTATCAACGGATAACCAAGTCTTCTGTTATTCGCCAGATGTCTACCAGTAACTAGATAGGAGCCTATCCTGACTTGGAGATGAGCCATGTCCCACCAGCTGTCCCCCATCAACCGGTAATCTCAGTGGCTTCACCTCCTATTGGTACGAGTGATTCGATGGGTATTAACATGGCAATTGAAGCTAAACAAAGCAACATATTGGAGCCCTATTAGGCTCCCCCATCCTCTTTATCTTAGTGCAATATGAATTGTTTAATGTGGAATTGTTGAGGGATTGGGAAACCAACCTTCATTTCTAATATCAGGAGATTATTTATATACATGAAATAGAATTCTTCGTTCTTCTTAAAATCTGATGGTCTGGGGTTTTTGTTAATAAACTTGATAGGAGGTTAGGCCAAACCTGGTGTATCAAATTAATTGATCCAGTGGGTCTTTTTGATGGACTGCTTGCTCTTTGAAAGAGAGGATTGGGAGATACTGATTTCAGTTATGCCTCTAATCATTCACTAGTTGGTGTTGTTTCTGGTAGCAATTCATCTGCATGGATTTTAGTAGTACCATATGCCAGTACTAGTGGTAGAGCAATCAGACATCAGTCATGGGTGGAACTTGACATATTTTTAGAGCTGAACTATCCTTTACTTAATTCTTGGGACTTGAACTGTATTTTGTTCAGAGAGGAAAAAATTATAAGAGCATCCTGAATGTTATCCAGTTTCAACACACGAGATGTCTGAATTTGATCCATCCATGCGTACCAAACAAAAAAGACAGGGCAGAGGCGTCCAGAAATGAGATGGAACAGACTGCACAGCAACATAATATCACAAAAGTAGAAACATAAAGAAAATTATAAGGTGTAATGCTCATACAAACTCTTGGCGAGACCACAACACATAAAAATATAAAGTCACAATGAATACAGACAGAAAAGTGTTCTCCATATCACAACATACCAAACACTCTCAAAGCAACTTGAACTAAGGAAAAAAAAAAAATGTCAGAAACATATGATATAAAACTCAAGCCACCACTTCCTCTTCCTCCTCCTCCTCCTCCTCATACTCTTCATCAGCTGTTGCATCCTGGTACTGCTGGTACTCAGCCACCAAATCGTTCATATTGCTCTCAGCCTCAGTGAACTCCATCTCATCCATTCCCTCACCGGTGTACCAGTGCAAGAAAGCTTTCCTCCTGAACATAGCTGTGAACTGCTCGCTTACCCTGCGGAACATCTCCTGGATGGAAGTTGAGTTCCCAATGAATGTAGATGCCATCTTCAGCCCCTTTGGTGGGATGTCACACACACTGGATTTGACATTGTTTGGAATCCACTCAACAAAGTAGGATGAGTTCTTGTTCTGCACATTGATCATCTGTTCATCCACTTCTTTTGTGCTCATCTTCCCACGGAACATGGCTGAAGCTGTGAGGTAGCGGCCATGTCGGGGGTCAGCAGCGCACATCATGTTCTTAGAGTCCCACATTTGCTGAGTCAGCTCAGGAACAGTGAGGGCACGGTACTGCTGGGAGCCTCTAGAGGTCAAGGGTGCAAAGCCCACCATGAAGAAGTGAAGGCGGGGAAAGGGATCAAGTTGACCGCAAGCTTTCTGAGGTCAGAATTGAGCTGACCTGGGAACCTTAAGCAACAGGTTACACCGCTCATGGTGGCAGAGATGAGATGATTAAGATCACCAACTAAGCCAAAGATAAAAGAGAGAATAAATTAAGGCATGAAGACTATCAAAGAACAAGAATAACAGTGACAGATGTAATAATGTAAGCAGTTTGATCCAATTAACCCACACAAGGTGGCAATTCACAGTGGGGTTGGAAGAATAAAGAAATTCAAAACAAGACAGAATAAGTAATTATAATTCTAACTGAGAAAATATTTTACCAGTTCTAATTAAAGATCAAAATTCTCAAATGATTACAAAAAAATGTTAAACCGGTGCACTTATTGAAAGAAAAAAGAATTAAAAGAAACTTGACTTACAGGTAGGAGTGGCAAGCTTGAGAGTGCGGAAGCAGATATCATAAAGAGCTTCATTGTCAAGGACCATACATTCATCAGCATTCTCAACAAGCTGATGAACAGAAAGTGTAGCATTGTATGGTTCCACAACTGTGTCAGAGACCTTCGGCGATGGGAAAACTGAGAATGTCAACATCATGCGATCTGGGTACTCCTCTCTGATCTTAGAAATAAGAAGGGTGCCCATGCCAGATCCAGTGCCTCCTCCCAAAGAATGGCATACTTGGAATCCTGTAAAGAAAACCAAATAGATAAATAACAACATTCTTTAAAATGTTAACTTTCTAGTTTCTAAAAGCCAATCAAGCCACAAATGCACAATGAGTACTAGAACAACTTGAAGAGAACAAAAGGTGCTACATGGGTCAAAACATCACTTATCTATAAAAATCAGAAGCCACATTTGCTTTCCAGAAACAAAAAAGGAATGATACAAATATTTCAAGATGCATGCAACACTTCAACAACATAATAACTTAATCGACATATGGTTTGATTTAATTATCTAAAAGCAGGAATAGCCGAAGAAGGATAACTTAAAAATTCCTGACAATTCTCAAGCCCAACATAAAAGTATAGGTCAAAACATGTGATCACAACCTTACACCAAACCATTACATTAGTCATCATTGCACTTTCAAACCATAGACGTTACACTCTTTTGTGGCAGCACAGGGTTTTTCCCTTGAAACTTAAATGTTCGGATTCTCATAAGACTTTCTGACAACAGAACACGCAAAGCAACTGCGGAAAGCCCATATCAAACAAGCAAACACAAGTGTCCATAAGATGCTGTGGTGCATGCCATCCTGTATTGAAATACACACTGAAGCAAGGTTTAAATACTTGATCATTAATACAAAGTATCACTATTATTATTTTGTCATGCTCATTTTTTAATGAAACTAAAGACACCAACATATAAGCCGGGTATTACAATCACTGGTCAAAGAGCAAGAAAATAGACGCTACAAGGTCTCATATGTTGGGTACTTGCAAATGTATCCATCCATGAAGATCAAAGCTACCTCATGAGCATTCAACACCAAATACATTCAATCAAGAAGCAATGTGTACCCCCCAATACTTGCAAGTATCAGATATTACCAGTTAAAGGACACCATCAGTCCAAGAATCCTAGCATATTTTACCTCTTAAATTCCATCACAAATAATCACAATAGCAAAGCAGAGTACATGCAAAGATCTGGATGATAAAGTCTAACAAAATTTTTTATGTATAAGATTATCAACACACTCATCAATTAAACTTGCCAATCCAGATACAAAACACTGCAACAATATATCACGTGTCAATTGAGAACCTAGATCATAACAATCCCCACCAAGAATCACGTTCCATATGTAGCTCTCATCTCCTTTACACCCACTTGGAGAGTTTCTATCTCCATGAAGGATGCACAAACTATAAATTCACTCAGATGTAGGTGACAAATCTAAGAGGACAAAACAGAGAAAAATATCTTCCCAGCTGCCAACTATTAAAGAATAATACTGTATTGTTTCAAAAGGATTAAAGAGCGCGACATAAACATCTATATAATACACCTCATAGAACATGTAAACTAGTCATTGGGTGCGTATAGAAGAGTAAAAGTAAAATATAGCACAGCGAATGCAAAGAGATAAATCCAATTTGGCACTTTAATATAAAAAGTAAAATGCTTTTATATCAAAGTTTCACCCAAGAACAGAGAGAGAAGCCAATTAATTTTGTTAGAGAAAAATAACAACACGCCATCAGAAAAGAGGGAGGCAAAACTTCTACAATCAATCATATACTAACTAACGATGGCCAATAAAATAACAAGATTCAAGAGAGGGGGAAAATTTAGCAGTAGAAACTTTTAAAAAAAAATTGCCGAAGTTGGAAATCGAGATAAATTAAGCTTACATATAGAAGGAAATGCGATTTTTCTCTAATAAGCATGACACTGTAACATTAGATCTAAAGAAAGGATAAATTAAGGAAATATAAAACTCTAACCACCTTCAACGAAACAAATACACATCTGATCATACGTAAATTACATCCTGATACCAATGTAACCACATATCAGGTATAATGCGGAAAATCACATAAATAATTACATAAAAGTCTAAAAACTCTTCAACGAACGACATCAGCACGAAAACGATCCATTTCAAACAACAAACCTTGCAAGCAGTCGCAGTTCTCGGCCTCCTTGCGGACCACATCGAGGACGGAGTCGATAAGCTCGGCGCCCTCGGTGTAGTGCCCCTTGGCCCAGTTGTTCCCGGCCCCGGACTGGCCGAAGACGAAGTTGTCCGGCCGGAAGATCTGGCCGAAGGGCCCGGATCTCACGGAATCCATGGTCCCGGGCTCCAGATCCATGAGCACCGCCCTGGGGACGTAGCGCCCGCCGCTGGCCTCATTGTAGTAGACGTTGATGCGCTCGAGCTGGAGGTCGGAGTCGCCGGAGTACTTTCCGGTGTGGTCGATTCCGTGCTCGTCGCAGATCACCTCCCAGAACTTGGCCCCGATCTGGTTTCCGCATTGCCCACCCTGGATGTGGAGAATCTCCCTCATCTTCGCCTCGGAGGGACGCTCTCGTCCTGTGGGTCTCCGGGACCAAGCAAGGTCTCCGGCGAGGCGACGGGGACGAGAAGAGGAAGGAACGGGCGGTGGAGAGCAGGGAGCGGGGAGGGGTGGGAGATTGGGTAGCGTTTTTATGAAAGGTATTGGGGGGTGTAGTCACCGGTCCCCCGTACAAGTAGCGGCTGCTCGCGTCGGGTGGGATGGAGGAGGGTCGGTCACTCGCGGTGAGCGGATCCAGCGAATGCTTCGCTGGGGCGGATGGTTGGGAGGGGGGTCGTTCCGGTGTCGCTTTCGGGGAACAATGCGAGTCGGTTGTACGGGAAAATATCGAAGGGGCTTCACGCTGGACCACACGTGACCTACCCAATTTCCAAACTTCTTCATTTTATTTTAGAATAAAGCGTGCACCCTGGATAACTAGTTTTGTTGTTAGGTAAACTTGGATGATGCCAAAAACCCACCTTTTGGATTTGATTTTTGCCCTAGTTTATATTAGACTAGCTAAAATTAGATCAATGGTGTTGGTGTTCACTCTTGCTTGATGATGGTTAAATTCTTCCATGCTTGGGAGGCATGAAAATAGTCTAAATTATAATTTTGAAGCTAAAAGTAGAAGCTAAGTATCATCATTAGCTTTCATTTAGAAGAATCTCATTTATTAGTAACGCTACCTTTTGTAAATGATTGAGCACTTCTAAATTTTATCTGATGTGGTTGATCCAATGCAGTTAGAGAACCGTGAAGGAAGGAAACCGACGGAGCCCCCCTTGCCTCCAAAGGGCCCTTCGGCCATGGTAGCATTTATGGCCTCATAAAGCCACGCACACCCAATTGCTCCATGGCCGACAGCTCCATGGCCGACAGCTTCATCTCCATGGCCGACAGCTCCATGGCCGACACCTCCATGGCTGACAGCTCCATAGCCGACAGCTCAAAGGCCGACAGCTCCATGGCCGACAGCTCCATAGCCGACACCTCCAAGCCGACACCTCCAAGCTGCCGAGCTCCCTCACCGTTAACAGTATCATACACGTGAACAGTGTCACATGAACAATGCCTTGCATGTGAATAGTGCCATAACTCTATAATTAATGCTCTACGAGGGACTGCTGGCTTCAACTTTAAACGACATCTTCTATCCCAATGGTTGCACTTGAGGCCCACGTGACTAACCTTATCACCCATTGTTGTTCACACACAGCTTCCACGTGGCTTGCCAACCCGTTTCTCTTTTGCCAAGATCACGGATGGTTACCGCTATATTATGAACCGTTGCCGATACTTATGACACACGTTTAGCAGCTGTAGCCGATCTTAACGGAAGATGTGATTCGGCTATTATCAACGAAGGGTAAGAGGGACCTCCGAACAGGTATATAAAGAGCCCGACCCCCAACGAGGGAGGAGGACTCAATCTCTACTCTTTTATTAAAAAATTCTATTCTCCAGATCGCTGACTTGAGCGTCGGAGGGTCCCCGCTGGAACCACCGATCCGGAACTTGTCTTGTAGGTTTCCGGCTGAAGGAGGCGGTCCCTATCATTCCTCTGAAGGCCAACGAAGCATTTTCGTCGCTTGACGCTCCTCAAAAGTGATTTGGCGGCAACAGATTGGCGCGCCAGGAAGGGAGATGTGCTGAAGGAAAGATAGCTCTGTCTCCCTGACCTAGTCTTTGTCCAAAGAGAGCTCTGTCTCCCTGACCTATAAGTCTTTGTCCCCTCTAAGATAGCCATGGTGGTGATGCGCGTGCCGAAGGTCCTCACTAATCATGCCGGGGGGCATCCGCATAGCCCTGAGCAGCAAAGGACCACTCTCTCTCTATACTCCTCCCTCACCACCAACCTCAGCTGCTCTAATTAACCAGCTGACCATCCTCAATCAACAAGTTCAAGCCTTAAATGCAGCAGTTCATGAGTTGCAAAAGTAACGCCCGTTGGCCACTCAGCAGCAGCTGAAGCCTCTCACATCTTCCATGATAGCTGCACCAGTTAGCCAGCGATTCACCCACGGGAAATCTTCTCATAGAGAAGCTTATCACCATCATGCTTCACCTAAGCACCACCGTGAAGCTTTCAAGAAACTGCGGTCTCCTACCTTCTGCTCGAGCAGCCACTCCTCCCCTTACTCATCCTCTGAGCCATCTGGGAAGGACCCTAATCATGAGATGAAGGGGCATCTGGATGAACAACACCGGCGGCCAGAGAAGCTCAATCAAAGGTTCAATAATCAGTCAGAGGCGGCCATCCTTGGCGGCCTTCCTAAACGGCCTCTTCCTCCACAATGGCCACAGCAGCCCCGAGGCTCCATGGAGGCCCAAGACTCCAATGCAGCCTCCAGATCACGGCAGCCCCGGTTTCCTCCACGGCAGCCTCCGGATCCCACGACGGCCTCTTCCTCCACGACGGCCCCTCACAGTGGCTTCCGGATCCCACGACAGCCCCTCATAGCAGCCTCTCGTCCTCAACAGTCAAGCCCCTCATAGCGGCCCCCGAGATCCCACGGCGGCCCGAGAATCCCACGGCGGCCCGAGACTCCACAGCGGCCCCAGATCACGGCGGCCCCAGTTTCCTCCACGGCGGCTCCCAAGTCCATGGCGGCCCCTGGCCTCCACAGCGGCTCCTAGCCTCTCTCTCTCTCTCGACGGCCCGAGGCTCCACGGCGGCCCCCGATGTTCACAGAGGCCCTAGGTCCTCCACAGCAGCCGCGTTCCCCAACAGCCACTGTGGCCCAAGACTTCACAGCGGCCTCACTCTCTAGGCGGCCCCCGACCTCTCCCCGCAGTGACCAAACGAGTGCCAGTTTTGCAATTGCAAGGATAAGGCTCCCAGCCGTCTCACTCAACTCCTTTTCCCCCCAACTCTTGCTTCCATCTTGGCTGGGTAAGGTTTACATGCACGTAATATATTCACATAATTGAAGGAAGGTGGATTGCATGCACGAGGTTGTGTGCACACGATGGAAGTCTGTGCTATGGCTGCTGCATCTTAACGATCGTCTTCCAAAGCTATGCTCGTACCGACTCCTCCCACGGACATTGCCAGCTTTGGCCACCATCCCGGCCATGGTCGTTTGGCCGGATCCACGTATCTCGCATCGGCGAGCGACGACACCTCTGGCTCCCGAGCCCATGCTGAAGCGGCAGCTAATCTCTTTGGTTTCAATGGCAATCTTCTCCTATATCAGAGGATGCTTGCATAGCATTAGGAAGAACCAATTGGTACACAAAGTTATCAATCACTTCGAGGTTCTTCTTCAGTTGAGCCTCCAGTCCAATGTTCAGAAGCTTCTTGATGTCCCAGAACATATCGACATATCTCTAGAATACCATGGAGTTAAAGTCACCAAAAGCCTTGCTAAAGCGTGTCTCGAACTCATCGGAGCCCAAGAGAGTGTCTAGCTCAGCACCGAACTCCACTTTGAAGATCCTTTCTTCGGTGGCACCACTTCTCGCCATCCCCTGTAAAGATTCCATCACCAAAAAGATCAGCAGTACAGATCTCACCATGGGAAGGCTTGATCAGCCTTCTGAATTAACTCCCTGTAGAGAAGAAGGAAAAGGAAATGATGTCCACAACATGGAGAATGATCGCTGCAATGCTATGGAGAGAAAAGAGAAGGCGAGCAAGCCTAGTTTCAAAGTCAACTATAGCAGCTGGAGAGCCATAAAAGTGGCTGCGGTGCAGGATTTCTCCTTAAGGAGCTAAAGATTCAGCAAAGCCAGCTCACCAACCAACTTGATTCCCTGGAGGACAGACCACCAGAGGGCGGAAGCGTTCAAGCCTGCAGAAGAAAAACAAGGGTGCTGCAAGAGCTAAGTACGCTGCACTTAAGACTTTTTCTTTCATTGATGCTTAAAATGTCACACAGATCGACTCTGTATCGGCATTCAAGACCAACCTCGCGTTAGCGTCTCAAAAGACCGGCCCCGCATCGGCACCTAAGACCGGTTCCGCGTCGGCACCAAAGATCGGCCCCGCGTCGGCACCAAAGACCGGCTCCGCGTCGGCAACTAAGACTGGCTCCACGTCGGCACCAAAGACCGGCCCCGCGTCGGCACCTAAGACCGGCTCCGCATTGGCACCAAAGACCGGCCCCGCGTCGGCACCAAAGACCGGCTCCAAGTTGGTACCTAAGACCGGCTCCGCGTTGGCAACTAAGACCGGCTCCACGTCGGCACCTAAGACCGGCTCAGCGTCGGCACCAAAGACCGGCTCCGCGTCGGCAACTAAGACCGGCTCCGCATCGGTACCAAAGACTGGCCCCGTGTCGGGTCCAAAGACCGGCCCCGCGTCGGCAACTAAGATCGGCTCCGCGTCGGCACCAAAGACCGGCCCCGCATCGGCACCAAAGACCAGCCCCGCATCGGCACTCAAGACCGGCTCCGCGTCGGCACTCAAGCTCGGCTCCACGTCGGCAATCCAAGCCCGGCTCCACATCGGCAACAAGCCCGAGTCCCCCTCGGCGCCGGAAGCTCGGCTCAGCGTCGGCACTCCAAGCTCGAGACTCCCCCCGGCACTTAAGCCCGACTCCGGTCGGTATCGAAGCCCGAAGCCAGCTCGGCACCGAAGCCCAAAGACTGACTCTAACGCCGGCGGCAAAGATCGTTGGCGCAAAGAAAAAGGCACCTGACGACTCTCAGCTCTCAGGTCACCCTCCGAGGTTAAAGGCTCCCGAGCATGGTCCCACCACAGCGACTCTCAGGTCACTCTTCGGGGTTCAAAAGGCTCTCGACGGCCTTAACTCTCAGCAGCTTTATCACAGCCTCAACGGCTTCACAGCGGCTCTAACTCTGTCTCAATGGCCAATGGCCAATCGAGTAAGACCTTTATCTAAATTATAGTACACTTGCAACATATCGCTGGTTACTTTCAGCTATCAAGAAGCCCCATGACAGCTCACAGCTGGGAGGGGCCAACTCCTCAGCTCACAGTTGACGGGCACCCACCTCTAAATTTCATGCCAAAAGTAAAGAGCCCCTCCAAGCTCACCAACAAAAGCCACTAACGTGGAGCCTCCCAAAACGAAGCAGAAGGAGACAAATCCCTCCAACAAAGAGCTAAGTACACTACAAGAAAAGTTTCTTTTCATTAGTATCTAAATGCATTATGGGAAAACCAACCATTCAAAAGGTTCTCGACGGTCCTGTGATCAAAAGGTTACCCCCGGGCCGGCCGCGAAACCTCCGCGGTGGTTCAAGACCTATGATTCCAGCGACCTCGAGTCACCCCTCGGGCCAGCCCGAGGTGGTTTCGGAGTAGCTCGATGGTATGGCGGCTAACGGATACCACTCGGCCTACCTAGAATACGCCCCAAGTCGGTTCAAATTCCTAACAGCCGTACCTGCTTGAGTTACCTTCCGGACCAGCACACAAACACACATATGCAATTTTATTTCAACCCCTGTGGTTTTATTTCTGCTTCGGCCATCTTGTTTTAGCCTCAACGGCCTTATTACAGCCCCAACAGCTTATCTCTGCCTCTGCGGCAACGGCTCCCTCTGTCTCAGGAGCATCATTGAGGCATCATTGGCTCTTTGCCTCAACAGCATGTGGACGGGGACCCACATCCAAACTTCATGTCAAAAGTTAAAGACCTAAAGTCAGGCGAGGATCAGCCACTTGGGAGGTAACGCTCCTTTCGCCATGCTGGGGTGGACCCGCTTCGTCTCAGGGGTGAGGGGGCATCTGATGTGGCTGATCCAACGCCGTTAGAGAACCGTGAAGGAAGGAAACCGACAGAGCCCCCCTTTGGCCTCCAAAGGGCCCTTCGGCCACGGTAGCGTTTATGGCCTCATAAAGCCACACACACCCAATTGCTCCATGGCCGACAGCTCCAAGGCCGATAGCTCCATGACCGACAGCTCAAAGGCCGACAGCTCTATGACCGACAGCTCCATGGCCGATAGCTCCAAGGCCGACAGCTCCATGGCTGATAGCTCCATGGCCGACAGCTCCATGGCCGACAGCTCAAAGGCCGACAGCTCCATGACCGACAGCTCCAAGGCCGACAGCTCCATGGCCGACACCTCCATGGCCGACAGCTCCATGGCCGACAGCTCAAAGGCCGACACCTCCATGGCCGACACCTCCATGGCCGACAGCTCAAAGGCCGACAGCTCCATGGCCGACACCTCCATGGCCGACACCTCCATGGCCGACACCTCCAAGCTACTGAGCTCCCTCGCCGTTAACAGTGTCATGCACGTGAACAGTGTCACATGAACAGTGCCTTGCACGTGAATAGTGCCATAACTCCATAATTAATGCTCTACGAGGGACTGCTGGCTTCAACTTTAAACGACATCTTCTATCCCAATGGTTGCACTTGGGGCCCACGTGACTAACCTTATCACCCATTGCTGTTCACACACAGCTTCCACGTGGCTTGCCAACCCGTTTCTCTTTTGCCAAGTTCACGGGTGGTTACCGCTATATTATGAACCGTTGCCGATACTTATGGCACACGTTTAGCAGCTGTAGCCGATCTTAACGGAAGATATGATTCGGCTATTATCAACGAAGGATAAGAGGGACCCCCGAACAGGTATATAAAGAGCCCGACCCCCAACGAGAGAGGAGGACTCAATCTCTACTCTTTCATTAAAAAATTCCTGTTCTCCAGATCGCTAACTTGAGCGTCGGAGGGTCCCTGCCAGAACCACCGGTCCGGGATTTGTCTTGCAGGTTTCCGGCTGAAGGAGGCGGTCCCTATCATTCCTCTGAAGGCCAACGAAGCATTTCCGTCGCTTGACGCTCCTCAAAAGTGATTTGGCGGCAACATTATCCTTAAAAATTAGTCATGATCTTTTTTTTTATCTTTGATTATCAATGCATAAATATTTAATTAAATATTATTTAATTTATAAGAACTATAAATTATGTATTTGATAACCTTAACATCAAATGATCTAATTTGTCTTCATCTATCCAAATCTCACTGTTGTTGTTCGACCTTAGGGATTGGGCCTAAGTATTTTGAGCTGGATTATACAGTAAAATGATGTTGATAGTTAAATGGATTTGCGTCAAATACAAGGTCATGTTTTTTTTTGGAAAAGAAGGCATTGCATGCGTTTGATGGGTAGCGTGTGTTTTGTAGCAAAAATAATTATGTAGGTGACCTATCATGAGAGGTAGATCTTATGCTTTGGTTCTACTCTAAGCTAACATCCAATCCTTCTAAATAATTCTTTATATCATTACCTCTCATTATATGCTGAACCCTATCATGCTTGCTTGTGTAAACGCATCAAAGCATTAAAATTCTTCATTATGATTATTACAGCCTTGCTTACGTATGTGGAGGAAGTGGACTCAGCATCTGCCTTAGAATATGATGAAGTATTCATTTCCAGTGTGCCATTCGGTAGTAGTTATATGCACCCGGCACGCAAATCAGCCAGCTAATTAGCTGGCCATAATGCTAAAAGGCAATGCAATGCAACACATAATGAATTCTTATTTTTGGAGTTATATGTAGAGATATTACGATCGCATATGTAAAATTTTAGAACACCATCAATAACCCTCAAATTCATCTGCTAGCCTAATTAATTTCATTAAAATCATTACCAAATTGAAATCTGGCTCAAAAACTCAATGAGAGTTAATGGTAGCAAGTTGACTTGAGTTATAAGCATATAACACTTATTGCACGTTATAAACTAATCAGCGGATTATTTTACGCTATGACGAACTTTACCACTATCCCAAGAGTAATCCTTTTCTTATGTTCACCAACTTTCATACACTCGGATCGCTCTGATACTATTTGTAACACTTCAAGCCCACTTGCTAGCCAATTAATTTGTTAGCAAGCAGAAATCACATGATCTAAAAAATTCGAGTGAAAGTTAATGGATAGCAAGTGAACTTGAGTTATAAGCACATAACACTTTCTAAATTTGTATCACACCAACTAAATAGTAATAAAATAAATTTCATTGTCATGCCTATTTGCATCACAAAAGTTAGAGCACTCATCAAAAATACTAGGGCTAGATCTTTTTCTTCTTACTTCTTCTTCAAATAATGCTCTTGATGAAAAAAAAACTAACCATGACATATGAGGAGAGAAGAGGAGATATATCTATTTAAAATGAAACCCTAATAAATTCTTCTATCATGGATCATTATTGGGTTTGGGTCCATATAAACCGTCAACCACATCAGCCAATAAAGATGTGTTTGAATACAAAACAAATGGATTATATTTTAATCAACAATAGGCTCATTCAGTCTAATGTCATTGGACCAAATTCGTTTTATTATTTTTATGAAATTAAAATTATAATAATTAACTATAGCTTAAATGTGAAAATTTTCTCACATTGTATCTAAAGAACACGGCACCATGTACCAAATAAGGTTGCCCATCGCTGGTTAATTACTAACGACTCAAACAATCTAATACTCTATTGTCAACTTCCTTTCATTGCAATCATCTGTTACTGCATGAGTGTTTCCTTTCCAAGATGTTACTGTTGTGATAAGAACTAAACAAAGACTGTAACCAGCTGTATTCTCTATCATAAAAATTTTATAATTATGCTTTGCTCCAATTACAGATCATATGCCATTACATCAACTAACTTAGGCAGTTATAGTAGACTGCAATTTAAAATGAAGAACTGCTTCTTCTAAATTATTTATAGTTGCATGATCATCCATCACAGTTATTAGAAAGTAGTTCTCCAAATATTTACTTCCTTCACCTATCGATCATAAGCTTTAGTTTCTGTCCCGGTTCAAGCTTGAAATGACTTATAAATTATCTCAGAAACTGATGAGAAGATTTAAAACTGACCTGTTGAACCACCTGGATTATCTAAACATATGCTGGTTTCAAGTCTCTCTCTTCTTTTGATGTGGAGGCTAAGATAGTGTTGGAAAAAAAAAAAAAAAAAAAAAAAAAGCAATGAACTGGATGGCACGCAGATAACACACGGCATTTCAGTTCTATTGATCATCCATGGGAATTTATTAGCATTGCAACCAATATTATGTTGGTTGTGTTGGAAAATAATTTTTTTAATCTTACAAAAAATCACTTTATAAAATTGCTAGAAATATGTTATAGAAATTTAAATATACAAATAAAGTAAAACCAAAAAAATCAATAAAATATATAAAAACAAATGAGATTAAACAAATCATAGGCTACTTCAAATTATTATTGATTTCTTCTATCAATATGAATTCCTAAGCCTATTTATAGGCTCGGCCCATAAAAACTCTAACGGCTCGGCCCATAATGGCCATAAAGGCCTAATGGCCGTTAGCCTTAAATTACATCAAAAACGGCTTACAAATTTAATTATTTGGGCCGTTTCTGAAACGTTGGCCTTCCAACGTTCACACAAAAGTCCGTTGTGGCAACGGACATTCATGCAACGGAAAGAACGTCCGCGAGCGTTTCGCTCGCGGGCGTTCCCCTTTTTGAATGGTAATATTTTTCTTATATAAATATATGGATAATCTAAGGAAAAAGAGAAGAAAAGAAAAAAAAAAAAAAACCATTGCCACAAATCTTGCAAAATCCTTTATTGCAAAATCCTTGTTGTTGAAATCCTTGAAGATCTTGCTGAAATCCTTGGAGATCTTGTTGCTGAAATCCTTAGAGATCTTGTTGCTGCAAATCCAATCCTTGAAGATATTGTTGCTGCAATTCCAATCCTTGAAAATCTTGTTACTGCAAAATCCTTTATTGCAAAATCCTTGTTGTTGAAATCCTTGAAGATCTTGCTGAAATCCTTGAAGATCTTGTTGCTGCAAATCCAATCCTTGAAGATATTGTTGCTGCAATTCCAATCCTTGAAGATCTTGTTGCTGCAAATCCATGCTGTCTCAAGGAGTCTAACCAAGAAAATCTGTCTCAACAAACTACTGGTGGTAAAAGATTGTTTTAACTATTTTATTATTTTATTTGGGCATCTGAAGAATCACTGGGTTTGAACCTCCACCCGATCGTGCTCGCGGTAGGAGGATCGAATCAAATCAGGTCGTTGTACCTTGGGACAATTCGCCAACAACCCGCACGAGGGGGCGAAAACTTGTCCTTAGGGCAGTGTTTAACACGCCTCGACCAGTTTGATTCTTTTTTATTTTTGATTTTAATCTAAATTTCTAGTATAACTTTTCTGATTAATTATCTAGCATTTTTTCTAATAAATAAATTTTGCAAAAGGAAAAAAAACAAATTATATCTAACAGGTTGTTGGTCCTTGGGATAAAAAGAAGTCTGTCGGATAGAGTTTAGACATGGTGCGCATTTCTAACTCTCTCCCTTCTTTTTCATGTGGAGGCTAAGATAGCATTATTAGAAAAGAAAGAAAGAGACAAGGAAGCTGGATGACATCGATCTCAGTTCTATTTGTTCATCTGCTGGAATTTAGCATTGCAACCAATATTATGTTGATTGTTAGTCCATGATCTTGAATCCAGACAGGAAGAAAGGCTGGTATCAGAACAGTTTGGTTAGGTCCTACAGCTAAAAGGACCACAGTCTGATGGGTTTCTGGCAACAGATAAGATAAAGTAAAGCAAAAGGAGCCAACAATGGGGAGCCCCCTAGATGAAGCAGCCTAAAAAGCTGGCAGACAAATGAAATGCTATCATCTTCTTATATTCCTCCGATTTGCAATCGTGATGTTTAGATTCCGAAGGGGTTAGGCTCGACAGGTGGCTGCGTTTCGTTTCGGAATAAAAAAAATAGAGGTGTTGTGTTTCGCTTTACAATAAATTAAAAAAGGTAGGGATTAACCGATTTACATAAACTAAAGGAAAAAGGAAGGTCAAGGCCCAAGGCCAAAGCCAATCTGTATCAAGGGATGTCAATTTTCTTCGTTTGGCCGTTTATCCGATCGGTACCATTTTTAACGTATCGAAAAATCTCTGGTCTAAACGGCTTAACGGGTAACGGAAATTTTTTGTTAACGGCTAAATGGATAAACGGCCCAGGGATGGTATTCTCCGCTCCATCCCCGTTTACCCATCCTTGTCCCCATCAACTTTAATATAATATATTTAAATTTTATATATATATATATATATATATATTAAAAATAAAAAAAAAAATAAATAAAATATATATAATCCTAGCTCTTGCTCTTCCTTATTTCACGTAGCCGTCTCTTGTTCTTCCTTTTTCATGCAACTAATCTAAAGTTCAGAACTAAGATGAGGACCTAACTCCATTAGTCCATCGTCTATCTTCGCCAATTGCTACCCCATCGATGCCCTCCAACACAATTTCTTTTCTGGTATACTCATCCCTTTAAAAGATATCTCTTTATTTATTTCTTTGAAATTTGAATGCATTTTTTTTACGTTTGTTATGTTGAAAATTTTCATTTTCTGATTTTTTTTCTTTGTTAGTTATTTTTTTTTCTCACTTTCGTTTTCTTTTTCCTTATCCCAAAGTCGAAGAATCTCTTATATATATCAATATCATCATCTCGATTCGTCTCCATTTTATCTAAACGGATACTCGGCCGGGTATCCCTAACGGCTTAACGGGGCGGGGGAACGGGGACGGGGACCGGTATAGACCGCCCCGGACCATCCCCGGCAGTTGCCATCCCTATCTGTATCACATTTGCTTCCTGCTTTTATTATTATTTTTTTAAAATAATTTTCATTATTAATGAAAAAGTAGAAGTTAATTTTTTTTTTTTGCTTCCACTTTTTTAAACTTTTTTTCTATGAGAATCAGAACATTTTTTTAAAAAATAGGTACATACATATATGCATCCATACACACATACATACATACATACATACATATATATATATATATATATATATATATATATATATATAATAATAAGAATATATAATATAATAATTATATGTTATGCCTATTATATTATTAACAGTGATATTATCACTTATTTATTTATATTTTAATATAATAATATTATATATTATTATAGTATATATAATATTATTTCATGATATTAAAGGCACACTAGTGGGAAGAGGTGCACCAAGTGGCTTAATGCATTAAGCAACAAGTTGTGAACCAAGTTGCCGGAGTTGCTTGAAGAGCTACAGGATAAGCATTGTCAAATTCCTTCCCAAAAAGTTAATTGGGGAATTAGGACTTGGTGCATCAAATTAATGCATGCCTGATGATTATCTATTGTATTAGAAACTTAGGTTTTAAAAGTTCTCTTAAAATTCAATCGTAAACATATTTCTTATATCTACATTTGCAAGTTTCAAATGTAAAAGTACGAAGAAAACATTGCAGCACACCCTAAACAACAACAAAGCTTGAATTCCAAACTAAGTAGGATTGGCTACATGAATTCTTTTTTTCTATTCAGCTCTATTTTGAATCATTTTCTCTTCTGAATTCATGTTTATAGATGAAGTTTGCAATACACCCTAAAAAAAAAAAGAACAAAGACCCAGTCCAGTAAGAAACCCTGCAAATAAGCATAATCTCCTTAAATGGTATGAATGCATAAATTTTCTCTAACCACAAGACTTAGATGGAGAAGTGAACATGCAAGAAAATAAGCAATAGATAATGATGAATGCTACAGAATGTTGCCCGGGTTTGCTCTTTTTTAATTTTCAGCAATCCAGTTAAGTCGATAACCAATCATTATGTATTTCTATATTGCTATGTCCTCATTTATCCAAGAGTTTCAAATCCTTAATCAGGTCATACTCACTGTAACTAGAGGGGCTATTAATTCAGCAGATTTTGTAGTTGAATTTCCATTTACAAAGAAAAACCTTTATGAGTGGAGCCTGGATCAGGAGTGAGAAAAGCATAATTTTAGGAGACTTCATAATTAATTGGTTTACTAGATATTCACTGGATTAGTTGAAAACAAAACTAGAACCAAGGGAATTTATTCACTATGTAACTGTAGGATATGCAAACCTGTTAGCTCCTTCAATGTGCAGAGCTGAACAAACCATAGGTTTTCTTTAGGATCCACACACATAAGAACAAAGACTTCTTTGGTTGGATTCTCTTCTTTATCCTCTTTAAATGTCATGTTAGGTCATTTATTGGTCAAATGAGTAATCTTAATGGTTGTTTCATTATTATAGTCAAGCTTCTTATCAGCCCAAGAGCTCTTGGGGATCATTGCCTGGAATGGTTTATTCTTTTAGGTTATGAGAAAAAAAATATTGCCATGTTCAGGTCCTTGGGCTGGGTTCCCTTATTGATGTCTAGAACCCTGTCCTACCTTACTCCAGCAAGGGCCAAGTACATAATGGCATTGCATATCCACTTGATGCATCTTTTGGTGCTAGCTCAATAAAAACAAGAAAACCTATCATATGCTATTAAAGTATGATATTGAAGGGTATGCTAGAACTCGAACCCTACTAATTTGGAATAGTATGAGTGGTACATACTATATGCATCGGCACTTGTCAGTTTTGAGTATGCCACAATAGCATTAAAGACTCAAAGAGCAGTTGAAGAAGGTATTAACAAAAAAAAAAAGAGCTGATGTGAAGAGGAACTCAATGAGGGAGCATATGATTAGGTGCTTGATCCTAAATGCCATGAATGGGAGGCTGAGATCCCCATATGACACAAAGATTGAGCCATTACCTTCAAGACAAACCATCTTATATTTGCGTACTTCTATAATGCTGTTCATAATGTTTTTATCTTTAATTGATTGTATATTAATACCAAGCTCTGAAAACTTCCAGCCCTCATGAGGATTTGCTACATCAACAAGTAAGCTTCTCCTTTTCTAGTGACACGCTTCAATGCGATCAGTCTGGGTATCTTTTGGCATGGTTTCAAATTCCAGTAGGACATCCTGTGGGACACCAGGATGAGCTACCATCCTAAGTATCCCAGCATTCCAATCAGTGCTTATTGGAATACCTCCTATCAGTGCCAAGATAGTGTGAAGTGATGGGCACATCATGTTCTTGGAAAAAATTGAGACGGCCTTGTTTTATGAGATTTAAAACTTTGTCTTTATGTATATCTTATGCATTATTATTTGAATTTATAAAGATAATGGAGCCTATGAAAA
This sequence comes from Calamus simplicifolius, assembly GCA_900491605.1. Lineage (NCBI taxonomy): Eukaryota > Viridiplantae > Streptophyta > Magnoliopsida > Arecales > Arecaceae > Calamus > Calamus simplicifolius. The sequence goes on along the minus strand of UESW01004121.1, from coordinate 229,866 downwards.
TATTTAGAAAAATTGCTGGCTTAGAATTAGTTAAGAATTATTGTCCTGACAAGTACATTGGAATATTGGTGCTTTGAGGACGACCACTCTGAGCAAGATTTTCTGTTAAAAGTGCTATTTTGATTGTGAATTGGATCAGGAATTCTTTTATCTAATTATTGTGATTATGATTATTGTGGGTCCTATATATAAGTCTATGGACTCCATACTATGATCTGAATTTGCAAAAATACAAATGATTACTTACAGTATATTTCTGAAATACATCCCATCTAGATTCAAGTAACTTGGTGCATAGCTTGCTTCATTTATTGTTTCAGGTTAGCTGAACATTATTGGATTTTATGGTGAGTGGAAAAGGAGTTGTGAAATTTTATCCTTGCAGTAAAGTTTATGAAGGTCTTTGCTTATATTTATTCTTCTGTCAATTTTTTTTTTTTTTGGTTGTTGAGGGAAGGTAACAGCAGATTCATGAAATGATGGAGGCATTGATCAGATGAAATATTATGCTGTTGCTAAGGATCACTGCTCTGCCGTTGCGATCAATTGTCAGTAAAGATAAGTGTGATGAATTTGGCATGGTTTACATGCTCAGATTTGCTGTATTGAGTTCATGAAAATCTTAGCCCTCCAATGATGGCAAAGTACTGGATGCTGTATCTAGGGTGAAAACATACCAGGAAAAGCATAGTGTGGTGCCAACCATAAATAGCGTCGCCCCTAAACATGTAATCTGAGCATGACTGCAATACTAATAACTAAAAGCACTTGATGATTGACTTTAATGATAATCTTAAACAGAGAGAAATCTTTTATGTGCATTATACTTGTGGCAAAATATTAGGGCTACCTAAATTGCTATCTCCAGTTAAGCACTCCAAAGCCATCCAGCTGATTTTAGTTGAATATGATGTGTTGCGAATTTTCAGCAGATTCTAGTTGTGCATATTCTGATAATGCAAAATGATTTATTTTCATTTTGTGCTTTATTTTATATTGGATTTGATTGCATTTCCAACCTCTTTTCTATCGTTTTAATTGGATAGAAATAAATGAAACATAACATGATCTCTTTTCTTTTTTTTTCTCAGATCAGATCCCTTGAATAATCATCAATGTCATACCCATGTTCTTTCACTATGAAGCTCAATATATTTAACTAAATTGCTGTAACCCTATTCATTTAGATGAATAAAAATCTGCTATATTTTTTTATCTTTCTGGAGATCTTTGAATTCTCAAGTTTTAGCTTCAGCTATGGAGCAGTCAAATTTATTAATAACCATTTTCTGAAGCAGGTTACTAGTTCCACTGATGAGTATCAGTGGCAAATATCTGGGATCATACTCGTTGTCAAATGCAGACAAACTGCCTAGTGTATCATGAGATTATTACTAGTTAAAGGGATTAAGATATGCTAGATCTTATTGTGATATTTCATGGTTCTCGACTATCATGTTAGAAACTATGCACCATCATTCCGGAGATACATATCAGATCGATAGCATATATGTGTTAGTAATAGTGCCCTAGGCCTATTGTATGGACATGGTATTTTGAATATTTATGAACATTTACTATTATCATAATTTGCATGTTTATTATATAATAATATCCTTGAATAATATTATTAATTATTCTAAATGTTCCTAATCGGTTATTGTTGTGGGAATAATAATAAATTAAGATTAGTATGAAATTTGATTGATATTCATGGGATGAATATGTGTATGAGATACAAATCAAATTTATATGTATTGAGAACAAATATTGTACAAGAGCCGCCTTGAGATTAATACATGGATCAAAGTCATAAGTTAATCTCTAGTAGTTGTGTCATTAAATCCTTAGACTTGAGATTGCTATAGTTCTCAACATGAGGAATATTATGTTTTGACATAATCAAACGTTGTCTTTAACCGGATGATTATAAAGATTATGCTTGAACATAATAAGAATCATATAGTGAGATATGAGTGATTAAGATGGAATTTGTTCCTCTTATTATAAGAGAGATATCTCTGGGCCCCTCGATGATTGAGACTGAGAAATGCATGGCCGTGCTCAAATGAATTGATGGAGATCAATATCATTTGTTTAGTCAGTCTAATTGGGTTTCGAGAAATTAAAGATAGAGCGATATAAGGTTAACTTTTTCATGCCTTATATTCTATCAAGATATCATGTGACAAAAGGATTATGTCATTAGCTACTTTAAGGTTGTCTCGGAACATGAGCTTTTCATTTAACTTGGGTAGTCATAATGTCTTGCTAGAGGCCGCTTATGACTTGTAGGATCAAAATATGATTTAGGCCTACTGCCAACGTTAATTGAACCTATAGGGTCGCACACTAAGAACGGACAATAATGGTTACGGTTTGTTACTCTCTATAGTAATTTAAAATGATGAGATTAATTTAAATTACGAATAATAATTAATTGTTATTTAGATTCGAGTTTAATTTTGAAAAAATTTAAATTCGTAATTTAAATTATGACAAGTAATTTATTAGTTATATTTTCTTATTGGATAAGGAAATAATCTATAAAGATTTTTGGTTAAAAATCTAAATTCCTTATTTGGTAAGGATTAGGATTTAAATTATCATTATTTAAAAGGAGTTTTAAATAAATATTAATTAAAATCCTAGTTAACCAAAAACCCCTAGCAGACTTGTATATATATATATACGTTTTTAATGTCTATTGGGGCATTTGAAAGGTCGTGTCTATTGGGGCATTTGAAGGGTCGTATCTTTTGCCTTGAAAAATAGAAAAATAGATAGTTGAAGACGATGGTTCGTTTTTGTGAAAAATGAACTTTGAACTAGCATTCAAAAAATGGTTTGGTGTCCGTTCGTGTGTGGATACTTATAGAGGGTGGTCGTCTTTCTGAAGGCAGCACCTTTGAAGATCCGAGCAAACCCAACACAAGAACAGACGGATTACATACTGATCAACAAAAGGTAATATTTTTCGTCTATCCTTCTTTCATTTTTATGAAACGCATGTGATCCTTGGTGGGTTATGGAATAAATTTATTTTGTTTTCGCTGCCATTTTTATTCCAATTAGATTGGGATTTTCCATTCCGTAATCCAACAGTGGTATCAGAGCCACTTGCGTCTTCATAAAAATCGATTTTGCCATGTTTGATTGTATGTATGAGATGTATATGATCTTGGCATGATTTGCGTTCTTGTATATATATGTGATATTAGGGCTTGCGCGAACGACATAGATAATAGGTTTTCTAAGGTGTTAATTGATGAATCTATTTCCTGTAAGGATTCGTTAATATGATTAAGAATCTGAATAGGATATTGCAATTAAAGTGTTTAATAGCATGATATATGATTTCAGTGTTGTCTTAATTAGATTAATACATGAATTGAATTCACATATCAATAAGGATTTATCAATTGTTGTTTATGGTGATGCGGATGTAAGCCTTAAATTTATTGATGGGATCAATAAAAATCAAAATTTTAGGACGAAACAACCGCCGTACTACCTAATCGGAGCGCCTTATAAATTTAATTGGTTTTAAACAACACCCTATTATAACATATTTTCTTTAATGCAATATGTATATGCTCTATGATAACATGATATGTTTTGCATGGTGTGTTGCTTTGTATGGTGCATAGTATGGCCTTGTGACCAATGTGATTGACAGATTTTTATTATTCTTTTACAAGGGTTGTAATTATTAAATATGGCATGCATGCCATTTTGTTTCATTGTAATTTTTTTTACTTTTAGTAGTATTTGTTTATTTATTGTAATAAAACAAGAACACATAGCAAGCCATTTGAAGTCATGCAATCCAACCATGGTGATGGAGGAGCTAGGTGTCTATGCACAAGATGATGGTCAAGTAGACATTATGGTGTTGCTCATTATTACCTAGGATTGACCATTGATCTTCATATTGGCTTATGAAGATCAATCTAGATAAGGCCATACTATGACACGTTTATTATATACATGTATGAGATGCTATGTATGATGTTTCATAAGTATGTGATATTAAATGCATGATGAGATCTATTAATTAAAATTAAGATCTATCTAGATCCCTCACATAAAATTTTAAGTTGACATGTCATCCATATTTAAACACTTGTCAAGGCTTTTATCACCTTAATGTGGGTTCTACCAAAGTAGAAGTACATTAGGTTACATTAGTGAGACAAGATGAGTAATGGTGCTACCCATATGTTTAAAAATGGTTTAACTTAATTAGGTTATCAAAACGGTTTTGGGCCTAATGGCATGAGATGGGATTTAAACATGACGGGACATATAATGTCAAAATCCCATAAATTTCTAAAGTTGCATGAGTTGCAATTGGTAAGAGTTATCTACATAAATAACTTAATTTTAAGTATCATGCCAAAGCTGACTTAAAGTTGAGTACAAATATGGATCTTAGTTCACTAAATTAATATGATTATTATTATTGAGGGTTGTTAATTTAGTAGGAGTTTTTCATAATCAAAATACTTAACGAACTTTGCATTTATTGTAGATGGCCAACAATAATAACAATTATACTATGTCACTGCGATCAATCCTTAAGGACAAACTTACTGGGACTAACTTCCTTGACTGGTTTCGAAATTTGAGAATTGTTCTCAAACAAGAAAGAAAGCTTTATGTCCTGGATCAACCTCACCCTGAAGAACCAGCCGATAATGCTTCTAGAGCTGAAAAGTATGCTTATGAGAAGCATCATAATGACTCTATTGATGTTGCATGTTTGATGCTAGCTACCAGAGTTCTGAACTTCAGAAAGATTTGGAAAACATGGAAACTTATGATATGATTGTCAATCTAAAGGAAATATTCCAGCAACAAGCAAGGCAAGAAAGGTATGATACTACCAAGGCATTGCATTCTTGCAAAATGGCTGAGGGTGCTTCAGTTAGCGCTCATGTGTTGAAAATGAAAGGCTATATTGAGCACCTTGATAGGCTTGGATTTCTATTGAGCCAAGAGTTGGCAACAGATTTGATCCTAAATTCACTTCCTGATAGTTATGGCCAGTTTGTCATGAACTATAACATGAATGAAATGGACAAATCAATTTCTGAGCTGCATACGATGCTTAAAACTGCTGAACAGAATATTAAATCCAAGCCTGGCCATGTTCTGATGGTTCAAAAGGGAAAGAGCTTTATGAAGAAAGGAAAAGGATAGGGTAAGGGAAGGGCTGGAAAGTCCAATGCTCAACCCAAGCCCAATCCTAAACCCAAGGCTAAAGCCCCAAAGGATGTTGTCTGTTTCTTTTGCAATGAACCTGGTCATTGGAAGAGAAACTGCAAGCTATATTTGGAGGATCTAAAGAAGAAGAAGAAGACTAGTGAGACCGGTTCTTCAGGTATTTATGTTATAGAGATTAATTTTTCTCCTTCTAGTTCCTGGGTATTAGATACTGGATGTGGATCTCACATTTACACAAATGTGCAGGGGCTTAAAAGGAGTAGACAACTGAAGAAGGGCGAAGTTGATCTTCGAGTAGGCAATGGAGCAAAAGTTGCTGCTTTAGCTGTAGGAAGTTACGAACTTTCTTTGCCCAGTGGGCTTTTGTTAGTTTTGAACAATTGCTTTTATGTTCCTACAATGTGTAGGAATATTATTTCAGTTTCTTATTTGGATAATGATGGTTTTTCTTTTATTATTAAGAATAATAATTGCTCCATTTATCATAAAGACATGTTCTATGCAAATGCCAAATTACTAGATGGTCTTTATGTTTTCAATCTTCAAAAATCTAACAATTCTTCTGTCTATAACATAACTACCAAGAAATTTAAGTCTAATGACTTAAATTTAACCTATCTTTGGCATTGTCGCCTTGGCCATATAAATGAGAAATGCATATCAAAACTCCATCAAGATGGACTTTTGAACTCATTTGATTTTGAATCATATGATACATGTGAATCTTGTCTATTAGGTAAGATGACAAAGGATCCCTTTACTGGACACAATGAAAGGGCCAATGAATTATTGGGCCTAACACATACAGATGTATGTGGACCATTAAGTTCAGATGCTAGAGGAGGTTACAAGTACTTCATTACATTTACTGATGACTTCAGTAGATATAGTTGTCTACTTGATGAGACACAAATCTGAATTATTTGAAATATTCAAATCTTTTCAAAATGAAGTACAAAACCAACTTGGCAAGACAATCAAGGCACTTCGATCTGATTGAGATGAAGAATATTTGAGCCAAGAATTTTATGACCATCTTAGAAGTTGTGGAATCATTCCACAACTAACTCCTCCTGGAACACCACAATGGAATGGTGTGTCTGAAAGAAGGAATCGAACTTTATTAGATATGGTTCGATCTATGATGAGTCTAACGGATCTTCCACTTACCTTTTGGGGTTATGCACTTGAAACAGCTGCATTCACACTAAATCGAGTTCCAACCAAAGCGGTTGAAAAGACGCCATATGAGATATGGACTGGTAAAAAGCCCAGTTTGTCTTTTCTTAAGATTTGGGGTTGTGAAGCTTATGTAAAACGTCAAGTTTCAAATAAGCTGGAACCCAAGTCTGACAAATGTTTTTTTATGGGGTATTCTAAAGAGACTAAAGGATACTACTTTTACAATCCCATTGAGAACAAAGTGTTTGTTGCTCGGAATGGTGTCTTTCTAGAAAGGGAATTTATTTCTAAAGGAACCTGTGGAAGCAATGTACAACTCGAAGAAATTCGAGAATCACAAGATAATATTGAACCGCCTGTGGATGCTCAAAGTCAACAAACTATTGTTGACACACCACCTATAGCACAAAAATTACGTAGATCTGATAGGATACGTCATGAGCTCGAGAGATATAGATTTCTTGTGACTGATAATCATGATGTATTATTAATGGATCAAAATGAACCTACTACCTATCAAGAGGCTATGTTAGATCCAGACTCTGAGAAATGGTTAGAGGCTATGAAGTCTGAAATCCAATCCATGTATGATAATCAGGTATGGACCTTGATTGAGCAACCTGAAGGTACAAAGACCATTGGGTGCAAATGGATTTTCAAAAAGAAAACTGACATGGATGGTAAAGTGCATACTTACAAAGCAAGGCTAGTTGCAAAAGGTTTCAAACAAACTCATGGTATAGACTATGATGAAACTTTTTCACCTGTAGCCATGCTTAAGTCTATTAGAATTCTCATTGCCATTACTGCATATTATGACTATGAGATTTGGCAAATGGATGTTAAAACTGTGTTTCTTAATGGAAACTTACTTGAGGATGTGTACATGACACAACCTGAGGGTTTTGTACAACCTGAGAATTTTAGTGAAGTATGCAAGCTTCAAAGATCCATTTATGGTTTGAAGCAGGCTTCTCGAAGTTGGAATCTTCGTTTTGATGAATCAGTCAAAGAGTTTGGATTTATCAAAAATGAAGATGAACCTTGTGTTTATAAGAAAGTTAGTAGGAGCGCCATTGTATTTCTGGTCTTATATGTTGATGACATTTTACTCATTGGGAATGATATCCCTACCTTGCAGAGTGTCAAGTCTTGGTTAAGAAATGTTTCTCAATGAAAGACTTAGGCGAAGCTGCCTATATCCTAGGGATAAAGATCTATAGAAATAGATCTAAGAGGCTGATTGGTCTAAGTCAAAGTACTTACATAGACAAAGTACTGAAAAGGTTCAGTATATAAGATTCCAAGAGAGGATTCTTGCCTATGTCTCATGGTATTACACTTAGCAAATCTCAGTGTCCTAACACAAAAGATGAGCGAGAGCGCATGAGTAAGATTCCTTATGCTTCAGCAATATGATCTATCATGTATGCTATGTTGTGCACTAGACCAGATGTCTCTTATGCTTTAAGCATAACGAGTAGATACCAGTCAGATCCCGGTGAGAGTCACTGGACGGCTGTCAAGAACATTCTTAAGTATCTGAGAAGATCTAAAGATGTGTTCTTGGTGTATGGCAGATTGGAAGATGATCTGGTTGTAAGTGGTTACACAGATGCAAGCTTTCAATCTGACAAAGATGATTTCCGATCACAGTCAGGATATGTGTTTTGTTTAAATGGTGGTGCTGTTAGCTGGAAAAGTTCGAAGTAAAGCACTGTTGCTGATTCTACAACTGAAGTTGAATACATAGCAGCATCTGATGCAGCAAAGGAAGCAGTTTGGATCAAGAAGTTCATTACTGACCTTGGAGTGGTTCCTAGCATCACAAATCCTGTTGATGTTCATTGTGACAATAATGGTGCTATCGCACAAGCAAAGGAACCTAGGTCACATCAGCGATCCAAACACATTCTTAGGCGTTATCATCTCATTCGAGAAATCATTGAGAGATGTAACGTAAAAATATGCAGAGTTCCAACAGATGACAATGTTGTTGATCCATTGACTAAGCTTCTACCACAAGCAAAGCATGATCGTCATACTAGGTTCATAGGTATTAGATACATTAATGAGTGGGCCTAGTGCAAGTGGGAGATTGTTAGTAATAGTGCCCTAGGCCTATTATATGGGCATGGTATTTTGAATATTTATGAACATTTACTATTATCATAATTTGCATGTTTATTATATAATAATGTCCTTGAATAATATTATTAATTATTCTAAATGTCCCTAATCGGTTATTGTTGTGGGAATAACAATAAATTAAGATTAGTATGAAATTTGATTGATATTCATGAGATGAATATGTGTATGAGATACAAATCAAATTTATATATTTGTTGAGAACAAATATTGTACAAGAGCCGCCTTGAGATTAATACATGCATCAAGGTCATAAGTTAATCTCTAGTAGTTGTGTCATTAAATCCTTAGACCTGAGATTGCTATAGTTCTCAACATGAGGAATTTATGTTTTGACATAATCAAACGTTGTCTTTAACCGGATGATTATAAAGATTATGCTTGAACATAATAAGAATCATATAGTGAGATATGAGTGATTAAGATGGAATTTGTCCCTCTTATTATAAGAGAGATATCTCTGGGCCCCTCGATGATTGAGACTGAGAAATGCATGGCCGTGCTCAAATGAATTGATGGAGATCAATATCATTTGTTTAGTCAGTCTAATTGGGTTTCGAGAAATTAAAGATAGAGCGATATAAGGTTAACTTTTTTCATGCCTTATATTCTATCAAGATATCATGTGACAAAAGGATTATGTCATTAGCTACTTTAAGGTTGTCTCGGAACATGAGCTTTTCATTTAACTTGGGTAGTCATAATGTCTTGCTAAAGGCCGCTTATGACTTGTAGGATCAAAATATGATTTAAGCCTACTGCCAACGTTAATTGAACCTATAGGGTCGCACACTAAGAACAGACAATAATGGTTACGGTTTGTTACTCTCTATAGTAATTTAAAATGATGAGATTAATTTAAATTACGAATAATAATTAGTTGTTATTTAGATTCGAGTTTAATTTTGAGAAAATTTAAATTCGTAATTTAAATTATGATAAGTAATTAATTAGTTATATTTTCTTATTGGATAAGGAAATAATCTATAAAGGTTTTTGGTTAAAAATATAAATTCCTTATTTGGTAAGAATTAGGATTTAAATTGTCATTATTTAAAAGGAGTTTTAAATAAATATTAATTAAAATCCTAGTTAACCAAAAACCCCTAGCAGACTTGTATATATATATATATATGTTTTTAATGTCTATTGAGGCATTTGAAAGGTCGTGTCTATTGGGGCATTTGAAGGGTCATGTCTTTTGCCTTGAAAAATAGAAAAACAGAGAGTTGAAGACGATGGTTCATTTTTATGAAAAATGAACTTTGAACTAGCATTCAAAAAACTGTTTGGTGTCCGTTCATGTGTGGATACTTGTAGAGGGTGGTCGTCTTTCTGAAGGCAACACCTTTGAAGATCCGAGCAAACCCAACAGAAGAACAGACGGATTACATACTGATCAACAAAAGGTAATATTTTCGTCTATCCTTCTTTCGTTTTTATGAAACGCATGTGATCCTTGGTGTGTTATGGAATAAATTTATTTTGTTTCCGCTGCCATTTTATTCCAATTAGATTGGGATTTTTCATTCCGTAATCCAACAATATGACTAGCTGATTATCATCTATTAACGCATAGTCCTCTTTGACAAACTATTGGAACCATTACTGTCTTGGTAAAGCCAAGGTAAACAATTTATAAACACAATTCAGATGTTATGAAAGAAGTGTTCATTACAGTGCAGGAGTATTTGATCCATGACAACTCTGAAATTATAATTCCTTCAGAACTGTCAAGGAGCATAGATAAATAATGTCTTTTCTTGGAACCAAGAGGGTGACTACCTGTTGAGATCTTTACTCTTTACAGATATTTATATTGATTCAATAAAGCTCATGCTTTTCTTTCTTGCACTTGGCCTTTTTTCCTTCTTCCTTCAAAAACTCCTACAATTTGGTTTCACAGTTCTTAGGAAAATCTTCTTTTATAAACTGCTCAAGAACCTCATGTTCAACCCAGCTCAAAAACCCACCCATTTTAACTAGCCATGCTCCATCCTCTTTATCAATACAGAAGCCAAACCGATTCAAGGTCTACAAAATTAATACCAAAATCTGTTATGATACATTATCAATTGGATACAATATGGATCAATACACAAGGTATGCATTCCGTATTGAGATAAGATGCACATTCTTTTCTCACTCGTAATTATAGTACTGCTTGGCATTGGTAGTGCTAAGTGTTTTTTAAGCACTTTTTTTCTAAAAGCACTTCATAGATATTTTATCATGGCAGTCTTTGATATTTTATTGTAACAGTTTTTATAATCAAAATAGTTAGTTAAAGATATCATGTAATGTCCTTTGTTATCTTGTCTTATCCTAAAAGCAATTTATAGATGTTAAAGTGCCACTAGTTAAATGTTATAATTAGTTAAACATTTAACTAACACTATTGAATGTTATATTCTAAAAGCATTATAATATCACTTAGTACTAGATAATATGAGTCGGTATCGGACAGTAAATGGCAATTCAGCTCAGTTTAAGCTAGTCCAGTTCACACCGGATCAAAGTTTGGTGCCATACTTGTACTTTATTGGTGTGGGTACAATAAGGTCGGTATGGCAAACCTTCTCTATATTGACTTGAGTAAGACCGATGGCTTACTAGAGGCGAGAAACACCAATAAGGATGATGCAGATAACATCAGAAAATTACTCAAGGACTTCATATTTCACTTTTGTTTTTGTTTTTGTTTTGTTTTTTTTTGTGGTGATTAGCTTCATTAGTCTATACTAGCTTTCTAATCATTCTCTTACAGAAATGGAAAAGCCTTTCAAGGCACTTGAGTAATTGTAGGACAAATAAAAACTGAAAGCCTTTTTCCTTTTCTTTTTCTTTTTTCTTTTTGAACAAACAGTAGTGATCCACCCCACATTTCATCATAGATGAAATGAGAACAAAATTGGGAACAAAGATGGTCTCAAGGAGACTGATCTGTGCTCCAGCAGTACAAGTGTCAGACTATTATACTTCTGTGCATCAAAAACTACATGCCCTGTAAACAAAACCAAAATTGCTGCACTGAGAACGAAATTTACTCCTGAAAACAGAATTGCATTCTGTTTCTTTACCTCTACAAAAATGGCACAACCTGGACTTCTAAGAAACTCAAACCTGTACCTAAATCTTGTAAGATTAACTTCTTAAAAACTTGAAAAAATTTTGAATTGAAAGAACTCTCAGTTTGTATTCAAAAGAAATCTGGGTCAACCTAAATTTTAGTTGCTGGCATGAATCAGCATGGCAGAGAAAACTATATTTTACTAGTACATAGTGCACAGGTGCTTGTACTTTAACTAGGAGAAGGAAGCATATGATGGATGGCTTGATACATGTGATACCCCACATTTAGTCTCATATTGGATGGGAGAGGAATGTGTTATATGCTTATAACTCAAGTCCACTTGCTACCCATTAACTTCCACTCGAGTTTTTGGGCCAGTGGTTTCGGCCTGCTAACAAGGTTAATTGGGCTCGCGAGTGAGCTTAGGGCATTACAAATGATATCAAAGCTAACCCGAGTGTACGAAAATTGGTGACCGGGCCTGAGAAAAAGGGCTACCCATGGGGGAGGATGGTGGAGTCTTGCCATGGCGTGGAGCCACCTTTGCGGCACCAATGATCCGACTCGGGGTAGATTCTAGCTAACTTGTGGCATGCGATGAGGATGTCTCATTATAAGATAGTGTTGGCCCAGATGGCAACCCAAGAGGGGGGGTGAATTGGGTTGTTTTAAAAATTTAAACCTTTTGAAAACTATTAGCTTTAAGTTAAATGAAATTAAATGCAAGGCAAATATAAAGCACAAACAAGGAGATAGAGATAATGGAAGCACGGCAAACACAATGATTTTATAGTGGTTCGGTGTATCCAATACCTACGTCCACTCCCAAGATTCACTTGGGTCCACACTATAATCGACTAGATTACAGCCGAGTTGTTTTACAAGATCACAACTCAAACTTATTGTTTTCCCCCGGGATCATAACGAACCCAGCCGGTTTTCCGGGCTCACCAGCACAAAACCCTAAACTCAAGCTTATCTCGCTTGACCCGAGGTATACAACCTCCACTAGTTCAATCCCCCAGATTGAACCAGCACAAACAAGAATGAAAAGATTTTTTTCAATAATACAAAGCTCCTCAAATGAGCAGATATTCAAATGAATGAACAAATAAGTTTAGAGAAGCCTGTTTGAAGTAGATTGGAGTTGAGCTTTTCTTCTTTTCTTCTTTTCCTCTTCTCTTTGGAGATGTTGAATTAGGCCTCAGCTTTGATTCGTTGCAAATGTTGCGGATGAGAAGTTGGAAAATCTTCAAAACAGAGTTTCTTCTTCCCCTTTGAGAATCCTTTGATTTTTTCAAGATTGAATGCCTTGGATTCTTCTTTGAGCTTTGTGAAGTGGAAGGATTTGAATTTGAGTGCTTTTCTCTTGAGATTCAGGCTCAGGCTTTCACGGATTTTTGATTTGAAATTTCTCTATTTTCCATCTTTTACTTTTCAAACGGGTGTTTTCCCCTTTTTATAGATTTCTTTAATCCATTTTGGGAAGAAAACTAGCCATTGGAATGTACCTGGAAACAAATATATCCGTTAGAAATTAGGTAAAAAGAAAATATTACCGTTAGAGCTGATCTGGCAATTTAAATATTCGTTCCAGACAGGTTGGAGTCGGCTCCAACTTTTCAGGTATCGGCTCCAAGTCGTTTTTCCAAAAATAGAAAGTTCTGAGTTCATCGAGGAGTCGGCTCCGAAAAAGTTAGGTGTCGGCTCGCCATCGTCAGGTGTCGGCTCCCGAATACTGTAGGTGTCGGCTCCAAGATGCTCAAAAAATCAACGTTCTGTCCCCGCATCGGAGTCGGCTCCAGACACTGTAAGTGTCGACTCCGAAACTCTAGGTGTCGGCTTCGGACCGTATCAAAAATCAGAAGAAAATTTGAATGGCCATGGGGTCGGCTCCAGGAATTCTAGGTGTCGACTCCATGTACTGAAACTTTGAAATTGATGTTTTGCAATTGATTCAAAATACGTTTCTTAATTTATTTAAATTGATCAAATATTTTTGAGTCCTGAAATACTTGTCAAATCCAATAGTAAACAAATAAATATACTCAATTCCTTTATTAATCATCAAAATCAACCGTTGGTCAATAGATAGGGAGATTGTGATACCCCACATTTAGTCCCATATTGGATGGAAGAGGAATGTGTTATGTGCTTATAACTTAAGTCCACTTGCTATCCATTAACTTACACTCGAGTTTTTGGGCCAGTGGTTTCAGCCTGCTAGCAAGGTTAATTGGGCTAGCAGGTGGGCTTGGCGTTACAATACTAGTGGTCCATATGTGAAAAATAAATTTGATGAATATACATCTGATTTTGTATAATATATGCATTTTTCTTTCTCTATATTAAAGCTTCCATTGAAGGGTCTTTTAATTCAACAAGAAGGGTGTAACTATAAAAGTTAAGGAGAGGTGCACATACCTGCCATAGAGAAAGTGTTCTATAAGTGGATTGGGGTGAAGTTGTTAAAATAGAGGTGGTAGATTTGTGGACCTAAACCCAGGAATTTGCATAATATACGGAGGGATGGATGCTGAATAAACAATATAAAGTATCATTCTCTTTAAAAATCAAAAGAATAATTCAGAGATGCTGATACGAATGCAGATTTTCATAACCAGTTTTCTTTTACTAAAGCATGATATGCTGTTTAGATCCTGTTGTTATTTCTCTTTCTAAATGAAATGTGAGAGGTCTTGGTATTTTTGTAGGTATTTAATGTATCATCTTGAAAAGAGACCAGCAGCTGGCTTTATAATCATCATCTTTAAATGCCCTGCTGAAAAATGATCTTCACATACTGATGAAGATTAATAACTTGCTTTAAAACCAACCTGCATCAAAATAACCCTCGAATTGATTAAAATTAATTAAATGAATATTCATGGACTGATTGTCAATCGATGTGAGACTTTCAGCAGTATTTCAAATTCTGTAGCTGTTAATTGTCTTGAAAAAGCATCATTTTTTTTTTTGTTGAATTGAAAGGGAATGCATCATCTTTAAAATTATAGTTGCTTGCAGAGTGGAAAAAATGCAGCACGGTAAATGAAGCAAGGCAATTTCTAACACTGTCAAACTGTAATAGTTTATCTTCATGTCATTTCTCAGTATCACATCTATTGCGTTCTCTTTTTATTTCATTTGTTTATTTATTTCTGACCATTGCATATTCCTTTGATTTTATTGTGTTAAAGGCTAGATTTCATTTATCAGGTGCAATAACAGTTGTCTTGTTGAATCTCTAAAGGCCTCATCCTTTGTGGCACAAGGAATTTCTTTTATTAAGGATTTTGCTGTAAGATTAGATTTGAGGCTGGACTTAAATTTTGGAGGATATAATGAAGTTCTTATGTGACATCATGATCTCCTGATGCAACCATTTGCAAATTCTGAATTGATTGGAGATGTAGCTGCATCATTTGTTGCTTGGCCTATCTTATGCATTGCATCACTCAGCTTTTTTCTCTGCAATCAACTTCCTTTAGTGTCACATTGAAGCAATATCTCATTTGCAACTAATTACTTTTTTTTCTTTTCTTTTATTTTGCAGTCTAGTACATAGAAATAACATGATTTGTGAAGGATCTTTGCTCCATGCAGTCTATATGGTGTGGTCACATATTCCAGTTACATTTACACACACACACACACACACACACACACAGAGATATACATGTATGCATGTATGCATCTTTTCTCTTTTTTCTAGATTAGATTGCTTAATTTCAGAACAATTTGCTTGCGACTATCTAAAATGAGTGTTATTTGTGCATATATTCTAGGTTGCTTGAATGAAAGAGCCTGTAGACGTTTTGTTCCTCTTCCCCTTTGCTTATTTCCTTTCTTTCCTTTTTCTTTTTTTTATCATCTTATATGACCAATGAAAGAGTAGTTCTTATACTCAACATTGCTTAGCTCAAAAGATGGATGAAAGGGGTAATTTAATTAGATTTTGCTTCTGGGCTGCATAGTTAATTCAATTTGATTTGGATTTTTTCTATACAATGTATATAGAGGTCACATGAATTTGCTATTATGTGGATGAAACATGTTTAAGTTGATAGCTGGTTTCTTTTTCTTTTTTTTTTTTCTTTTTGCTTTTTTATTGATACAAGTCAGTAGTGGTCTTCACCATTGCCTAATGATAATTAGAAATGCCAACAGTCAAGAAATTTTACACTGAAAAGAATTAATATGCAACCAGTATTAAAAACAGTTATCACTCATTTATATTAAAAATGATTAAAACCTAGCACATGACAAGCATGTTGTAAGCTATATGAAACAATTTTTACATCTTTTGTTTTTGGATACAAAGGGGAAGTATCTTATGGATGGCTAAGGACTTTTTTAACACAATAGTGAATAAAAGGAACCATCTGGCATGCATTAATGAATGATTGATATTCCATCTAAAATTCAGATAGAGGAGGACAGGTAGTGTCAGGGTATTGCGGTGAGAAGAGTTTAACTTTTGAACTATATTTTTTTAATGTATCAGGATCAGATATGTACCATGATATTTGGAGAAATTTAGAGACATTAGAGCAGTGACACTCAAAAGCTTTAGCTATGTACAAGAATAGATTTTCCCTTAGCACATACTATCTTTTAAAATAAAGGAAGCTCCACAGCCAAAAGTAAGAGAGTACTTACCATGTTATTTACCTGAATAACTAGCAAAATTGGCTTGAACAGGTGAGCTGGAGTGATGGGCCAACCAAGCCTAATCCATTTAATAAAATGCCAATCTGACTCATCAATGGACCTAGAAATGAACTAGTCTTGAACAGGTGAGCTGGAGTGATGGGCCAACCAAGCCTAATCCATTTAATAAAATGCCAATCTGACTCATCAATGGACCTATAAATGAACTAGTCTCAACTCTAAAACTTTAAACAAAAACACAATTTGAGTTCTGTTGGGTTAGGTCAGGTTGTTCCAAGTCTTGTTTAAATTGGTTTGCTTGATGCTTTAAATTTAGAAATTATTACTTAGTTAGGGTTTACTTAGGTTGAAAGCAGCACAAGGAACATGTTGAGGACTTGAGATGGATTTAGATTGGATCGGATTCCCCATGCTCCAAGTCTAAACCTAATCCAACTTGAAACAGGTTGGCACTTCTCAAAATAAAGGCAACCCAAGGTGTATGTACATCTGTTAGTGTTTCCTTTTACGTGGCCCACGTGGATATATGTTGATTTATCATTTATTTATTCTAAATGATAATTATGATATCTGATTTTATCAGATATTTAAATTTAAGTGATAATAATGGTTTAATAAAGCTAATTTTTATTGGTTCATTTTTGAAAAGTTATCTGATAACCTCTCTTTGATGGAAAGAGAAATTTAACGTATTATCAGATTGGTCCTCTCTCTCCTATATATAGTCTGTTTGACCATCACAATAGATAAGGAAGAGAATTAGGAAAGAGGGAGAAACTCAATCTGTCATACGCAGCCTCTCGTTCCTTGTCAACAAATATCAATGGATCAAGGTACGCATTCTTGGTTTATGTTTTCATATAAAAATCATGTATTCTTAAATCTTGGCCATTATGTTTATTAAAAAAAATCCTTTAATAGATCTTACATGTGGTATCAGAGCCTTGATTGAAGAACTTATGATTTTTCATTATGAATCTATCTTTGACGGTTCTAATTTATATATATATATATAATATATATATTTGTTATTATAATCAAGATGATTAGAATAGCATAATGTTAAAGGTAATTATTGTATGACTCTTTGGTTCAAGGTTTGGATCGTTGTCTTTTCTCTATTTTTTATCACTTTTTGATCTTCTGAAGAATAAAGAACGTACAAAGAACGTACAAAATAAAGAAACCCGTTCTCCCACACGGTGGATTTAAAGAACCAAAAAGGCCCTTTTCATAAAGCCGTCTCCTCTTCCCCTCTTCCACTTAAGCCTCAAGAGCATTGTTTAAAGAAACCACTAGAAAAAAAAGGGGAGGCTTTCCCTTTCCTTTGGGAATTCTCTCTTTTGTCACGTGCGGAAATCACGAATGCGTGAAGAGAGAGAGGGACGTGGCCTCCTTGCCTCTCAAGGATGTGGGTCTTGTAACGTGCAGAAGTGTAGGAGTGGGATTCAGTGGGATTAAGGATTAAAATAAAAGGAAGAAGTGGGAACACGGACATACGTGAATCTTCATAAAGAGTCTTCACATATTCCAGTTTCTTTCCACATAAGCTTTTTATGTTACCATGGCATGAAAGAAAAATAAAATAAAATAGAGATTGCGGTGGTTCAAACCTATAACTAACAGGTTTGAAAGAAAACATGTTACCACTCCACTAATATAATCTTAACGACAAATAATGAAAGTTCAGAATATTTTTTTCGCAAGAAAATTTCTTTATAAAATTATATGGGTACACTTAAGTCTTTTGTATTCACGCATGATATCAACATTAATTAATTTTGATGTCTATATTATGTAATTTGTTAGTCACCAAAGTGGCCAAATTTGAAAGTTTATAGATATCAAATTTAATTAAATAATTCAATTACTCATAATGTGATGCTTATAAATGAATGACATAATTGCTTAATTGTTATGAGTATATTGAAGTTCATTGATTATAAATATTTAAGGGTCGCCAAAGGTTGACTAGTCATTTTATAATCAATGGACATGATGTGGTCAATTAATATGCTTGGTTAGGTATATTTAGCATATCCAAAGATAGCAAACATATCTAATTTGAGTATATATAATGGCCAAGTATGTAAAATTAAAATTAAGCATCAATTATGTTTATTGTTGTATATTGTTGTATCACCCAAAGGAGAACTTCAATATGCACTTATTGTTTACTTGATATAGTCTGAATATTTATTTAAATATATTACTCAAAGCATTAACGTGTGAGCATATTTTATTTGTTTCTATTTTTTTCATTCGCAAGCTATGTCTGTTCAAACATTTAATGGGCTTAATTTCTCTGAATGGCGCGAACAAGTTCAGTTTCATCTTGGTGTTCTGGATTTTGATTTAGCACTCATGAATAAGAAACCCACTGCTCTTACTGGCTCTAGTAGTGCTGAACAGAGGTCTTTCCATAAGACTTGGGAAAGATCAAACAGACTTAGCTTGATGTTCAGGCGAATGACTGTAGCAAACAATATCAAGTCCACAATTCTTGCTACTGAAAGTGCTGAAGAATTTATGAAGTTTGTGGAAGCACGTTCCCAATCTGACTCTACTGATAAGTCACTTGCTGGGACATTGATGAGTACTTTAACCAACATTAAGTTTGATGGTTCTCGTACTATGCATGAGCATGTTGTTGAAATGACAAACATAGTAGCGAGACTAAAGACTATGGGATTAGAAGTGAATGAGAATTTTCTTGTGCAATTCATTATCAATTCCTTGCCTCCTAAGTATGGTCCATTTCACATGAGTTATAACACTATGAAGGATAAGTGAAATGTGAATGAACTATAAAGTATGCTCATTCAAGAAAGCAAGACTTAAGAAACAAGAAAATCATTCTATCAATCTCATGAGTCAGCAAGGAGCTGGAAAGAAATCAAAGAAAGATAAGAAAGGAAAGAGCAAGCAACGACCACTAAAGATAAATGGGTCATATGCTCAAATCCACAAGAAGGAACAAAAGGATGATAAGTGTCACTTTTGCAAAAAGCATGGACACTATCAGAAAGATTGCCTGAAACGTAAGGCATGGTTCGAAAAGAAAGGTAAGCCTACGGCTTTTGTATGTTTCGAATCAAACCTAATAGAAGTTCCTTATAATACTTGGTGGATTAATACTGGTTGTACCACTCATGTTTCTAATACGATACAGGGATTCCTTACGATCCAAACCATAAACCCAAATGAAAAACTTTGTCTTAATGGGAAACAGAGTCAAAGTTTCAATTGAAGCTGTTGGAACTTATCGTTTGATTCTAGACACTGGACATCATTTAGACCTTTTCCAAACACTTTATGTCCCTTCTATTTCTCGTAATTTAGTTTCTTTATCCAAACTTGACTCAGTTGGATATTCTTTTAAATTTGAAATGGATGTTTCAGTTTGTTTAAACGCAATCATCTTATTGGTTCTGGTATTCTTTCTGATGGTTTGTACAAATTTAAGCTTGATAGTCTTTTTGCTAAGACATTGTTAACCTTGCATCATAATGTTGGTACTAAACGTAGTTTAGTGAATGAACAATCAGCTTACTTGTGGCATAAATGTTTGGATCATATATCCAAAGAAAGAATTGAGAGATTAGTAAAGAATAAAATCCTTCCTGATTTAGATTTTACTGATCTTGGGATTTGTGTGGATTGTATTAAAGGAAAACACATAAAACAGAAATCAAGAAAAGTGCCACAAGAAGTAAACAGCTCCTTGAAATTATACACACCGATATATGTGGGCCTTTTAATATTCCATCCTTTGGTGAGAAAAGTATTTTATCATCTTTATTGATGATTTTTCACGTTATGGCTATGTTATTTGTTGCATGAAAAATCTCAATCAGTAAATGCTCTAGAAGTGTTTATTAACGAGGTTGAAAGACAAATAGATAGAAAAGTAAAATTGTTAGGTCTGATAGAGGTGATGAATATTATGGAAAGTATGATGAATCTGGACAATGCCCTGGTCCATTTGTCAAATTCCTTGAAAAGCATGGCATATGTGCTTAATACACAATGCCTGAAATACCAGAACAAAATGGTATTGCAAAAAGGCATAATCAAACTCTAATGGACATGGTTAGGAGTATGTTAAGCAATTCATCATTACCCTTATTATTGTGGATGCATGCTTTAAAGCCCGCTATATATTTGCTAAATAGGTTCCTAGTAAGGCAGTTCTAAAGTCTCCTTCTGAACTGTGGACAGGAAGGAAACCCATTTTGAGACATTTACATGTTTGGGATTGCCCGCGGAAGTAAGGATTTACAATCCACATGAAAAGAAGTTGGACTCAAGAACAACCAGTGGTTTCTTCATTGGTTATCCAGAAAGATCAAAATGATATAAATTTTATTGTCCTAACCATAGTACATTTGTTGAATCTGGAAATGCAAGGTTCATTGAGAACAATAAAATTATTGGGAGTTTGGAATCACGTAAAGTGAAATCCAAGAAGTTAAGGTGCAAGTTTCTTCACCTATAACCTCTTCTCAAGTTGTTGTTCCTAGAGTTGTTGAACCTTTTAATAACTTTCAAGAACAACAATTAATGATCAAACACCACAGAATGATGATATTACTAATGAACTTGCAATAAACGAACCCAATGAAGTAGCATTAAGAAGGTCTCAACGACAAAGAAGAACTGCTATTTCTGATGATTATGTAGTTTATCTACAAGAATCAGATTTTGATTTGGTATTAATGATGATCCAGTTTCTTTTTCACAAGCCATGCAAAGTGCTAATTCATCTAAATGGTTAGATGCCATGCAAGATAAGTTAAAATCAATGGATTTCAATGCAGTCTGGGATCTTGTTGAATTGCCTGAAGATTGTAAAAGAGTTGGGTGTAAATGGGTCTTTAAGACCAAACATGACTCAAATGGCAATATTGAACGTTGTAAAGCCAGACTTGTTGCCAAAGGTTTTACTCAAAAATGTGGCATTGACTACATAGAGACTTTTCTCCAGTCTCTAAGAAAGACTCATTTAGAATTATTATGGCACTGGTAGCTCATTATGATTTGGAGTTGCATCAAATGGATGTGAAAACCGCCTTTCTAAATGGGAGTTTGAATGAAGAGGTTTATATGGATCAACTTGAAGGCTTTTTATTTGAAGGAAAGAAACACATGGTGTGTAAACTGAAGAAGTCAATATACAGACTTAAGCAAGCTTCCCGACAATGGTATCTTAAGTTCAATGATACCATTATATTCTTTGGATTTAAAGAAAACATCGTTGATCGGTGTATATATCTGAAGGTCAGTGGGAGCAAAATCATATTTTTGATTCTGTATGTTGATGATATCTTGCTAGCTACTAATGACCTTGGCCTATTATATGAGACCAAGAATTTTCTCTCTAAGAACTTTGAAATGAAAGATATGGGTGAGGCATCCTATGTGATTGGAATCGAAATATTTCGTGATAGATCACAAGGAATGTTAGGTTTGTCTCAGAAGGCATATATTAATAAAGTTCTTGAGAAATTCAACATAAACAAATGTTCTATAAGTGTTGTTCCAATTCAGAAGGGAGATAAATTCAGCCTTATGCAATGTCTAAAGAATGAATTGGAACATAAACAAATGGAACAAATTCCTTATGTTCCTTATGCATAAAGAAATATTCAGACTCAGATTTTGCTGGATGTGTTGATGTAGAAAGTCCACATTTGGCCATTTGTTCCTTTTAGCTGGAGGAGCGATCTCATGAAAAAGTACGAAGCAGTCTGTCATTGCTGCATCCACTATGAAAGCTAAGTTTGTAGCATGCTTTGAGGCTACAATTTATGGTTTATGGCTGCGAAACTTTATTTCAGGACTTGGGGTTGTCGACAGTTTTGCCAAGCCGCTGAAAATTTATTGTGATAACTCCGCAGCAGTCTTCTTTTCTAAAAATGACAAGTATTCAAAGGGTGCTAAACATATGGAATTAAAATACTTTGCCGTTAAAGAAGTTCAGAAACAAAGAGTGTCAATTGAACATATTAGCACCAATCTTATGATTGCAGATCCGCTGACTAAAGGGTTGCCACCAAAGACATTTATGAATATGTCGAAAGAATGGGCATTATTGAAAACCATTAGTGATGTTATTTTAAAGCTTTAAGTTCCTTATGTATTTGACACTCTGAGCTCAATTAATTATTGTTTCTGAATCACTTATGGATCCTGTTTACTTATGCTGGTATATATACATAAATGAATTATGAGAATGTTAACAGGATTTGTCTTTGATAAAGACATTATTGTTAGACCTTATTGCAATTCCCATTATAGGTCATGTTAAGTATAGAACTAGTAATGTGATACATGGAAGGGAGTACGTCAAAATGATAGCATACAACCGCATGATCCTTATTAGTTTTTGCTTAATGATGATTTCATGTTTGACCAATATTATGAAGGATTTTAGCTTCTGTTATGCGCATTATGATTGATTATTAAACCAGTATGTTTAATATCTCACATGGGCCAAGTGGGAGAATGTTAGCATTTCCTTTTATGTGGCCCATGTGGATATATGATTGATTTATTATTTATTTATTCTAAATGATAATTATGATATCTGATTTTATCAGATATTTAAATTTAAGTGATAATGATGGTTTAATAAAGCTAATTTCTATTGGTTCATTTTTGGGAAGTTATCTGATAACCTCTCTTTGATGGAAAAAGAAATTTAACGTATTATCAGATTGGTCCTCTCTCCTATATAGTCTGTTTGACCATCACAACAGATAAGGAAGAGAATTAGGAAAGAGGGAGAAACTCAATCTGTCGTTAACCCATACGCAGCCTCTCGTTCCTTATCAACAAATATCAATGGATCAAGGTACGCATTCTTGGTTTATGTTTTCATGTAAAAATCATTTAATGGATCTTACAACATCAGCCCAACCTGACTCAAAGTGCAACAGATTAGAATATTAGATGGTTATGGTTTGTGTTAACCTCACCTGAATTGTATTCCTTTGTTTAGGCAAGGAGCCCTCTGCATGTAGAGATGAAGCTTTTGCAAAGAGGCTCAAGGATTCCAAAGGAAATGGCAGTAGACTTTGGATGAAGTAGATCTAAAGTGAAGTCTAGATTTCATCATACCTGTTTAATGATAAATTGTGCGTTCACATGTCAAATCCCTTGCTCTATCAATGTTTCCTTAGTTCTGTAGTTCTAGATTAGAAGAAGATGTTAGACCATAATGATCTTTTAAAACCAAATTTGCATAAGTTTTTTTTTTTTTTTTTTTGTACAGACGGGCGATCACACAAGTCTGGTGTGAGTCATCCCAGATACATCAGAATATAAAATTTGCGACAAAACAGGAGGGCAGGGTCATCTCTACTCCATATCCTATAGCCCATATGCTGAGCCACAGCAGCCGTCGCCCAGTCCACCGCCGAATTGGCTTCACGAAAAACATGACGAATTTGGCAGTATCCACTTCCTGAAGCATAGACCATATATCCCTGAGAATCAGATTAGAGAATGCTTCGGGAATACTCTCCTTCCGCAACCACTGAATAACTGTCATGGAATCGCCTTCAATCACTAGTCTCTGGGCTCGAAGAGTTGAGAAGCATAAGAAATACCTGCCCAAGCAACATAAAGCTCGAATATAGGGACAGAAGAATCCAAGGAGCCAAATCCTCCAGCCGCCAGCATATCACCCTGAGGCCCACGGATAATGAAGGCCGAAAATGATTGCTCAACTCGAACCATCACTCAAATGGATAGTTGCTATCGCTCAATCGTTCATAAATGTGATGTCCCACTCGGGAAAATGTGCATTTTAGCTCAAAGTCATCAGATAAATTTAGTGTTTTCTGAAAATTCACAAGGTGCATTGATTATATCCATCTCGAATACGCCAGAATCCATTATCAGGTTGGAATATAGTTTACATTGATCCATTTGCAGCAGTGTATAACTTTCAGAGACTTTTAAGAACAATGAAATGTAGCCACAAAAACGTACACCTAAGTTAGTCTGAAACGATCAGGCTTCAAAAGTCAAAGGAGAAGGAAAGAAGAGGCATATGAAGGATATGAAGTCTTAGCATTGAAAGTGAACAGAAATAATGTTGCTGGTCAGGTCATTCATCAGTAGTGATGATCAGCCCCACACAAACAATTGACAGGCTAATAGTCATGAGCCACCTAAAAATGACCAGAAAATTGAAAGTGATAGCTGTCTTATGACTGAACTAAAGAAAATTTTGCTGAATTAGGACCACTCAAAATGTTTCCTTCTTAAAGTCCACAGCCAATTAAATAGTGGCATAGAATCATGTGGTAGAACTAAACCTTTGGGAATGAAATGAAAGTGAGGTAGAAAAGAGCAAACCATCAAGATTTTTGAATCACAAACCAGTAAACCACAACAAAAGACCATTTCAAACCTCCAAGCATTTGTATGTTAGATGCAAAGTCTTGGGAGGTGCTTCTCCAATTGTATGACCTAGTTCATTCATACATGGTGCAAGTGCCCACACTGTTGTCCTTAAAAAGAAAACAGTATTGCTAGCAGCATTCAATATATCAGGAGAGGAATGTTGTAATCTCATCAAATAATGATATGAATGCTTACACCTTCCCTTTTTTGGGAAAAAAATTTAAAAAAAAGAAGGGTAAGGGCCAATGAAGAACTTCACCATCTTTCATCAAAGCAAATGAAAGATACAACTCAAAACCAGCCTAAAGCTGGGGTGGTTATGAAGCTGTTTAATTCGTAATTATTTTAAATTCACATAGTTAAATGCATCCTTATTTTCATTGATGTATTTCTCTTGTATTCTCTCTTTCGCACTGGAGGAGAGTGCTTCAAATTCAAGGGCTATGGTGCTCTGTGAGAACTCTATTTGTTGTACATGAAATACACTATGGTGTAAGTGAGGATATTGCAAGTATAAAAATTATCGTAGTTCTTGGACAACACTTGAATTATCTAGAAGCGTATTTTGATTTTTCTAGACATATTGCATCAGATGCATGGTATTTAGCAACCACTTGAACAATCTAGTGGAGCTAGGGAGGTTACCACTAGAAATTTTCTAACAAAATATGTGATCCAAGATCCAAAGAATCTTAAACTAACGCCAGGGAGGTCCCCATTACATTAATGGCCAATTTATGTGTTTTCCCCTTATTGAACTCCATTCTACATGTGCTTTTGGATATTGTAGCAGGTCAG
The DNA here is from genome assembly GCA_900491605.1 of Calamus simplicifolius. Taxonomy (NCBI): domain Eukaryota; kingdom Viridiplantae; phylum Streptophyta; class Magnoliopsida; order Arecales; family Arecaceae; genus Calamus; species Calamus simplicifolius. Next base: position 204,347 of record UESW01004121.1, on the reverse strand, counting down.
CAAGACTCCAAGGTATTATGAGTTCACACAAGTCTTTTAATTTCTAGAATTGGTTGAATTCCATTCATGGATCTTGGTATTCTTTTTACCAATGACTGAGAAGCAGAAGGTTCCCAAAAAAGAAGTCTAAAATTTGGCTCTCTTAACTTTCTTTATGGAGTCTTTAAAAAAAGCAAGTGACAAGCATGGCTCTTTGCAGCTACTTGAGCCTCAAGATGACCATCCTACACATATGGAGGGGACCAAAGGGCTTAAGAGTGGGCAGGACCAGTCTGCCCCATGTGCACCACACTACAAGTGCCAATAATTGTGCAGCTAAGGATCAATGCCCACTAAGGACAAGCCTCCACAAGGTATCAGCAAGTCTGGAAGCATTACAAAAGTTGTGAGACAGCTTGTCAATGTTAATTCGAGATCCCAAGACTTAAGCCTACAGCAGTCTTGTGGTTGTAGATATAATGGTAGACTTCATCTTCTGGGCTGTTGACCTAAGCTTGTGACAATGGATTAATTTGAAGATGTCACAGTCTGCATGACTGAGTCATTTATTGTAATTTATTTTTGAAATATTATAAACATTTACTTACATTATTTTCATAGATATCTTGCATTGACTTTATCACCCATGAAATGATGGTCGAGAAAGAGAGACAAGGGAGGAGTCATCAATTACAGGGAATAAAATCTTGTTTTCTGAATGCCTTCTTTCGTTGTTCTTTCCTCTCCCTTCTTTTCCCTTTTTTATATTTGCATGGTTGATGGTAGCTATTCTTTATTGATCTTAAATATTGATGTTAAGAAAAAGCCTGGAATGGCCATGATAATGTTTGCCCAAGTTACTCTTGAGATGGTCGAGTTGAGTTTAAACGCACAAGTCAGTGGAAGAGGCAAGACAAATAGAGATGGAGGCTTAGCAAGATTAGAGCAAACAGAAAATGTGACATAAATATTTTATTCAAAATGCTATGACCAGATAAAAACAGTCATGGTCCACCTAAAAATGGTTGGAAAATCAAAGATTTTGGATTTTTTACAGTCTATCTCATTTAGGAATTGTGCTTAGGTCCTGTTAAAGTTTTCTTCTCAAAGTCCACAGGGAAGTTTAGTAGAAACATGACCTCTGTTCATTAATGAAATCATGCATCAAAGTCCATTTCAGATCAGTTGGCACAGAATCATGCATGAACCCACCATTTCAATACCTTGAAGCACTCACATGCTAGCTCCCTTGAGAGAGGAGAACTCGAACTTCTCTGCTATTTGAGCTTCCATATCTCTGCTAAATTTTTCATTGAGTGGTTCAAGTAATCTAGGGTAAAGTACATGAGTGAAGTGTGATAGCATCAAATTATGGGACGGATGTTTGTGATCATATCCCATTCTTGTGCTTAAGGGATTGTTTGGATTGAAGGAAATGGAGATTAGACGTGCACTACAAATGTTCTCATGAATTGCTACTAGGTACAACATATAGAGTTAAAGGCTCTAAGTAATTTTTCTTTTTAATAATTGTTTGTCTTCATCTTTGAGGTGGTTAAGCTTTAGATTTATTGTGATTCATTGGTGCCATGCCAACTATCCAAATAGTCACATGCCAATTGAAACTTCGATATTACTTATTATGATCAAGTAGTTGCACCATCAGTGTCAGTATGCCGGACCACTATAATGACTTAATTTGTTCCTTATGTATGTAATTTACAAAGAATAATATAATTACTTATTATAAAAGCTAGATTTGACTATATTCGAAGGTAGCCAATCCTAAATTCAATCACCTTCTTCATCTTTGGATCTACACAGATCTTAAAGGTGAAAAAAATAAATAAGATGGGATAATTTTGAAATCTGTGTGGATTCAAGTGTAACAGAGATGGCTGAATCTTATACTTGGCTATATTTTAATAATATCAAATTCAACTCTTATTATAAAATGGTATTGCAATATACATCCTCGAAAACCTTATTTCTTTCACATGTTCATTATTTCCATATAAGTATGGTTGTGATGACCAAGTTAGTCATTTCTTTGATACAAACTAGACCCCTAAACCTCCTAGAGATGGCTCACAAATATATACTCAAGAAATACCAAGTTTTTTTGCCCAAAAGAAAAAGAAAAAGAAAAAAAAACCATGTTGATCTTGTGCTTTTCTTTTCTTTAATAACAACTGAAGCGCTACCAATCATTTTGTCAAAAATACTGAAAGAATTACTCATGTAAAAACTTAAGAGAGCATCTTTCAAGGGGTACAACCATCAATCTAGAACCCTGCTTGCTCTTTGCATCTCATTTCAGAACTAGAGATCAATCAAGTTTTGTTTTGAGATATGAATGTAACTTGGGAGAAATGAGATCCCAACAACAGTCTTTCTTAATTCCCACTCAATGAACTGAACTCAAAAAAAAAAAAAAAAAATATATTATGCCCATCATGTCTCTCCCCTGTTTATATTTTGCCATGCACTTTCAAATAACAATAATAACTCAACCCATATGCCAAATTGTAGAACTCTTATATTCAGACCTAGTTTTATATGGCCATTGGAAGAAAGCAGTAACTAAGTGTTCGTGAAAGACGTCACAAACATAGCATTCAAGATCTTTTTCTTTTTCTTTCTTTTTTTTTTAATTAAAAAAGAAGTATGAAATCTTTTTTTAAAAGAGATGATAGATGTTTATTTGTTTTAAAAGGACTCCCCATTCCACGTTCTTTCTTTTTGTCATTGTTCCTCTCTCCTTTCCAGACTCTCTTGTTTATTTATTTTTTTAATAAATGGGTGCGACCTTCCCTTTCCTTCAAGCAAAAAATAAAAAATAAAAAAATAATTGGCGCCTTAGAGGTCTGTCTCCTAAGAGCGGAGGCATGCCAAAAGACTTTAGAGACAAGCTCTGATATAACTATTGCAAAACTTTTCTCAACCAAAATTAGCGCTCAAGAGAAAAAAAAAGGTAGCTACCTCACTTCATGCAAAAAAAAACGAAAAAAAAAAAAAAATCAAAAGAAAGGATACCTAGAGAGAGAAACTCGAAGCACAAGCTACAAGCTAAAGAGAGAAAGTAGTGTCCCAAGGATCTCACGCTTTCTAACTATAAGAAAGATAAAAGAAATGCGGATGGGAGAAAAGTGGCCCACCAGAAGGAAGAAAATAAGAGAGAAAGCCCTAGAAAGGAAAAGCGCTCTTTTAGAGAGAAAAACAACCGACCTCCTTGGATTCACACACCCCTTTTGTAAGTAAGAGATATGACACCTCCTAAAAGAGAGCACATGAAGAGGAAAGAGAAAGAACACCCTTGCACTCTAGAGAGAGAAAGTAATGAGGAGAGAGAAACTGCATATAGAAGAGAGATGAGGCGGCTAGGTTTCTCACGCTTCCTAGGGATTGAGAAAAAAAAATTAATTGCATTTCTTACATAAATCCTAGGGTCTAAGATTTAAATACATGGCCAAGTTGACTTAACTCTGACTCAAAAAAACTTCTAGCTAACCCAATGAGATTAAGTTAACCCCAAGCCCATATACACCCAGACTTACTCAATCAAAATCCTTAAACTTATACCCAGTCCAATACAAGTTAGTCCCTTTAAAACCCATAGCCCAATATAAGCCTTGAGATAACTAAAGTCAAAACAACTCTAGAATCCTTCATAATGCCTCATAAGTGTGGATCTTGATCTTTTCATGGAAAAGTCATTGTGCATCCGTCTTGAATGTACAAAGTGCACACCGGATGTGCAAATTGACCACGCATTCATGCCATCATGCATACCGCGACCCAATGGACCATAGCGCACACCGCACGTGCGATAGCACGATGTAAATTAATTCATGCATTCGATGCGCGCTTTATATATCAAAGATTGAAGCATAAAAACTTTTTCTTTTTTCATATTCTTCTGAAAAACATCGCACCAAGTCTAAGTTTCGGCTCAAACCGGCTAAAATATTGCCACCTCAAAGGGGCTCGTGATAAGAATATAATTTCTTGAAGTTTTAAGTATGCATGAATGGCCAAAAGCATATGACGTAGCATGATTCCCTGTGCATGACAACGTCACTGATTTCAACTTTTGAATTTATTGTACCATGCTTTGCTTGTATTCCATCGGAAACATTTGCAAGTGGGGCTTCCAACTCCGGTCTCAAAATAATTCTCTACAAATAAACACACATACCTGTACATATGCACTCATACGAGCACATTTATCTACACACACCAAATCATAATTTTAAAATATAAAAATAATATTAATAAAAAATAAATTTAAAAATAATTTAAATGATTTAACATTTGCAAAAAAAAAAAATACATAGATGCATTAATATGACGAATAGTTTGATATACATAAAAAGAAAAAAAAAGTAATCCAAAATTTATATAAAAAATGTTAAAAAAAATTAAAAACATCATATCTTATAAAAAAATATAATTCAAATCCAAATAAATGAAGAAAAATAATTTATACAGCTAAATTCAATTGGTTTAGGAATTGAGCTTTGTTATTGTTGAATTTTTTGGGGGGTGAATAGATTGATAACAAAATAAAAATGTAAACTACATTGCTGAATTACTCAATTTTGTGAATCACACCAATTTGCAGATTTACGCTTCTCATAGTGGTTGGAATGCGTTTTTTCTTCTTTGTCTCAGGTCATGGTCATATTTTAAAAAAGAAAACGATTGTTTAAAAGGACTATTCTTAGGGGACTACTATTCTTGGGTTATGGAAAGGTCCATTACGGCTGCTGCAATTGCCCTTTTCCTTTGGTCAGCAAAACTGCTAGTTTTCACCATATTCTTCCCCCACGAGGGCCTCGGCCACTGATCCATAGCTTTTGTTTATGTGTCTTAATAGTTAATTTATTTAAATTCCTGTGGATCACCTTGCACCAATGCCTTAGTTCTGGGCAAGAAAACAAAATCATGTCTTAGATGATGGCAACATTATATTATCATATTATGTTATTATTATTTTCATCGAAGCTCGTTTATCATGCGGTCCAATTAGATTATAGTAGGTCCAATTACTATGTCCTGTTGACTATATTTTGCTATTAGGGCAAAAAGGGGCATCAAAGCCATCAAGGAATGTCCCAAGTTAGTCCATTAGTGTGGAATAAGCCATAGCACTTAAACTTGGCTTGTTTCTCACCGAATAACCTCAAACAAACTTGACTAAAAAATTTATTTGGTATAGTTGTTGTAGGTTAGCACATAATGACTGAGGGCCAACAAATAGCATAGATAACTTATCCTCAACAATTATTATGGGTTCCGGAAAGGGACAATAGTTACATCAAATATTATTTAAATTGGCAACTCTAACTAATGTAGGCATTCGAAAGTTAGAAGGCTAAGGAGGACATAATCAACAGGTACAGAGCATCATTAGAGAGTGATATAAAATTCTTCAATCTAGTAAGTTTTTTTTTTTTTTTCAAAAATTTCAATTAGAGATAGCTAATTGGATTTATATTCAGAATCTAGGGGCATGTTATTTGGTGACCGTAAATGTTAGTCAAGTCTCATTTCACGTGTTGCACGAATCATGCACGGCACGATACTGTTTTTTCAAAAGGAAAATAAACCATTTTACCCCGCATGCCTCAGCTTTTTCCTTGCCGCTTGCATGGTTCCAAGTAATTCGCCCTTTCTTCTCCCACGGAAAAAGCATGCTGCATCTTTCTTAGATTCAACAAATGTGTATTGAGCATGTAAATTAATCATGTTCACATACTATTGTACATGCTAAGATTCAAATATTCAATAAATTTTGATGGGGCCAGTTGATCCCATGAAAAATAAAATTTTTTGAACGGTCCACCTCAATCTCGGCGTTGGCCGACGGCCCCAAAGGCCGACACCTCCAAGACCGACGGCCCCAAAGGCCGACACCTCCAAGGCGTTCAAGACCGACGGCCCCAAAGACCGACACCTCCAAGGCGTCCAGACCGACGACCCCAAAGGCCGACACCTCCAAGACCGACGTCTCCAAGCTAGGCGGCTCCGGCACTTCCAAGCTAGGCGGCCCCGGCACTTCCCAGCCGGCCCCGGCACTTCCAAGCTAAGTGGCCCCGGCACCTCCCGGCCTCGGCACTTCCCAGGCGGCCTCGGCATCTTCCAAGCTGGCCCCGGCGTGTCCAAGATAGGCGGCCCGGTACCTCCCAGGTGGCCCCGACACCTTCCAGGCGACCCTCGGCATCTTCCCAGCCTGCCCCGGCGTATCCAAGCTAGGCGGCCTGGCACCTTCCAGGCGCCCCGGCATCTTCCCAGCCGGCCTCAGCATGTCTAAGCTAGGCGGCTCCGGCACTTCCCAGCCGGCCCTGGCATCTTCCTAGCCGGCCCCCTACGTCTCCAAGCTAGGCGGCCCCGGCACTTCCCAGCCGGCCCCGGCACCTTCCTAGCCTGCCACCTACGTCTCCAAGCTAGGCGGCCCCGACACTTCCCAACCGGCCTCGGCCGGCACCTCCCAGGCGGCCCCGACATCTTCCCAGCCGGCCTCGGCGTGTCCAAGCTAGGCGGCCCCGGCACCTCCCGGCCCCGGCACTTCTCAGGCGGCCCCGGCATCTTTCCAGCCGGCCCCTACTTCTCCAAGCAAGTCGGCCCCGACACTTCCTCCGCCTCTCCAGTTCCACCGAGTCGGCCAAGGCCATCCCCGGCCAGCCCGACTCGGCCCCGGCGTCTCCAGTTCCGCCGAGTCGGCCAAGGCCATCCCCGGCCAGCCCGACTCGGCCCCGGCGTCTCCAGTTCCGTCGATTCGGCCCCGCCCCGGCACTGCCTTGCCAGCGGTGTTAGCCCCAGCCATCTCGAGTCGACCCGGCTCGGCCCTGATAAGACTGGATTTCCCAGTTCCCGCTAGATCAGCCCCAGCGGTTCAAGAAACCGCCTCTCTGACATGCGCCACCCGACAGCGCCAGACGCGCGCTGCCTGACAACGCCAGATCCAGCAACCCATTGGCAACACTGGTGATGGGACAGGACCCACCTACCCAACAACTGATGGGACGTAGCCCACCAACCAGCCCGGATTCACGCAAGGGCTCAGCAGACATTCTGAAAACCCACGTGATCGTGCCAGCGTCAACCCTTATAAAAGGGTAAATCACTTCGAGAACCAAGTAACGCAAGTTTACACACTTGATACCCTAATACTCAGAGGAAAATCCCGGTCCTTCTGGGATCTCTCCCTTTTCTAAGAGCTCTCTCGAGCTCCTTCCCTGCTGTGACCTCGATTGCTGACTTGGGCGTCGGAGGGTCTCACCGGAAGACCCCCTTCAGTCTTGGGACTTCTTTGCAGGCAACCCGGCGAAGCGAGGATTCGAGAAGCACCTCCGTTCCCAACGTCCAGGAGAGGTGATTGAGCGTCATCAGATTGGCGCACCAGGTAGGGGGGATGCGCTGAAGGAAAGAACGATGTCTCCTTGAGCTATAAGTTTTCGTCCCCTCTAAGATAGCTATGGTGGTGATGCGCATGCTAGAGGTTCTTACCAATCGTGCTGGGGGCATCCACATCGCACTGAGCGACAAAAGACCAGTCTCTCTCCCCTGCCCCTCCTTCACCGCCAACTTCAGCTGCTCTGATTAACCAGCTGGCCATCCTCAATCGGCAAGATCAAGCTTTTAAAGTAGCAGTTCATGAACTGCAGAAGCAATGCTCGGGGGCCACTCAGCAGCACCCTAAGCCTCTCAGCAACGCCCTCGATGAACTCTCCTAGCCATTCATCTTCAATGACCACCGACTATCGAGGCTTTCCTCAATGGACTCCGCTTTGTCCCGGTTTCCAGCTTCTTCCCGGCCACAGGCATCTCGTCCTGGCCTCCAATGCGAGAGAAGGCCCAAGTAAGGGCAATGACACTTCCAATCCGACTAACATGACTCCATGGGGGGCAGGTCACCAGCGGACGAAAGTGCTCAAACCCGCAAAAGGGAGCTACAAGAGCTAAGTACATTGCACTTAAGACAGTTTTTCTTTCATTAATACTTAAAAATATCGTGCAGGGAAGATCTACCTTGCATCAACATCCAAGGCTAACCTCGCTTTGGTGCACAAAAAGCTCTAGGCCAGCCAGACACAAAGACCGACTCCGCGTCGGCACCAAAGACCGACTCCGCATCGACAACAAAGGCCGACTCCGCGTTGGTAACAAAGACCGGCTTCGCGTCGGCAACAAAGATCGGCTCCGCGTCGGCGCCAAAGACCGGCTCCGCATCGGTACCAAAGACCGGCTCCGCGTCGGCACCAAAGACCGACTCCGCGTCAGCAACACACTCTCAAGCCTGTAATCGACATCGACACCGAACACAACGCAAAGGCAAACAGCTACGAAAAAGCTAAGTATACTACACTTTGAGAAAAAAGTTTTTTTTCATTAGTGTCTGAATGCATTACAGGAAAACCAACAAAGACCGACTCCGCATCGGCAACAAAGACTGGCTCCGCGTCGGCAACAAAGACAAGTTAGCGTACGCTGTTTTGAATGGCAGGCGTGAGGTAATCAATTTGCCTCCAAAAAATTTCTTGAAGTTTTACACTCCTTTCGCTTAGCTGATGCAGGGCGCGCAAGCTCAAGGAGTGTAAGGGGCATTTGATGGGGCCAATTGACCCCATGAAAAATAAAATTTTTGGACGGCCCACCTCAATCTCGGCGTTGGCCGACGGCCCCAAAGGCCGACACCTCCAAGACCGACGGCCCCAAAGGCCGACACCTCCAAGGCGTCCAAGACCGATGGCCCCAAAGGCCGACACCTCCAAGACCGACGTCTCCAAGCTAGGCGGCTCCGGCACTTCCAAGCTAGGCGGCCCCGGCACTTCCTAGCCGGCCCCGGCACTTCCAAGCTAGGCGGCCCCGGCACCTCCCGGCCCCGACACTTCCCAGGCGGCCCCGGCATCTTCCAAGCCGGCCCCGGTGTGTCTAAGCTAGGCGGCCCAGCACCTCCCAGGCGGCCCCGACACCTCGCAGGCGGCCCCGGCATCTTCCCAGCCTGCCCCGGCGTATCCAAGCTAGGCGGCTCGGTACCTTCCAGGCAGCCCCGATATCTTCCCAGCCGGCCCCGGCGTGTCCAAGCTAGGCGGTCTGGCACCTTCCAGGCGGCCCCGGCATCTTCCCAGCTGGCCCCGACGTGTCCAAGCTAGGCGGCCCCGGCACTTCCCAGCCGGCCCCGGTACCTTCCTAGCCGGCCACCTACGTCTCCAAGCTAGGCGGCCTCGGCACTTCCAAGCTAGGCGGCCCGGCACCTCCCAGGCGGCCCCCGGCATCTTCTCAGCCGGCCCCGGCGTGTCCAAGCTAGGCGGCCCCGGCACTTCCCAGGCGGCCCCGACATCTTCCCAGGCGGCCCCGGCATCTTCCCAGCCGGCCCCTACTTCTCCAAGCAAGTCGGCCCCGACACTTCCTCTGCCTCTCCCCCTTTTTCCAAGAGCTCTCTCGAGCTCCTTCCCTGCTGTGACCTCGATTGCTGACTTGGGCATTGGAGGGTCTCACCGGAGGACCCCCACCGGTCTTGGGACTTCTTTGCAGGCAACCCGGCGAAGCGAGGATTCGAGAAGCACATCCGTTCCTGACGTCCAAGAGAGGTGATTGAGCGTCATCAAATTTTATTATGCATCACATGCACAATGACATGTATGAGCGATTAATCTGTAATTCTATGCGTGCTTGCTGCACTGAAGGACGATGCAGTAAGACTTTTCCTTCTTCCATTAGTAAATAGTGTGGACCCATCCAACCAAAAATAAAGAAAAAGTGCCCCAGTGATTGCTACGCATGTTGCATGAGCGCGCGCCAAAATCAAAATTATTTTTCTATTTTGGCATGCGCACGCATACGACGCGCTAATCACCAATGTGGTGCAGCTCTTGCTGCATCGAAGGCGATGCGGCAAGACTTTTAAGAAATAAAACATGAGAGCTTTTGTTATGATCAACTGTAACAGTAAATACATACATGTATGTATGTATATATATATATATATATATATATAATATATATACATATATATGTACATATATATATATATATATACATATATATGTAATATATATATATATATACATATATATATGTATACATATATATATATATATATGTATACATATATATATATATATATACATATATGTATACATATATATATATATATGTATACATATATATACATATATATATATATAATATATATATATATATATATATATAATTTAAATATGAAATTAAATAAATAAATAGTTATAACCACTCAAACTTAGATTTTTAAAGCGATGTGTTTGCCCTTAGCGGCAGTTGAGGGATTTTTTCGATCTCATCTTGCTTTGTGCTTGATTATTTTAAAATTTTGAACTGCCTTCAGGAAGAAATGGCAACAAAAAAAAATCATCAAAGATTTTGAAGCGCACTCTAGAGCAAATTCGCGACCCTGCCTCTCGTCCCCTTGCTGGATGCTTCAAAGTGTGGAGAGAAACAGAGATTTCATTTTGTTAAATCATTTACATCGATTAAAATAATTGTTCAATTAATCTTTGCACTTCTGAGTTTTTTTTTAATGTAATAGAAACAATGGTGCTAAAATAATCTATAAGAATGAGTACAAAATGTTTTTTTTTTGTATTATTTGTTATTTATAGATGAGGGTTCTTTGTGAAGGATTCAAAACGAAACGGCATGAGGTGAGAGAGAAGAGAGAGAGGAAGCAATGAAGCATTCATTCGGTGCTTTTTTGCACAGAAACAAACATTTCTTCCTCTTTTGAAACAAAAAGCAAGTATGAAAATCCTAAAGATCTATCAAAGTTTTTTTTTTTTTTTGAAAAAAATAAAAGCTTATTTAGAAAAGGACCCGAGCCCGTCAATAGGCTTGAATTGTCCCAATCAATGTGACACTGTGGGTACGCACCATTTATAATTCAAATCAAAGTTAAAAAATTGACTGTAAAATTTTTAGTTCAGAAAGAATAGTGTGAACATCTTAACGGGGCTAAATGGAATTAAAGCGTCCAAGATCCCAAATTGACTGATAGTTCTTTGTGGAGAAAAATCAAAGCCACAGGAAGCCCAAAGGTGTGCTACACGGCTCCTTGGGCTATGATCGATCCACAACAACAACAACAACAACAAAAATTTCTGGCAACCGTTGTTTCGTCCATCTCTATATATATGTTTAGCTCGCTTAGGCTATGATCGATCCACACTCAGAACTCAAGACACCAAAGGCGGCATCAGAGAGAGAGAGAGAATGGGACGAGGGCGAGGGCGAGTCCCGTGCTGCGAGAAGGCGGGGCTGAAGAAGGGGCCATGGACGCCGGCGGAAGACGCGAAGCTCCTAGCCTATATTCAGACGCACGGACACGACAACTGGCGTGCTCTCCCCAAGCTAGCAGGTACGTACGTACGTACTCCTTCAATTTCTTCCATTGATTAGAATCCCTTCAATTCCGTGATCACTACCGGACGCAAGAAGCTAGGCAAAGATATATAAGTAGTAGTGGAAGACTTATAAATTCACTGAAGGTTTGCTTCGATGTGGGAAGAGCTGCCGCTTGAGGTGGATCAATTATCTCAGACCCGATATAAAGCGAGGGAACTTCACCAAAGACGAGGAGGAAACCATCTTCAGGCTTCATAAATTGATGGGGAACAAGTAAATGTTTCAGAGATTGCAAATCTAACCCGTTTTGTTCCATTATATTATCATCATGTTTCAGCCTGTACATGTCCACGTTTTTTAAACTTGCCATCAAATTTTGTTCAGATGGTCCAAGATCGCCTCATGCCTCCCGGAAGGACCGATAATGAGATCAAGAATGTGTGGAATACGCACTTAAAGAAGAGACTGGCACCAAAAGAATTACCTTCTCCTCCTCCTCCTCCCTCCTCCAATTACAAAGCTAAAGATCCTCCAAGCTCACCAAATATTGGATCCATTCAACCCATGGAAGCAAATAACTCATTCGACATGATGAGCCAACTCTTCATGGAGTTAGATCAATGCATGCTTGCAGAAGGATGCGAGTATAACCTTTTGGTGGATGAATGTAGAGATTCTCCAAGCTGCTCTTCTTGTCAGGAGCTTGACGACAGTGAGAACAAGCAAAGTTCCTTGGTCCAAATGCCTGCAATGATCCCATCGGTGAAGAAATTTGGAGCTTGACGTATGATGATTCCTACTTGCCCACTCCTGAGATGGGCCCAGTGGTGGTGGGAGATGGAGCTCTTAACATTAATCCAACCATCTCCGAGGGAGATTCGAGAACGGAGCTTGATGAGAGCAAGGGTTGGTGGCCTTACTTAGAGAGGGAGCCTGACTTGGGAGTGACAATGGATGCCGAAGCGGTTGAACAACTTGGTCCGTGGGAATTTGATGGTGGGGTTTTGGAGGAGTTTGATCCGGTCTTCGGTTGCTTTCAGAAGAGACACTGCCCACCTTCTCCCACGGATCTTGTATCTCAGATCGGTCAACAGGATGAAATCAGTGATGGATTGGTTACAGAAGCTGTGAGGTCTTTAATTTGGACTAATACTAGTGGCATCAATGTCGTAGGTAACACGTTAACATGCTGAACCATGTATCACCGAGCTAACATCATCATTGCATCATCATGATCATCATCATCATGTTACCATCACTCCTCTCTCTCTCTCTCTCTCTCTCTCTCTCTCTCACTGGTGTGACACTTGGACAATACCTGCAGACAAAATTTATAGATGACTGGAGTCTTCTAATAATTGTTTTCTTATGTCAATTATTTGTCTTCATGTATGAGGAAGAGGATCTCAAATCAACCCACGTTTTTTTTTTTTTAAAAAGAAAAACTCTCTTTACAACCCTCTTCGATAAAGGATGATCTACACCGAATGCCATAATCATTCGCATGTGGACTCACTTATCCATAATACAGGATTCATGAGAGGATCTTTTGATATAGACCATCATGCATAGAAGGCGATGTACAAAGAGTTTTTCTTTAAAAAAAACTTTTGCTTGGGCCATATGCAAGGTAGCTATGAGTCCAACTTCGGCCTTTTAAACCAACCTAGCACAAAAAATCTTGCTGCATCGTCCTTTGGTGTAGCAAATGCGCACCGAGCACATGAATTGATCATATCGAATGCATAAATTGGTCACACATTCACCGCACGTGCCGAGATTCAGTGAGCCTTAGCGTATACATATGGCATGCGCGATGGCATAAACGTGCAATCGATCCATACATCCGATACGTATTTACTGCATCAAAGAATGATGCAGCAAGCTTTTTTCAACCTAGCACGTACGTACATGCCCATCCCTAACATATCAGAATTTTTTTAAAAAAAATTTATGGTGACTTCTTCCATGATTAAGTTACATAGAAACGTCATGCAACAACGCTTTATTTTTATTGGGTGCAACATGAGAAATACGATATCTATTATGTTTTTTAAAATGAGCTAAAAAAATTACATTCAAAAGGAAATCAGAGAAGCCACGGTTTGATAAATAAAAGTGCAGCCACTCCATTCTGGGACAGCTAAAACGTGGGAGGAGACTTAAGGAAGGATCCTTGGGTTCACCAAGCAAATCAACTTGTCCTCTGGTAGTTTGATTCTATATATATAGTATTCGTAGGAGATGGGTCACTAGCTAGACATTCTACTATTAATCTTTCTCCAGTAAGAAGAATATATGGCAATCCTCTCACCTCCCCTAAATATTAACCCACTTCATGAGTTGTCGCTGATGATTGCTGAGAACCAGGAGGTTGGCTGCAAACTTGAGGTTTGCTTTATCCCATTCTCATCTGTGAAAGCCACTTTACAATTGAGCCCATCTTTTCAGCATGGATGGGAGAGCTTTGCTTGCTTAGGGCTGAAAATAAATATGTATTTTATCTTCAATGAATACAAGTGTAAATTAGATATTACAATTACAAATTTAAATATGAATATGAGCCAGATCGTTTTCAAAAAGTTTTAATAAAGTGAAAAATAAAGTAAATCAATAGCATGTTAATATTGTTGCTTAGTCTTTTCTTTAAAGCCCATGTATATATAGTGTTAGAATAGATAGGATTAATATAAGTAGAATGAGATGTTTATATATATGAATTAGATAACTATGCGCCTATCTCTCTATTTTTTTTCTTTGATAAACATGGATAAAAATATGGGTATTAATCAAATGCTGAAATTTATATTCATATCTTGATAAATTTAAATACAAATAAGTTATTGCAGATATTATCCCATTTGCTGACCCTCCATAGGCTCATATACAACCTATTTGAAAGAAGGGAAGCAATTGGTTCATCAAAAATAAATAAATTAATAAAGCCATCCCATGAATACTTAAAGCACCAAGGAGCGTCTCACTGCTCTAGAAGAAACAAGCAGTGAGATATCAAACGAGGAAAAAAGTTTTATGCACAGCACGCAATGTAAAATGCATACATCATGCACGATGAGTGATCCATACATGTGTATGATGAAAATATTTTTATTCTTTCTATGCTGCACACATGGCCATATGTGTATGCATGCGCGTGTGGACCAATCACCGCACGCGATGCTTAAAGAGTTTTTCATCAAATGGATGGTGCCGAGCCAACATGCATAGGCAGTGATCTGAGCTATTATGTTATACTGAGGCAGCCTGGCATGACCTATAGGCCTACACGATTGATCAAATTATTTTTATTTATTTTTTAAATTAATTTTATAAAAATTAAATTAAATAAAATAAATATAAGTATATTTAATAAAATAAATCATAAAAATAATATATAAAATCATATTTTTATATTATTTTATTAATTATTTTGATGTCTATGCACCGAACGGATCTATACCTAATTGAGTCAATCGTGGAAGGTAGCATTCTCCTATATTTCTCCACAAAGATGAAAAATAGGCACCAAGCTGAGGTCACCAAGAAGACAGCCATCAATTTCCGACTTTTAGACCATCTAGTGGCTTCCAAAGGCCCAGCTAAATTCTGGGCCACCCGCGGCCATTGCGGGCCTTTATAAATTTTTCCAAAAAAAGAGTCTTGCCATCTTGCTTGAATGCAGCATGGTTTATATCGAACATGATGTTCGTCTACATTAAAATTTGTGTCTCAATAATGCAGAACTCATAAACGAATCTTTCAGAAAAATATTTTTGTACACTATTTTTTATGCATAAAGGCATGCATTAAGCATGCATATTAACTGCACATTTATGTAAATGTATGTGTAAAGTACGCTATGGCTCAATGAGCTATAGTGTATGTATTCGAATGATCGCGTCCGGCCATGCTGCACCCGGGCCTGCACGAGGCGGTGTACAAAGGCTTTCTTCCAGGGGCTCCAGAATGGCTGCCACGTAAATTACGTGATCGAACCGAACTCCGCCTCGGTAGACAATCGACACTCCCCTGCCGTCCGATCATCCATCAGACGGTCCACAACGCAGACCATTTTCCTCTGTTGGTTCCTCACCGCATGGGACGCATCCCGCCGTTCCATCTAAAATTCCCCAACCACTTAAATTCGCAGGGAATGCGAACCTCCCTTTCCCATTAATTTTGGCACGGAGAGGCCGCCGAGCGCATCAGATCGTCGAACCCATCACTTCCCCTCCACTGCTTTTCTCTCAGCGAAAGGAGGGGAGAGAGAGGTTTGGATGTGAGCTAATCCCTTTGGTGCATTCCTCCAAGTTCTTGAAACCCTAGAGACCTTTTTCCCTGCCTCAATTTCTTCGGTCAAATGGCTTTGCTTCGATCATATGTAAGTTGTCGGGCACCTTTTGTTGCTGGATTTAATAAATCTTTTTTCTTTTTTTGGTTCTTTTTCATATTTTGATACTTGAGGTCGATCTATTTCGTAGATCGAGGGGAACTGGATTTAAATTTGTTATGTCTCTAGGTTTCTTAGGGTGTTTAGATTAGGATCAGATTTTTCCGCTGATCTATTGTTACTTTTGCGTTCTTTCTGTTGTTGGATCTTAATCGGGTGATCGGAGCAGTGTGATGCCCTTGTAGAAGGGCTTTGTTTTTGTGGGGATTAGATGGAGATTCCATCTTGGAGTGTAGAATATATTTTTTTTAATAGAAAAACTATTGTTGTAGTTCAAAAGTTGGGTTTTTGGTGACGGAGCCTTTTGATGTAAATAACATTCTTTGCCGATTGGTAGGCTTCAAATTTGTATGAATTGGGAACTTGGGATGCTTTCTTCTTAGCTCATTCATTGAACAAGTATCCAGTTCTTTTCAACCCATGTTTCATATTTTCTCATGGCTTCTATTTTTTATTTTCTGTTTAAAAATAGGTTAATTTTGTTCGTAAGTTATTGTGGGTTTGATTTTTCATTTGTAGCTGCCATGTTAAAATTTTGAAGTGCTTGAATATTGCAAACCAGATTGGGGTGTAGCATTGTCTTATTGATTTTTTTTTTCTAATTCGTGCAATTTTTCTTGCTCTTGTTTATTTGCATTCTGCTTCAAATTGAATGATGCATTAAATTATGTAATGCTAGAATGAAAGGCTTCTTGCAGTGCCGCTGGCATGTGTGTCAGACATGGAATTGTCTCAGTGCTATAGATTTTACCATGGTCCAAGGTTTGCCGTTATAGATCTATACATTTTTAATAATCTCACTGTTCTTTTTGACAATCTTTTTGATTGGCAGTGGTAATCAAATCCAAGTCTTTTTGTTTGAATGTATATGCTTATCTCTAAGTTGGAATTTATCATATAAGTTAAAATTAGAATCCTTTAGTCATAAAACCTACCCAGTTTTGCATTCATTCATTGATGCTGATGCCATCTTTTATACCATCCAGTGATATCAAGTCAAATTAAATTAAGTATGATCAAGTTGTTAGATTGTCCACCTCCCCCTACTTTCTCTTAGAGTGGGGGAAATTAAATTTTGATGTAAGAAGGCAACGAGGTCATCTTTAGATGTCTCCCACACCATCTTAATAGGTACTATTTAACAAGTTTGTATGCGAAAGCTCATTTCTAATTCAAACACTGTTAAAACATGCCACTTTTTCTTTTGCTTATTGTTTAATAGATAAAACCAACATGCCGTTATATTTCACACTTTGTTATGGAGTTGAAGGAATATATATCCTAAGGAGGATGAATCTGTTCATCATAATTTCCATTAATGTAAATTACAAGGGTAGGTTGCTCTTTTGGTTGTGAGGGTGGGTTTTGGTGATGGGTCCAAGCTTTGGGCTGTTCTAAAAATACCTGCATATGAAACTTAGAAAGGGTAAAGGTTTGAAACTTTGGTATGAGTCTGAAAAAAGAAATTCTTAAAGTTGAAAAGGATCTCACTCTTCAACATGTACCTGCATTGAACATATCGAAGTTTATAATATAGGCTTTGGGTTTTATTGGATTACATAGGCATTTGGTTGATTTTGAACCCTTGAAGTGGTTCCTCATGATGTGATAGAAAGAAGTGAAGGTTTTATCACTTGTTTCTTGGTAACTGGTTTGGAATGAGAGGATTGTATGAATTTTGGTAACTGGTTTGGAATGAGAGGATTGCATGAATTTTTCCAAATGAAAGAAAGGATGGAGATAAGGTTAATCCATTTAATCCATTTGTTCAGTGTTGGGTACATTTAATCAATAAATCTTGTTGTTCCCTTCCAAGGATTAATGGGTTCCTGAAATTTGGAAAGCAAGTCAGGTCACTACTTATGTTTGGTTTGTAACTTTACGTATTAGTGAGCTGATTTACATGAAGTGGTTTTGGCTTATGCTTTGCATAAGCACCCTCAATTTCCTCAGGGACTTTATCCCCCAAAGAAGGAGCCTGTTGGCCCTTTGTCTAATTCAGGGCCCTTTTTCCCTATTCTAGCAGGTGAGCCAAGAGTTCACAAAGCATGACTTGGTAATTAACTTTTCTGCTATATTTTTCATCATGGAACTAATGGAATATTTGAAAGTCAAACAAATTAAAAAATTCAACTCCATTTATCTAGCAATCCCTATATGAAATGTTAGCCAATAGGACCTATGTCTCAAGCTTAAATACCTAAAGCCACTTACGGCCCATTTGAGAATGCTTCTTGCGGGCCCTGGGGCAGCGGTGGGTGGGTGGGTTGGTTGGTTGGAGGGCAGGATCCTAAGTACTTCTCGGAGATGAAGGGGTGTTTGATAAAATTTTTGGATTAGCTTTCTTTTAGGAGCACTTTTACACACAGATTGAAAATTTTATTTGGCAAAAGTTTCAATTTGGTTGAGAAGTTGTTTTCATTGAACTTGGTGATTACGGTTTTGAAAAAGTAAATAGGCACATTTAATTACAATATAAATAACATGTAATATGATTATACTAATATGTTATAATGTAACTATACTAGTATTATATTATATTATAGTAAATTTTTTATAATACAGTAATTGTTGTTTGAAAAATATTATTATAACTATAATATAATTATTTAGTATCAAATAAGGTAATATAATAATATATAAATACTATAATATAGTATACTAATGTAGTATCATTATATTATAATATTGTATAATTTTGCATATTACTATAATATATCATAATATTGTAATCCTATGTTATTAGAATAATAGTTATTATATTTTCTTATACTATGCTATAATATTATATATTGTAATACTATAATATTATAATATGATATAATATAATATAATATAATTATCATAATATTATTATAGTAATTTATAAATTAAGGACACTTTATCATAACAGTTTTTGAAAACTGAGTGTTAAGGACCTGTTCCGTTGTAGAAAACTGTGTTTCCTAGAAATTTTTTCCATGGTAAACAGAAAACAGGATTTTATTTAAATCTAATATTTTTCCAAATGAAAAAATAGAAAACTATGTTTTTCAGTTTTCTAAATGTATGTTAGGTCTGAAAAAATGTGGATCGCTTTCAATTGTTTTCCTTTCAAAATGAAGCAATATTTTCTCCATAGAAAAAGAAAACTAGAAATGGAGAAGCAAGCTGGAGATGAAAATCAGAAAACATTTTCTGCAATTAGACATGCTATAAAGTGCCACAACACTTAGAAATGCAATTACTAAAAGGCAAATGGCTCTTTACAAAAGCTCACATAACACTTAGAAATGCAATTACTAAAAAACAAATGGCTCTTTACAAAAGCTCTACTTTTAAAAAGCTCTATTTGTAAAAGCTTTATTGCAAAAAGCTCTACCAAACAAGGCCTTAATGCTTTAGTATGAAGCATTTTGCAGCCTACTTCAAGCAACTTGGACCAACCCCAACTATCTGGCACACATTTTGGAATATGAGAATGGCTTGATTTGGCCTATTTGGCACACTTAATGAGACAAAATGCTCCATGTATAAATTTCATCTGCATAGGCCATTTATAGTAGAGCCCTGCATGATTGGTTTCAAGAAAATCAGGAGAATTCCAAGCCTATTTGGGTTATCCATTGAACCAAACGTGATTTTTTTTTTTTGTGCTAATGTAGTGAACTTGAACCCTTATTTTTATCAACAAATAAACATTGATGTACAATGCCTACTTTATGAGCTACGGTGCTTATTAGGCTATTAGAGCTAAATAAGGCCTATCTAAGATGAGTTCTTGGAATGGACCCGTATTTAGCTATTTTCAATGAAAAAGTGGTTGTTATCTCCTCCTTTTTCCCCCTCATATTAAGTTAGCATTATTTTCTTGGTATCTAATTTGAACGCAATACCTGTACTAAAAACCGTATAGTTAATGAAGTAAATCAAGTGAGTATCCATACTGAAGTTCATATGTCTCATTCATGCCTAATGGATTAGGATGAGAGCTTTGGGCTAAATAATAGTGTTTAGGCTCATTTCAACCATGGGTGTTGGTTTCAAGAAACCTTAGTTTCCATTATTTATATAAATTACTTTTTTTTTTTCTTATAATACTATCTTTTGGTGTTATTGCAAGGCATTCCAAATTCTTTGGCATAACCTCCATCCATGTTAACTTGGGCATGATTTTGCTCTATACCAATTATGGAGATTTATGCACCATCTTTTTGGAGGCTTTCTTAGCTCTTTGTTAGGCATGCATACCATCTAATTTGATTATAAATCACCTTGTTCTCAGCTTGAGCAAGTCCTATGGCTTTGAATAAACACATTTCTTATTCTCTTGTCTAGGGTCTATCACTTGTCCATATTAATTAACATTGTCAAATAGCTAATTCTAAATACACGGTTGGAGGGCTTACCCTATGGAGCTAGTATCATATAAGCTTAGGCTTTGTAAATCCTGTAACCAACATCAAATTAAGTGGGTGCCTTGCTTGACTTCGTAGGTCTTTATAATTTATCTAAGTCAACTCAAAATGGGCCAACTTTGATGTTGTAATTCATAGGGCAACCTTGGGTGGGGCTATTGAAAATTTTGGTAACTAACATGGAGTCCATGATTTATAAGCTGGTAACTAATGTAGAGTCCATGACTTAGAAGTTGGTAATGCTAGTCGTGGTGTCAATTTTCTTGTACTTTCACTTGTTGTGCCATGCTAGGGGTGGCATGATTTCACTCCCTCTATGGAATTTGAGTCATGCTTCAAACTGGTTCAACCCTGCATTTCTAAGGTCTCTAGACTCTATAGTCTAAGTGGACCAATCAAAAATTGGTCAACTTTAGACATGGGCTTTATGATGATGTTGTTGGCTTGTGACCCCAAGACTACAGCTAATGAGTTATTTAGGTGAACCAACCCAAAATGCATTATCCTAGGTATTTGTCAAATAATTGTGCGAGTGGCCTATTGATGCTATTCCCTTGGAATCTGGTCAACCATGGACTCATAACATCCATTGTTATGGCTAACAAAAGAAGTGGTAATCTTACGTGAATCTACAACCTTTGAGCTTAGTTGAAGTAACTTAAATGAGTCAACCTTGACTCTTTGACTTGTTTCTTCTTAGGCCCCATTTGGCGAAGCTTTTGGTAGTAGAGCTTTTGAAAAAAATTGCTGTTTGGTAACTACACTTTAAAGTGTTGTAAGACTTCAATATTTGTTTGGCAGCCATTGCATAATACAACTGAGAGAATGCTTTTAGAATAAAGATGATAAAAGGCACTGCATAATACTTTCAACGATCTAACTTATTAAAAATCATTATTAAAAATTATTCTAATAATATCATAATATTATGATATAACATGGCAATAATATTAAAATATATTATATTATAATCTTATAATATATTATGAAAAAATATAATAATGGTTATAATGTAAAATTATTATAATAAATTATTTTATTATTATTTAATAATTATATTTTGAGGTAGACTTGGCTACATTCAGATGTATTCAAGTTCAGAATTTGGTCATTATCCCTATCCTTGGATCTACACGGATCAATGTTGTGATATATTACTATAGTAATATTACAAAACTATAGCGCTATATAATAAATTAATATTATTTATGTACTATATTATATAGTTTATAATATTATATATTATTATATATCTTATTTTATACTGCATAATATCTTATAATTACAATAATTTTTTGATACAATTATAATAATTATATTTTATTTATATATAAAACAATATTATTATTATTATTATTATTATTATAGTATTAAATGTTGTTCTTTTGATTCGAATTTATGACCTTCAAGTTTAATAAAAACAACTTTTTGACATTTTCCAAGTGAAGCTTTTATGAAAACTTCAAATTGGAGTTTTCTTAAGTAAAGCTTTTAACTGCTTTTGGTGGAGCTAAAAAGCATTTTTAAAAATTTTACCAAACATCTTAAAGTCACTCGGAAGTTCTTTTAGGCCTCTAATAGTGCTTTTGGATCCTTCAAAAGCTCAGCCTAGTGGAGCCTAAATCCTATAGCTAAACCATAATTAAATCATCGAGAAGCATAGCATTTGGATCTAACACAAGCTTGGAGGCCTAGCTACAGCTTTAAAGCAATATAACAAAGGAAAAAAACTAAATAAGTAGGAAGTAAGCTAATTTTAGAAGTAAAGAAAACATCTAGATTTTAGAAAATTAAAAGCAAGGAGAAACTTAGGAACAAAGACTAGCTAAGGATAAGTAGCAACTCTTTACTTTGTTGCTAAGAGGGCTTCATTGTCTCTGGAATCAACTATGCTCCTTTTAAGCATGTCACGACCAAGGACTCCACCAATGACCATGTCGCTATCTCTTAAAGCTGCTAGGGTTTGCTCCAAAATAGATGAGAGCATGCATAGAGTCTATCATGAAAAAAATATTTCAGAGCAACCATGACTTAACAGGTGCTTAAGAGAAACAAGTTCCATTTTTGTGAAACTAAGGTCCATAAGGCCGTACTTGTAGATTATAGGGCCTTTTACATTTATAGGGAACGTGGGTACCATTAGAGCTTGACTAAAACTTGAAAACAAATCTTAAATCGACTAAAACAATAATCTTCACATTTAGGGCAATCTAGAAGAGTGACAACAAGAATATGTTGTTGGATTTGTCAGATGACAGTTAGTCTGATGTAAAATCAGTTCTAATGGCGACTTGGGTGCCTTCAGATTCCTACTTCCTAGTTAGCAATTGGCAATCTTCCTTTCATAACATGGGTTGCATTTGCCTTTAAAGCAAGTTCCTTGAGAAGCCATTTGAGCTTATCCAGTGAAAAGGAAGAGACTTCCTTGGGATGGCAGTATCTCGCTGTTAGAACATTTTGGATGATAGAGCAGTTGTCGAATCAAAGCAGAGTTGTACTTGGACAGGGCCTTTCTAATTGTGAGTTTTTGGTGCTAAATTGTTTTGACGGTGGGTTTCTGCCATCAGATCTGGTAGAGTTGGGTTTGGACTGGTTGGCTTCAGAGATACCTTTCTGATCATTCTGGCGGTGAGTTTATGCCATCAAATCATTCTGACAGTGTTTTTACTCCTGAAGGCAGGTGAACATCAGATTCCTTCTGGAGCTAGGCTCTTGCCATTAGATCCATAATCTGACTTATGTCTCTGGCCTTCATTTAGGCTGGTTCCAGCGTGGTCTGATTTTTGACAGCAAGGCGCTGTCGGTTGGCGTTTGATGGTAATCATCATGCCATTGGATAGCTTTTCATGGTAGTAATCTCACCATTGGAGTGACAAAAGATTTCAGAGTCCTTCGATGCTTTTGATTGCAGGGCCTAGTGTAACTAGGACCAGGTTGCCAAACCATAGGGTCAAGTGGCATCAGTAACTTTTTGAAACCTAGGTGAAACATTCCATGATATGTTAGCCACCTTATATTCAATGGTTTGAAGTTCAACAGTTATGATTTCGAGATCCCTAGTCAATGAATTCCAAATGGTTATGAATTCCAAATGGGTCATTCTCAGGTTGTTGATGTGAAGTACATCATAGCTAAGTCAAGATCCTGAGTCAACTGTCCAGTGTTGACTCATCTCGGGGGTGTAACTCGTCCAAAATCTTCTCTGGACCATTTAGTTCCTTATCCATGTTTTGCTGCCCAGTTCTTAAACTGGACCATGTTTCTACCTTATTTGTCTATTGTTTTATTGTATATAATCATATAATTGTTGGTAACATGTTGTATGCTTCTAAGATGCCATGTGATAAGTGATTGCTGTTTTCATTTTTGTTGGAATTGGCACATGTATACCTGTCTTATATATTAGGTTTCCTGGTTCTATGCTTTTCCAAACATTAGGTGGCCTTAAGGAATTTATAAATGGATTAGTAACTCTTGCATCTCGATCTCTTTCCGATTGATATCCATTATCACACCAGGAAGTGTGATATCATCAGTTCCTAAGTAAGTTGCAATGGAATACTCCAGGTTAGGATGTTTTAGATTTGCTTTGAAAAAGCCTTCTTATCAAAATATCCTTCATTATGAATTGGTTTGAGCAGTCCTAATTTATATAGATTGTATTTTCATTTTCATTCTGTTGTTTTCCTGAGTGTTTTATGTGGGTGTGAGTAGATCAATTAATTATATAATAAATTTAATTTGGTAAAGAACCTAATCAATTATTCTACCATTTACTTGCCGGACCCTGATATCATCCCCTTGTTGAATCCAATGATATACCCCTTCAGTTTTATCCCTTCATCATTTTGTAAGCTTGGGCCTTGTTAAATAATGAATTGTCCAGACTTTGTCATTAGTTATCTGGATATATCTTTAACCATTCTATTGTCAATTTCACTCTCATTAGTTTGAACTGTATAATTGATGGATATGCAGTAGACAAGCTGTGTACGTTGCAAAATCTATTGTGCTTTTGAGGGTTGAAATTTAGTATTCAATTGAATGATACTTTAATATTCTTAAAACGTCCTGGAGCAGTATCATACACCTATGAAAGTTGAATTTTACTATTGTATGACTTGATACTTTGGTAATTGAAGTTGAAATTAACTATTGTATGAGTTGATACATTCATTATTCTTGAGAAGTCCCGAAATAATATTATACACCTCTAACAATCAACTCCACTTACTTTCAGTCAAGTGCATCCTCTGGGATGGGCGTTGCGGACCATTGCAAGGGTACATTCTTAGAACTTCAGAGGAAGAAGACACATCGATATGTGGTTTTCAAAATTGATGAGAAGCAAAAGGAGGTTGTTGTAGAGAAGACTGGAGGTGCTACTGAGAGCTATGACGATTTCATGGCTTCTCTGCCAGAAAATGATTGCCGTTATGCTGTCTATGATTTTGACTTTGTTACTGATGAAAACTGTCAGAAAAGCAAGATTTTCTTTATTGCCTGGTAAGTCCTTTTCTGCTAGCTCTCTTTAATTTGCTGATAATGGTATTATCATTGCAGGACAAGGCATAATGTGTTTAAAAATTTCAATTGGGTAAAAGAAAATGTATGTAGATGATATTTTAGTTGTGCACTCTCTGCAGGCTAGGCTGTTGTCCGGCTTTGTATTTATGATAGGTGGATAGTTATCTGACCTGTTTTTGTCATTGGCAATCACCTTGCGGTTGCTAGCTTTGAAGAGATGAAGCGTCTTTGGGTTGGTTCTAAAAGGAAGGTCGATGGGTTTGCAGAGTATATATATATATATATATATATATATATATATATATATATATATATATATATATATATATATATATATATATATATATATATATATATATATATATATATATATATATATATATATATGAGGTGGAATCAGGAAGTCCCAACCGTTTTAATGTAAATTAGATTTTCTTCTATAAATTGATTGAATTTCTACAAAGCTTGTGTGTGTGTGTGTGTGTGTGTGTGTGTGTGTGTGTGTGAGAGGATCAGGGAAATGATGTGTCTTGGAAGTCTGAATGACTGCTCTATCCTTTGTGTTACTTGGATGTGACCATAAAAGTGGATTGGAGGGTGCAACTATAGTACACATGTGCATTCATGTATATGTGACATACATGTGCATTCATGTATATGTGACATACATATGCATATGGAAGCATGTACTCATGTATGTAGATACACACATGAACACAAATACATATATATGCATGCATCACAAGAATTGTTGGAGCGATTATTGATGCTATGGCAAAGCAGGATTGCTTCCTGGTGTTCTAAGCAAATGAAATGAAGCATTTGAATATGGAGCTCCAGATTTCTTGCTTTTGAAGAATCAGTGTCAGAGAAGAATGCTATCTGACACAGATTGGATAAACATGATGGAGAATCCATAGAACATGATTGATCCAAGATAGAATGTTTCCATATGCTTGTTATTTTATGTATGATTCTTAGAAAAATGGATTACTGTTGGAGATGTGCATTGAAAATGCTTGCATTGAAAATGTTTGCATAAACAGAGGATGTGGGCTTCTATGCGAACAGATTGTGAGCAAAGAGTCATGGGCTCAACCCTCTTGTCACCTTCCATTGAGAAGATCTTATTGACTGGTAGTAGTCATGTCATTTTATGTTTACCCTTAATTGTGCATGTTGTAAATATCTTTTTGGCTTCAGGTCCCCTTCTGCATCTCGAATCCGTGCCAAGATGCTGTATGCAACATCCAAGGATCGATTCAAGCGAGAGCTGGATGGAATTCACTATGAGATTCAGGCAACTGACCCGACGGAGGTGGACCTCGAGGTTCTTAGAGAGCGGGCACATTAGCGTGTTCATAGGGTCATACAAATTAAATCCAGTGATGGGCATACTCAGTCATGCTCTTTGGAAAGTAGTGGTGAAGGGATTATATTCTTATGAACCACATACCAGTTGTGCTATTTATAAATTATGGGAAGAGCTTGTAAACGAATACAAACTCCTAAACCATATATTGTATGTTTAATATTATTATTGTGTGTGATCGGGTGACTGTATCTGCTGTATTATATATCAGTGGTTTTTCAAGTTATTGAGGGCGAGGAGGGAATGCATCAGGTTTACTGGAACTTTCACCTTGAAAACACCCCGTCAACAAGCCGTTTGTTATGTTGGAAAATTCTACAGGGATTATTAACGTTCTAACGTGTTATCGAGTGGTGGTACGCTCCTAGATACAATTAGATGTGAGCCTTCCAGAGAATGAAGATTGACTTGCATGATTGGGTCGGGAACATGAAAGGCAACTTATTTTCTCAGATACGGAAGTTGTAGGAGCTGTGTGTGTTGGCGTGTTGGACGAGGGTTGTACTAGGAGAGTGGCATTGCCGTAAGCCTTGCATGGTGCACACCATGTTTTGTATGGATATAACATCTGAATATTGTGTGTGTGGTTGGGGTGGAGTGGCGCGCGATGAGGCGGTTTGGATTGATGTGTTTGTTCTATAAAAAGTCCTGCTGGCTGTACCAATTGATGCGCGCATTTCTTTAAAAAAAAAAAGTTTTGGCACAAGGGCACTCACATGTTGTGTTAATTATCACGCGCCATGCAGAGAGATTTTTTTTTTTTTTTTTTTGATTCTAAATCATATATCCATGAAAGTAAAACTGCAAGCATGCGACGAGGTCGACTTGTCATTTAGGCAGTTGGGTTATCTTCTAAACTTAATCTAAGAACAACTAAAGTTATCCTTGATGGCAAACTTGTAATTTTAAAAAAAATGCTTATTCCTTTAGTTATTCTTGGGATAAATGTTATCTCGTACATGTATCCAGAAATAGCTTTTGGGCTATCAAAGATTACCTTAATCTTGGTTAGAAATAGGTCCAATTTGATCAAGCCTATGGGTTAAGTCGGATTTAAATTTTAGGTTAAATTAGGATCTGATATTTTTAAATCCGACTTATCTAATTCAAATAGTATATCATCTGTGTTTAATTTGACTCAACAAAAATGAATCTGATATAATTTAAGCCCAACATGGCTTGATTTGCGAACTTGGATTATATAAATATTATTTATTTGCTTTTCTTATCTTTACCATTTTATTGAATAAACTCTTATTTAAAACTAATTTTTTTTCATCTTAGTAACAACATCTTCACTTATTTATTTTTACTTAATTATATTTAAATGTTTATATTTTATGATTCATTTATATATTTTTCTTTATAATGCTTTCAAGTATATTAATATATATTTTAAAAATATTATTTGGAAACTTAAAATAATCATGCACTTAGATATAATTGAAAGTTTGTGAACAAATTTTAAGTTTAAGCTAGCCTTTCTAGCCTTCTTTAATTTTTTTAGTGATTTTATATTTAATTATCAACCATTGAATTTTAGATATGAAATTTTAGCTAGATATTTAAATGCAAACTTAACCCAACCCAAACATTTCTGGTTGGATCTGAAATAAACTTAACTCCCACTTGACTTGAATGACTCATTGCATTTAAAGTCCTTTTCATGGATGCTAATTGATTAAAAAATGAGTTGAGTCCGAATCTAAAATTAGGATCCAAATATGAAACTAAAACAATTAGGGCCAAGCATGACTCTACCTATCTCAATTAATTTGTATCCCTAGTACAAGGATGAAAATAAAACTTACTATCCAAATTATATGTAATGTATAGGTAATTAAGTAAAGACTTAAAATACCACAAACCTACATTTGAGCTTATCATGCCATTTGGTTTGAGCAAGGAGCCCAATTAAAATTGTATTAAAATATTAAAAATTTAAAATTATTTAAAATTATATATATATACAAAATTATTATAAGTTTAATAAAGCTTCATAATTATATACTACCATTACTCCTTAATTGCAACATGTTAAAGAGCCTTAAATATAATGATAATACTTGGTTTTCTGGTGAAACAATAACCAAAATAGGAATACCATCATTATTTCTCTACATGAGGAGATGCTACCTTAAGCTATATAACTTTTGACGATAATAAAATATAAATGAATCGAGTTTATACATACTACAATCAATTTGTGAGGGTAAACTAAACTCTATGCCTTAACTCAACTCAATTCATTTAAGTCTTTTTTCAACTATATAGGGTCGACGCACTAGACTCTATGCCTATAACTATAAAAAAATACAATGTTTGTGCTTATAATTTAGTTAATATTCAACATTACTTATCGACCATTCACTTCACAAGGTTTGTTAAATCAAGCTTACAAGAAGTTACAAAGAAGTTTTACAAAATTGGATGGTTTATTGTTTCCCACAGAATTTTTTTTAGAAAAATAATAAATCATGAACCTGAAAATTGAGTTTCATGATTACTTTTTTTTTTTTTTGCAGAAATCCTTAGTCAACCAGAAAAAATTTATTAAGTGATGCATGATGAAGAAAAATAGTTTAATCAATCTATTAATGCAAAATTTGCTATAGAAGTCAAAATATGTTGTTTGAAGAATTGTATACTATTAATGAAACTTAAATCTCTTACTAAATAACTTTGTTTCAAGATAAACTTCAAATCATTGATACGTGGAAGATTCATACCTTGACTATATACATACATATATATGTATGTATGTATATATAAAGAGAGAGACATTTAAGATCATTTTTTTGTGAGCTCTGATATCCTCAGTGGAATGAAAGTTACTGGTTTAATTGCTCAGAATTGTCATGTATGGCAACTCCCTTTGGTATCCACTCTGTTTGGTGAGGAGCTTCGTCGGCGTATTCTTTTTATTCCTCTTATTTCGGATCATATTTCTGATACCACTTTATGGAGAAGATCCTATTCGACTCGTGCTCCTATCAGAGATCTTGTGAAGGCTTACAGACCTCAGCCCAGGCTTACTTTGAATGTATCTTGGATTTGGAAGCTTTCTATTAACCCCAGAGTTCGTCTCTTCATTTGGAAAATGGCTTGGGACTGCCTCCCTACTTGTTCCCTGCTCTCTAGGAGGGGTATGTCGATCCAGCCTACGTGTTCTCTATGTGGGTTAGAGGATGAGACTATTGATCATGCTATTTTCTTGTGCGGTAGAGCAAGACTGATTTGGCAGATCTTGGGGTTCTGGTTCTGGGGTGATAGGAGTGACCCTAGCTGCAACTCTTTTCTGCGATTGATCAGGCTAGACATTCAAAGAGACATTTGGAAGGTGGGTACCACGATTACTTACATTGCTTACCAGGTCTGGTTATCTCGGAATTGGTATTTTCTCTGATGAGGATGCTCCCCCTCATAGGCTTGTTCAGACTGCTTTATCCTTTTTTGCAGAGTACACCCTTCATCATGCAGTTCTTGGTTCTGATGACCCTGGAAGCTGGGGCTTCCCTGCTGCCTTGGCAGCGCATCGGCAGACGGTCTTTATCTCTTGGGAGCCCCCATCCCTAGGGTTTGTCAAAATCAACTTTGATGGGAGTGTTCGTGGAATAGTTGCTGGTTCGGCTTTTTTGATCCGTGGGTCGGATGGGTCGATGATAGCAGCGGGTGGATTCGGCCTTCTTAACCTATCGGTGCCTTTAGTTGAGTTGTGTGCGGCGTGGGCTGGTATATCCTATGCCATCGCAGTCTAGGTAGCTGCAGGATTATCATTGAGGGGGACTCCACTACTATTATTAGCTGGCTCTGTCAGAACTCTGGTGACCAGTTCTCTTCCATCCCTCTGCTCCGCGATATTTAGGCTATGCTTCGTTAGGCTGATACCATCCGGATCCAACACATCTATCGAAAAGCTAACTTAGCGGCTGACTGGGTAGCTGGCCGGGTAGCCCATCACTCTGGACCATGAAACTGGATGCAGGGTGACCCGTGCCCTCTGGTTCTCACTCAAATTTTGTACTCTAATATATCGAGTTTTGACTCACCCTATATTGGTGTGATCGCCAGCCTGTACCAAAAAAAAAAAATTACATGAAACTCAGAGCCAACCTATATTTTAACCTTTTTATCTTTGAAAGGAAAGCGATCAGATACGAACTTAGATATGTTCGAATATAGTCAAGTCCACTTCTCTCTATATATTGAAGTTTAGAATTTAGTCATCTTTTTTATCCTTAAATCCGCATGTGTCCTAAAGCTACCTTACTTTTTTTATTTTTAAAATTTGTAAACTATATGGATTTAAGGATGTAGAAAGTAATTGAATTAAGCTTGGCTATATTCGAATGTAACCAATATGTCTTTCTCACTGTCTCTATCTTTATATTTATATATATATATATATATATATATATATATATATATATATATAGTTGGATTTGGCTATAAGTGAGTCCTAAATCCAGTCATTCTTTCTATTGTAAATTTAGATGCTTTAGAAAGCTATCCCATCTTTTTCACAATTAAAATTTATGATTCATGTGAATCCAAGAATAAAAAAGGTAACTAGATATGAGCTTAGCTGCATGCGAGTATAACTAACCCTAGCTGTAAAAACCACGGGATCCGTTGCATAATGGGGACTGGATTTTGCGTTCTCGACGTTTGGTTTGAGTCCGGACAGACGCACAAAGGATTATCGGGTCTGATCAGAATCCGTCAGCGTTAGACCCGCTAACCCAGCTCGGCTTTCCGCCCGCTCGCCCCTTCCACCACGTATGCGGTTGGGGAAAAAACCCTAAAACCCCTCTCTTCGCGTCCCCTCCTCCTTCCTCTCATTTCTAAACCCTTGACATGAATTCTCTTCTCTTGTTCTTCCTCTAGTTCTCCTCGATCAGCTTCGTGGAATCTAACTCGGCTGTCGTGATTCTTGTCTGGTAGATAACCTTCGGCGCAGATATGGCGAAGAAGTTGGGGAAGAAGGCGAGGAAGTTCGCCAAGAAGAACCTCCAATCCGTGGACAAGAGGAGGCGCAAGCTCAAATCCATGTTCAAAAGGAAAGCCGCTTCTCGTAGAGGTTT
Organism: Calamus simplicifolius; assembly: GCA_900491605.1. NCBI lineage: Eukaryota > Viridiplantae > Streptophyta > Magnoliopsida > Arecales > Arecaceae > Calamus > Calamus simplicifolius. The sequence continues at coordinate 173,156 of UESW01004121.1, read as the reverse complement.
CAATCGAATCTGAAAACTTGGAGTTCTTGTTTCTTTGCTTTTGTTTGATCTTGTGGATATTTTAGGAAGATTAGGACAGAAGATATGATCCAAATCGTTGTACCTGGGCCCTAAAAATAGTTTAGTAACTCCAAAAGTCTCTTCTTTATTCCTTGTCGATGTGTTATATTGAGTTTGTATATGGAAAAGATTAGAAAGGAAGTTGTTTTGATTTTGTAATTAAAGTACTTTGTTCATACTTGGACATCATTTGCTGTTACAGTGGGTAATGAGGAAGATGCAGAAGAGTATGAGAAGGTGAAGTCGGAACAGCATGCTAAAGGGTGAGAAGGTTCTCCTCGCTCATTTGTTTTCGTTACGATATATCGTAAAAGTTGTAATAATTCAAATCTTTCTTCAATTTTATTTTAAAAAATTTGTCTTCTTTTAGTTACATCTCAGTGCATTGCTTGATTGCTCTAGTGATTTCATGGATTTCTGCTGTTAAATTACTAGATGGGTCTCTCTTTGTGATTGATACTTTTCATTTGAGATATGATTTCAGTATTGGATTCCTATTCTTAATATTATCTCTAGAAAACTAGGATTTTGTGGTTCAGCTTTGAGATACTACCAAAATGATCATTATGTATAAACAAAGTTGGCTTTTGGAACAGGATCTTGAAGTAGGCACCAGGCTGACCTTTATACCATGCCATTCTAGAAATGAACTTGCAGTTCATTCTTTAGTTATATTCGCTTGCTGATGAAGTTTGGTCCATGGAATTTATAACTTTTGACCATGGTTGAAGATTTTTTTTTTTTTTTTTTTGAGTTTAGATGTTGACTAATAATATGGACATTTACAATGAACTATGTCTGGAAGGTTACCACTGGCATATTTTTCCTAAGAGTCGAAGGCATCATAATTAGTTGGTCAAATTCATATGTGTTGTTGGTGTCCTGCTCTAGAGCATGATGCCTTTGGAGTTGTGGCGGTGATAGGTGCTAAGATTAACTGTTAGGTAAATTCATTGTTGCAAGGGATTTCAATGAAATTTTGATCTAATATGAAGGTTCTCAATATAATGTTTAAAAAGGAATTTCTTTGTAGAATTAGTGTTTGGAATATCACGTCATGGTTTTGGATCTGTGGAAATCAGTGAAGGTCATCAAGCTCTGAAATGCAATTAGTGAAATTGCAAGAAGAACACAGTTGATCATTTTCTATGATGCATCAGCTTAAATGTTTGGAAAGGTGCACAAATGATGATCATTGAATGTGATTTTGACATTTTACCATGTGGACATGAACATTTGGGAATAAAAGATTTGAAAAAAAATCAAAATTTGAAAGGATATCCAGTAAAATTATCTAGGCAACTCAAAAAGCTAAAAGGCAAGCATCGTAGGAAAAATAGTTCAGATTTTAGAAAATAAATTGATCAGGAAAATTTTGAGGTGGTAGATCATGTGGAATGAAGACTAAAGCAGGCCTGAAGAAGGAAAATATCATGTACATATGGAAAGAGGATCAGATTGTGGATGATAAGACCAAGGTGGTAGCAAGTGTGATGATTTGTAATTGGTTGTTTTAACCATGGATAGACCTTGATAGAAATGAATGGCATGCACAAATCCAGAGTCGCTCCATGTTAAGGCTTGTTAATAATTCTTTTTCTGTGTCTGTCCTCGTATATATTGAATCACAGAATCAAAAAGCTTTTTCCAAGTAGATGAGATCAAGGCCTGCTAATTATGGCTTTTTTTCCTCACTTTTCTTAATGTTATATTGGACACGTTTCTTCTTTCATACATGGCACATTCAATTGATAACTTAATCATCTATCTTGTAGTCATAGCTTGTAGTCATGTATATCACATTACTTTAAAGGTGACAGAACATTAAAGTTCTGGTTTGGATAATGCAATGTCGTTGCAGTGGTTGCAAGTAGTTAATAACGTAAACACCACATGACCACATGCTACATAGGGGGAGGATCTGGTGTCAACATGATATACTTTCTTCTCAATTCAGCTATGTGATGAAAGAGAATTGAAACCTTGGTATGAAGTACTCAACTCATCTAAGCCTTTTTTTAACTATATAGGGTTGGCTACATAAATCTGCTTCCTTCACTTTGTTCTATTCAGGACTAAGTCGACATTCAAGGACGTCCTAGCCTTTTGCATAGTTTGATTTAGTGATTTCATGTTTTAGGGGATTTGACTGAGTTTTTACGCTGGCTGTCAGCTACCAACACAACCCTTCTCCTTTATTTGGGCTTAGGACCAGCCTTGGCGGAGTTGAAACCTTGGTATGAAGTATGGAAATAAAACACCATACTTGGGTTCTTCAAAGATTAAATATTGGTCATTGCAAATTTCTTTTTCTACTTACAAATTTGTGATATAATTTCCTGCTTTTATGATATATACTGCATGGAAAATAAAGGGAGAACGGCTTTTCTTCTTTTCACAATCTGAAATCAGTTATCTTGAAAGCTACATTTTGTGAATTGTTACTCACAAAGAAGTCCACGAGTTTGTGTTATCAGGAAGTAACAGTAGTTTCTCCATTAAAATTTAGCTAATAAACTAGTTATTCATACTTTTATCTTACATAATCTTGTTAGCATAAATAGTTAACAGAAATCCAAAGGAAGTATGGGGAGTGGTGAGCAATTGTTTGCTATTTGCTGTCAACTTTTAAGGACTGTTTGGTTTCAGCAAAGAATAACTTCTAAAACTTATGTAACATTTGTGCGTTATGACCTTGAACAGTTTGGTTGCCTTCCTAATCTAATAACATGTTTAAATGATAACCTACAAGCTGCACATCAATAATGAGAACCATATTTTGGGAAACTAGATTGCCATGCCAGTTATCTTATTGTCCGACTGAAATCTGAAAAACTTTCATCAATCTGTTTATGCAGATGGCCCAACTTGTTCCCTTGATCATGTTGTATAACCTATTGTAGCATATGTTATCGCTCCAAATTAATAAAGAAATACAGCCGGTTCATAATTTTTGAGCACGCTTAATCTCCTTTTTCTCTTTTCTTATCATGTATACATTTCGATAATTTTTATTTGTTTTTGTAGAAACTTTGAAGATGGAGCCATTTCCAATGATCAGCTTGACAGTTTATTTGTTGAAGATGATGATGATTTAAATGAAGATGTCTCTGACAGTGATGGATATCTATCAGAGGTATTTTCTGTTGATTCTCTCTCTGTACCATTACATTAGCATAAAACATATGCTATTTTTATCCCAACAATCAGTGGTTGGAATTTTAATTCCTTGTCACCATTCATGTCTATCATGGGTTAAATCAATTGCCAATACTGATTTTATCAACTTCTCCTACCCAACTTTCGTTGATTCTATCATAGGTTCTTTATAAGTCTTCATTGACTTTCAAGAAATATTTGAGTGTTTCTTATTATGCTTTCTTATATCTTTGTTGCGCATGCGCCTACCATTTTAATTAGAGCCCAGCATTATATTATCAATGCCACAACTCTTTGCTTTTTAAAATGTGTTCACGTCCAACTTAGTTCTGTTTAAGTTTACCATTGCGTGCACCCCGATGTCCGAGACTGTCCTATGTGTTTGGACCTCTTTATTGCCTAATATTCCAGCCTGTACAATCTTTCAAGTCCTAAGAACTGATAAAATTATCACATAAATCTGAAGGGCACATGACAACTGCACAGCACCTCTCTATTTCATGAACTTGAATATAATTTTATTAAACATGTTCTTCATCATTTCATATGATAGATAAAAATGATAAAAATGTCAAAATTGGGGTATCTCATATTTGTCAGTTTTGGTTTCGCTTCATTCTCAGATGTTATCCCAGCATAATTGTGTTCCCATTCTTTGAAAATGTTCTATCATTGATGACATGGGTATAGGTGGCAGTGACCTAAATGAAGCCTGCTACCATTGGAGAGTAGGTTATCTCACCACAGTTACTTCTAATTCTTTATTGGTTCTTTATTCATTCACCATTCTTCCCATTTTCTTTGTATTGTAATCTACAACATAATTTGATTTTCTACTTTTAGATTCTGGCAATTCACATGTTGCCAGCTCTTCATCTTTGTTGTCCATGTTTAGACTAGCATATGCTATTTTTTACTTCTCACCTAACTTTTACTACCATATGCATTTGTGCACGCTTACACTGTATGCATTCATGTAAGTAGTTCCACTGATGGTCAATTCACAGGATCCTGAATGCCCTTACATTTCTGAAAGTGAGAACGAGAATGATTCTAGAGGTCAGCATATCCTTCTTATTTTCATGCATTATGAGTATTGTGATATATTATCCAGTATAACTCTAATGGAAGTATGTGCAGACAAGAGTGATCACATTGCTTTTTTGGGACGAAATAAGGAAATTCATCTGGAGATTGCAAAGCAAAAGAGAAAACTGGAAAGGCTGCTAGAGAAGGTGATAACTTCATTCTATCTTTGCCCTCCACAAAGAAAAAGAAGCTTTCATGGTCTAGGCCTGTTACATGCAATTATTCTGAGATAAAAGAAAATGCTTGATATATGCAGTGCACTTTTTATTTTTAGTCATTGATATATGCAATGCACTTTTTATTGTCAAAGGCACACTTAATGTGCAAGGCACCAAGGGTTAGGTGCTTTTTATATTCTAAGATGTGTTTAAGGCGCAAGACATGCTTAAGGCAGATTAGACTCTTTTTATACCTTAGGCGAAATGCTTTATCTTTGGCCCATATAAGGTGAAAAAATATATGCTTTTAATTTGATTTGAGATGCAAGAAAGGTGTGTCCTTGTTTGTAAGTTATATTTATAATATTTTTTTAAACATATTAAATTTATTAGGCTATGTTGAATTTATGATGTACTATCTTAAACACAATTATTTTTTTACCCTATAAAAAGCTAAAAATTGGAAGATAAAGAAATAGAACATCAAATATTACTAAACTCAACTCATCTAAGCCTTTTCCTAACTACAACATCAAATATTACTATCATCTGCAAAATATATTATCATCTGAGAAAGAAAAGGAAAAACATTAAGGAACTATAAATTTTAGCTGAAAAAGAGGAGGCTTTTCATTGAGCTAATAGGCTTAATATATTATTATTCTGATTTTTTAAAACTTTTTTCTATTATGTGCTATAAATTTTACTTATATAAATTATTTTATTTATTTAAAAAAAATGCACCTCAACACGGTCCGACAAGCGCTTGTGCTTTGTGCTTTATGCTTAGGCTCCAAAAGCCCTTTGTGCTTGGTTGTGCCTAGTGCTTTTAATAATACTGAATGATATGCTAACATTTTTTTGTGTGTAATTCTTGTTTTGTTTACGATCCTTTATTATTGATACAACAACTAACTGGTTTGTGTAAATTGTTTCTAGGACCCAAAATTTTCTGAATTCCTTGAAAGCAGAAGATCTGACCTGGACCAATCGAGAAGTGAGGAAATTGTAAGTTTTTCAGACATTACAATAAAGTTCTGCAGATATTTATATTTGTTTTTCTTCACAGTTAGATCATGTATCTTGTCTATGCCAAGTTCTAACATGGTGAACATTTATAAGTGTTTTCTATGTGAAATCATAGAACCTAATCATGTTCCTATTGATAGATAATTTATGAGCTTGAAAGTTGTTGTAACCCAATGGTTTGAAATACAGGGTTGCATGTCATTTCTAGATTACATGAACTGAACTCCTTATCAGCATTGTATGCTTGTGAGTTGAAAAATGCTTTGTGCATAAACTAGGTTAAAACACCAAGAATTCCGTTAAGGGACCAGCTACATTTGGAGGACATACCCCTTGTAGAAAAAGAAAGGTGAAACAGTCTAGAAAGCATGAATAAACTTTCAAAGTCTAAGTTGATATGAAAATAGATTATGGTAGTTCCATATTAAGGTTTTGTTTCATTTGTGCATGCATATAAACAAACATGCACAGGCCCATTTCTGAATTCAAATTGACTGATGTGGCACATAGATACTTTCTTGACTGTTCAATTTACATGTCTTTTCGATGATTCTCCAGTAAACTATTATGCTAAACTTTCATCAGTTCGCTGAAATAGCATTTCGCATTGGTAGTATTCAGATGATGAAGGTGATACAGGTTATTTGGATGGAGTTGCAGTTAGAGAGAGCCAGATCTCACAAGATGGCAAAGTCCTCAGCCGACATACTGTAGATGTTTGGTGTTGGTTGGTTATGGAACAGCCTGATAGTCCTGCATTTGCTAACCTACTTAATGGATTCCGTGCTGCTTCTCGATATGGGATCAACTCTGATGATAATTCATCGCAGAAAATTCCAAACAGAGAAGTCTTCTCTCAGATATTGACATTCATTCTCTCTGAAGCAGATGGTATTTTCCGTAGACTATTGCGAATTCCAGAGTCCTGCTCTAAAGAAAGCATGTTAAAATTGAAAAGCACATCGGAGTGGAAAACCATGAGGCCACTGATGAAGTCTTATCTAAGGAGTTCCCTATTTCTTCTAAATCAAGTTACTGACTGCCAGATTCTTATTTTCATCTTATCTCGACTCAGAGCTTCTGTTATATTCTTCACTTTATTCCCATCATTAGCAAGGAGGCTGATCAAGGTACCTGAAAATCTCTCACTAAATTGTTCTTGTGTTCCTCTTATGATATTTTCCTGTCAACGGAATCTGTATGGTAGAGGTTACTGGAAGTTTTGAACAAGATCATTTCACAATTTCTATTAATTTTTGCATTTTTTTATTTTAATCAGTACTACATTTTTGTGCATGACTTTGAATTTGAGTTACAGCTAATTGTGTTATATTACAAAAAATTTGCTACTGATTTTGACAAGTTATTTTGTTAACTCTCATGGACAAGACTTATGCGCAGTTCACTAGGCGTTTGCCCTACAGTTCCTCACTTAAAAAGCGGCATGTGTACAATAATTTCACTTAACTAAGGACACATGTTTGTCATAATTAAGCAGGAAAGGCACCTGTCGGTTGTTGAGAGAAATGGTTATACGCATGTCACTTGTTAACGAGAGAAATGGATGGCAAATACTTACAAACTATTCCTAAGTTTTGTCCAACTCTGATTGTTTAAATCTAAGAAACAATCATGAGATTGCCTTTATTTTTTGATCAAAATGAGATAGTTTTAATTGCTTTCTTAAGCGTGATACTTTGTTTCATATTGTTGATACTTGGCTGCTTTTAACTTCAAACCTTAGTTGAATATAATTATTCCAAAGCAATTGTGAACCAATCAGAATATTATCAATATGTCACCAGCATTGGTTATCATTATTACCAAACAATTGACTTCATTGCAATCTAATCTCTTATTGATATCTTATGCCATGCTGCATTTGCATGCAGATCTTGGTTCATTTGTGGGCTACTGGTGAGGAGAGGTTGTCTTTATCTTCATTCTTTTTTATTCGAGATGTTGCTTCACAATTATCTTCTGACTGCCTTGACACCTGCTTGATGAGAACATATAATGCTTTTATTGCGCATTGCAAGTTTGTGGAATCTACAAATTTGAAGCATATAAAATTTCTTATGGACTGCATCGTCGAAATATATTCTCTAGACATTCAAACAGCATATCGGAAGGTGTTTCTTTCTGTGCAGCAGCTGGCCAGTCTCCTGAGACACGCTTTAAAGACAAAAGAAAAGGTTTGTGACATTCAACCCCAAATTATATCTAGCTATGGTTTATGATAAAATTATCTTCTTTGTAATTGGTTTTCTTTGGGCCCTTAGTTGGCAAGCTTGTGATGGTTGGGATCAATATTGGGCTTTTGTATGTTTCCTTTAGTGGTTTTAAACAATAGTATATAAGCAGTAGCATCATTTATTATGTCAAAATTGAACAAGTTGCTCAGTTCTTAAATGGTACAGGAGGTTCTTTCTTCTAACTTTTTATGGCTTGTGCAGCATTGATTTTGATCATATAAGGTGTTTGGTGTTTACCTTTGACATTGCTCTATATGATATATGAATGCAGGAAGAACTTAATAAGATACACAACTGGCAGTATATCAACTGCCTTGACCTTTGGGTCAAGTTCATTACCTGTAACTTCAGGGATCATGAGCTTCAGCAGTTGCTTTTCTTGATCGTTCAAGTTATAAGAGGGATAGCTCACCTATTTCCTGGACCACGCTATGTACCTTTGAGGTTTAAATGTGTGTGTATGCTCAATCGTCTCTCTCTTTCCAGCGGAGTTTTCATACCTGTTGCATCCTTGGTGTTCGACTGCCTAGAGTATAGGGGAAACAGCTATTCAGATGCAATGCAGAGAATGCAAATTAACTTTTCATCATTATTAAAGGTTGGTTGTGGTTTAGTTCACGTTGCCCCTGGTTTTATGTTCACATTTTGTTCCATTTTTGTTTTTCTCTGCTTCTAATATATGCAATTTAGGTATTTTTAAACATATGTTGAAGACTTATCTCATTTGTGGTCTGCTTAATGGATCAAGCATGGTTCAAAGCTAATGTCTCAGTAGCTTTTGTAGTAATTTGAGAGTCCCCTCTAATCTTAATTATATTACAGGCATTTAAATAAAATCCTTTTGTAGCCATTGTTCTGTTATAATGACCATCATATAGGGATGCTATTTGATCCTTTTAGTTTGCATTACGAAGTTTTTATATTAATTTTTTTATAGCTACATGAAGATCCAAAATATAATGCTAAATCTGTGATCAGTAATTGCACTATTAGAATAGCTCAAAAATAGCTGTGGTAACCTTAATTGTAATATTCAGAAAAATCCATTAAAAGGCTGGACTGGGCAAATAGTTCCCATCAGTTCCACTACTACTGTCAATAACATTAAGCCTGAGGGGACAACATAAGAAGCTAATAGCATTATTTGGACCTATGGATCAAGAAAGTTCCACCACATCTGAGAGCTTCCAGCTGGTTGTGAACGTGGTGTCACTTTTCATTTACAAGTAGGAAGTCCTGATCGTGGCAACTTGGCAAGTCAAAAGTATTTTTTGAAGACTAGAAGGCTGCTCGCATGCAGGGAAACTGACCTTAATGATATATCATTCAAGTTTGTGCTTTTGGAAAGGCAACTTCCAAAACACTTAATGATGCTTGTGGTATAAGGGGAGAAAAGAAAGCAAGGCTTAGTTTGAGGAGCTGTTGTCATAAGCTAGGTAACATTGAAACAGCTGTAATATTGTAATATGAAATTCATGCTTTTGTTATGAAATCAATATTATTATGACATCAATATTATTTGAAAAAATATGGCCTTCAACCATTCCTTGATCTCTATCTTCAATCGTTGCCTATTTTTCTTTGATGTTACTTTTGCTTGTACTTCACCCATTCCTTGTTCTTAATCTACAATATTTACTTAATTTTCCTTAATGGTTTGTTTTGCTTGTTATCTATTTACTGCAAGAATTTGCACTTAAATTCATGTTCTTTTATTCTTATGCTACAGCTTCATCACAACCATAATTTGGTCATTGTTGATGCAGGTGCCAAAGCAATTCCTTAAATCAAAAGACTTCCATGAGGAGTGTATTCTTTCAGCAGTTGAGCTGCTTGTAGCACACTTTTCTCAATGGAGCTACCATATATCTTTCCCTGAACTGGCAACCATTCCTCTCATTCTCCTGAAAAGATTCCATGAAAAGACAAATGTGGAAAGTCTACGTCGTCCAGTGAAACGTTTGATAGACCAGGTATTTGATTTTTCTCTCTTTTTCTTTTTTGGATAATGAAGAGTTATTGAAAAGATGTTATTGTTCTGTTAGTGATAAGAGTCACTGAAAAAACCAGTATATAAAGATTGATGTGCTTGGATCCTTTCTGAGAATCAAACAACAAATAGGATAGGGCATCTTCTGTGACTTATTTTGGGAGACGGGGGCGAAAATGGGGAAAACTTGAATCTTTGATCTATTACCATTTTCTGCTAAAGAGTTTGAATGTCTAGCTTTGGTTATCCCAGTCAAAAAGAGAAGGGGGAAGCAAGGGACAAACAACTAGTTTGGTCCAAGCATCTGCACTGTTTTCCATGCATGACTTTTTATTCGAAAAACAGGTTGAACATAACATCGCATTCATTCAGAAGAAAAGAGACGAGGTTTCTTTTTCACCAAATGATCAAGCTTCGGCCGAATTCTTCCTACAGGTTAGTTTTTCATTTGCTTCGTTTTGCTTCCTAGATCTACCAACTGCAATGATTCAATTTTCTTGGCTGTTTCGTACTTGTAGCTGGAAAGAGCTGGTCCGGCCACACCTTTCACTCAGTACTATTCCAGCCTTCTTCAAAATTCACGATTTTGAGACCAGAATCAAACTGAGGTTGTTTCATGGTAGAACATTTCTTGGACAAATAGCAATAAATCCTTAAATATTATTTGCCAGTAACCTTCTGCGTTAGGTCCCTCATTTTGAAATTTTTTCAGGGATTTCTGCTGCATGGTTTCTAACAGTGTTAAAAAGTGAGAATGAGAATGGATCATGGCCTCTGTGGCTATCAATTTTCTTGGAGGGCATTCTTGAGAATGAGAATGGGTCACGCCCTGATGTAGTAATGACCGTGGATGAGCTACAGGGTGGATTGCCTGATTGACGAATATCTTTCATCAGCATTTAAAGCATTTTTTATCATGAATATAATTTTTGAAACATTCTGAACTTAATATTGCGGCCATTAATTGTGCTCCACACGCGTGAGATGTGCTCCGGACAACTTAAAGCGTTGTTCCCAGGGGATCTTTTTATGCCTTGATGTTGATGAAAACGAGACGAGAGTCGGTGTCCCTACTGCGACTTTGCCCGCCCAACCAACCAGCAGATTTTGTCTCATTACACGTGGTGTCTATTAACATATTGCACAATTATCTGGAATTTTGTTGCGTCGTTTTTTTCCCATCGTGAAGACCATAGAAGACATGAATCCACCGCCCTTGAATGCAAATCGTGTAGATCCTTTCGTTGGTGTCGTGCTTAATTGGTTTTCTTCCTACCTTGGTGACTTCAACATCTATTCGTGCATTAAATCAACTTTGTTGCTTGTTTAGCCCTCTAACGTATTTAATGCATGTGCCAAAACGTCATTGTCCCCCGCCTTCCCCGTGATACATCTGGTGCCAATGCATTTGATTCAACTTTTGAATTATAACTGCCTTCATCCGCCGCCAAAAAAAAAAAAAAAAAAAAAAAGAGTTTTCGTTTTTTATTTTACATAATGAAAAATGATAGATGATGATAATAGAAAAACCGTCGCATTGTCTTTATATCTATCTATTTTCATTGAATAAAAATATTATTCTAGATTTTTATGATGTTAAACAATGGATTGCAATGGCTATTATAGAGAGGGACTCGTAGCTCCATTGATCTCCTCTTCCTTTGATGCTTCCCGTTGATCTTAGATTCGAATCAAGCGGCTAGTCAAGGAGGTTCCATGGCGAGAGGTTTTGATCTCAATATGAATCAAGTGGCCAATCGAGGAGGTACCCCTCATAGAGAACTGTTCTCATCTCGATCATCTTCAAGTACTCTATTCGAGTAAATGACGAGAGGGGTATGAGGAAGAAAGTAGGGAGAATCCCTGTGCAGCCCACTTATGGCTCCCGTCCTTCAGCTTGGTCCGCGATGCAAATCAATTTGATTCCTAATTTACGTTGAAAATTATACATACATACATACATAAAGATTTATATAGCAAAAGTACAAAAATAGAGATTGCACTAATTGTAAAAAATGCATATCATTTTCATGATTAAAACAGATAGACCAATTAGACTGGACGGTCATATATAAGAGGATTGCATACCAATTAAGGCGTAGGCTTAAGTTTGTTGATAAACTTTTACTATAAGATTTTACTTTTTTATATTTTATTTTCAATTGAAGTGTTCCTCTGTTAAGGCCGGTTTGGACAAAGGGTTGGGTGAGGAAAGTAAAGAAAGGATATCGAAATATCTCTATTTTAGAGTTTTTTAAGTGAGATAGGAAAGGTTCAAAAGGATTCTTAATATTCTTTTAAATTTTTCAACAGTAACAAACTTTAAACTCTCAAATCAGAAAGTTTATAAGGGTTTATTTTACTTTCTTTTATTTAATCAAGTATAAAACTCTTCTTTTACTTACATATTCTCATTAGACTTTTAAATAATAGAAGAGTTTCAACTCTACATTTATTTTTTTAATCTTTTTTACTTTACTTTAATTTTCTTTTCTTTTCTTCTCTCCTCTCCTCTCCTCTTGACTCTCAAACAAAAGGTTGGCTTATTATATAGCTAGTACTCTGGATTAGGCTTGGTTTGTTCTTCCAAAGCCATGCTTATATATATATATATATATATATATATATATATATATATAGTTTGAGCACAATATTTGTAGTCAAGTACCTAGTGCTTCAAGGATGAGTATACTATTGAGGTAATTGTGCAAATATACCAAATGCTAATTTCATTTTAGTATCTCCCCATTGGTCCATTCACACAACCTCTTCCTACAATTTTTTAATTTTTTAATTTTTTTACTTTCCATGCGTCTGTTTTTCTTGAAGAAACTCTAGCATCAACAGCAGAAAAATCTATGCCCAGCTGTTGCGATAGAGCATTAAAAATAAAATTTGCACATGACTAGCTTGGAGGCAAGTCTTTCATTCGAGAGCTATAGTTGACCCAGCTTGTAAGCTAGTTACCTCAATTGCATAACTCAGCAAGAAAAAATTAATAATTAAGTTGCATTTATTTTAAAAGTATTTATCTTTTAAAAAATATTAAACTATGAAATATTTGTTAAGTATCTACTTAAATAGATATGTAAAAAAGATAAGAATTACTACATAAATATGAAAAATTTTAGGAACTAATCGAAGAATTTTTTTTCTTTTTTAAAAAAGGGATCTCTTATGAGATAGATATTATTTATTATCATGAATAAGAAAATGTCTGACTAGCTAAAGGAAAAAACATATGATCCAGAGTCCTTCATACTATGTATGTAACATATCATTCATTAAGATGCTAGTCCTTGGGAGATAATTGGCCCAACTCGAGGCAGTTTGCTTGGGTGAATCACCACATAAGCCCAAAATTAGAGTATATCTTGCATAGCAAAAGGGTAGCATGTGCTTGATATAATCTAATTTAATCAAAAAAAAATCTAACTTAGGTCATGCTATATATATATATATATATATATATATATATATATATATATATATATATATATATGTGACATTTGCGTGTAGCTTAAGCATTTCTCATAACTTTGGTCCCAACACCATACAAATGCCTCGAATGGAACGGGGGGGGTGACGCCATTAATGCCAATTTAGCGGATGGAAGAAGCAGAAGCAGAGAGGCTTCGTGGGTCCCATTTTCTAAAAGGATCGGGCTATTTAACGAGACAGGCTACGTGCATTAATGGTCAAATTTTAATGACGCGAGAGACACTTGAAAGTGAGACAAGAGCGGGAGCCCCACGCTCCACCTAATAACAAATCAGCGGTACACGGAAGAACGAGGGGCGATGTTAGACTGTAGCGGCGCTTTCACCCTGTAAAATTATAAATCCACATGTCCCTGCTTGTCCTTTGGATTGGAACTCTCTGTTCCATCATCCACCCATAAAAAGCGACCTTTCATCCCTAACAAATCTCAAGGGATAAAAAATAAAAAAATAAAAAATTTTCAACCCCTCATTCATAAATGAAAAGCTTGTTGACGCAAATTATGGCTATCTAATTAATAAGACTGAGTATAAAGTTATACTCTATGTCCTTAAGATAATTTCGTCCTGCAACGATGCTTACGGTCTGTATGACGATTGTCTTTCAGGATACAATAGTCTTCTTTTGATGAATGCAACATTATAATCATCAAAAATATCGAACTAAGAATGTTTTTCTTTTCTATGTACTATAGCTATATACTTCCCTTAGAGAATATGCAAATGCCTAACAGAGGAAATGAATCGAATTGGATTGGATTGAATGAAATGCAAAGGTCTAAGGTCTTATTTATAGGTTTAGGTGCCTTTTGGATACATCCTTTCGGATTTAATTTGATTTGAATTGGTTAATCGGATTTGATCAAAGAAAGCCTTTGATACACCAATTCACTCCGTGATATGAAGATTAACCGATCAGATAAGCCAATCCACGTCCCGATATACCGTTTCACCATCGTGATATGATAATCATGTGATCAGATAGATGGTTGCATGGCTTTGATACGCCATTTCATGATCGGATGATCGTCTTATCACCAACGACATGATTGGACATGTGCCTTATCACCAACGATCATCAATGGCATGATCAAACGGGCGCCTATCATCAACGGTCCACTGGTGGTCAACTGTTGATTGATCAATCGATGGTCAACAGTTCAACGGTCTTCTCATCAACGGCTACGATCAATCCCACTTTGATCAATCATATTGGTCCATCATTTGATCTCATCTCCTCATCTTAATCCGATTAGTTTTCACCATCGGATCCTTATGATCAAGAAAAAAATTAAATTTTCTCAAGCTTCTCACGACGATGCGCACGTGCAAAGTGCGCCTATAAAGCATCCTTCGCATACGCGCGTGCGCGAGCCTAAGGAACTTAAGCATGAAGGAAGAGATTTACATATAAGTGAACATTTATTTCTTAATTTTTTCGATGTGGGACTAAATGTCCTCTTAATTTCTCATTCACTAATATAAGGAGGTAACGAGCTTTTAAGGCCCATTAGTGTATTCAAGGCCTATTGGCCCATTTCCCCAACAAAGCTGACATGACTCTAAGGGTCTGTTTGGATGGAAGGAAATAGAGGGGAGGAAAAGGAAAAGAAGAAGAAAGATCATAAGTTACCTTGTTTGGAAGGAGAATGAAAGAAAGATGGGAAAGAAAATGGGAGTAACATGTTTTCCTCCTTTTCCCTCATCAAGGATAAATTTGTTAATCCTCAAATCGGGGGTAAGCTGGGAAAAAAAAAGTTTAAGTCATATTTTTTAAAAGATCAAAATATCCCTTCATTTTTTATTCTTCATTCTTTCACTCCCACGGTTCATTTTCTATTCTGAAGGAATATAATTGTCACATAACTCTTCCCTTTCTTTTCCCTCTCTATCCAAACAAGATAATTGCTATTACCCTTCTTTCCTTTTCCATCCTTTCCAAACAAAAGAAGAAGAGCAACCCTTCCTTCCCCTTTCTTTTCCTTCCATCCATTTTCTTCTTTTTATTCTCTCCTTTCTTTTCCTCCAAAGATCCAAACAAAGCCTAAAGAAATTCCAATCCTAATCCTATTAATAAAGAAACATAACATCAGCGGTTAGTATTAGACTTGAAATGATAACAACAACAATAATAATAATTTTTACATAGTTTAATGACTATATGGTATTCATGATTTCATTAGGCTCCATTTAACTTCGTGCCTTATTTTATATAAATTTATATGCTCCACTAATGAGCAAATTGAGGGTTGAAAATCACATGGCTATCAAGACACAAGACTTTGGAGGGAAAAAAATTATTTTTCAGTAATTTGGCCACGAAGGTTTGTAGTAGAGGTAAAATGTTCTTGAAAGTCATAGATAAACCAAAAAGTTAGTTTTAACTTAACTTGACCATAATAATAGATAATAGCAATAGCAGGTGATGCAAAATTTAAGATGAATAAAGAAGCTCAAACGAATTACTTCTTTCTCAAATGATTGATGTTAAAATTGTCCAATGGCATCAATTGTCAATGGTATTCATATGACGCATAAGATGCAAAAGTATGATGTGTGCTAAAGTATAAAACTAATTACTAACATATAAACTACATGAACTACTTCTTTCGCTAACAATGCTCATACTATAACCCAATAGGGCAATGGTGCAGCTTAAGTGATAGCAATTTAGGTATTCATACAAGAACTTGTGTTTGAAGAAACTTTCCTATATAAGGTGTCTAGTGTTTCATTATACTAAATGAACATGCTTTTTTATCGAAAATGAGGGGTAGAGCCAAAGTATATATATATTTATCATCTTTCACTTCATATTTAGGTTTATGAAAGCTCTTCTAATTGTGAATTATCTTCTTCATGATTATTCTAAAAGAGAGAAATCTAAAGATGTCAATGTATTTGCAGTCCACATGGGAAGAAAGTGTTGTGGAAAAAATCCACTCCTTTTCATTTTTTGAAAAAAAGATTAATTTTTAGTTATATAAATGTTACATTATTAATTTTACTAGGCTAGTAGGTCCTTATGTAATGTTATTATTCAGCCACATAGCTTCACAATCGTAATTATGGGACCATATCAAGGTGAAGGGACACAAATATTGCAGTATTTTTTTTTTCAAAGATGACTTCAAATAAGAATAATAATTAATTATGAACATGAAAGAACAAATCATGATCCAAGACAAGTATTTGGACATGTTCGATTGTATTGTATTTACATATAATCAAGATCAAGATAACAATGAGACAAATAGCTATAAGCTTGCTAGTCGGACTATGAACTAGCTATTTAATATAAATTGACATGTCATAATGCAAGGGCATGGGTTATCTAGTTTGCTCTAGTGCATGTAACGATGCAAAAATTGTTGGGATATGTACCCATAAACAAATGACATTTATTATGTTGCTGAATATTTGAGAAATTTTTTAATATTATACTTGCATGCATGTTATGATGCTATATAAATATTAAAAATCCCTGGATTATTTAAATGTGACTTTAAATATTGTATATAAGTATTATATACAGAGGATAATATTTAAAGTAAAATAATCTAAAATTATCCGTAATTATAAATTAAGTTGTAATCGGGATCTTTAATTTAAAATTACTAGTGCGGTTCATTACATTCTGAATGAAACGATCTTATCCGGATTGTTGATAATGAGATTATCGGAATGAAAGTACTTTATATAATTTGATTATATAGGACTGGAACACGATTAATTATGAATCTCTAATAAATTCTATTGTTAAAATAGAGAATTCAAAATTAATCAATGATGGTTATATGTGAATCGATCTTAATTCTGAGTAATTAATAGACTCCTATTTATTGTATTATAATTTTTGACTTACCATGTAATGATACAGAAAATAGTGTTAAATTCTTGGTATATTGGAAATATAATAACATAAGTAGCCGAAAATATTAATATACAAGATGAAATCCATTCCTTCATAGACGGTTCCCATAAGTGTTGATTCGGGACTTGAATAATAAGAGCACTCAATTTATGATTGGATTATAAATATATTATTTATTATAGAATCAATGGTACTTTGGATAAAGATGTGATTAAAGATGTTAACGGAAAATGCCTAGCTTTAATCATGAACCGTTTATGGAGGATTAATTTATATGCCGTGACTATATTCAAATCCTTATGAATATAATTAATTTTATAATTTTAAGAATGCAATTCCAAATTTTTAGTGGAGTAATTTGGAATTAATAATTTTAATATTTTAATTAAGGTGTTAATTGAATGTCAAAATTATTGGAGCTTAGAATTATAATGTCCATAGTTCCTTTGGATGGCTCCATTAAATTATGTGAACTTTACGATATGTTGGGTTGAGTTATTAATTTGAAATTGAGAATTCTAAATTATTTTTTATATAAAAATTAATTGGATTAATTTCTATTATACGATGTATTAGGAAACATATCGTAGGCATATTCTATGAGAAAAGTCTATGTGAAAATTTATTTAGTTGTTGGTGAAATAAATATGGAATAGTAAGAGAGCCTTTCTCTCTTCCATAACGTTCCATGATAAATATTATTGGATTGATATACAAGAGTTGAAAGTGATATTTAAATATTAATTAATTGATTAATTAATAAAAGAGGTTGATAGTTGTCATTATCTGAGAATATAAGATTCACATAGACAGAGAAAAACATCGGAACAAAAATGATCAACCACAGAGAGTTCCTCCTTCAATTTCACTTTATTTCATGAGTTAAGAATAAAAAGTGTGTTGACCCAATTGAGGATTTTGATGATTAACAAAACTATTTGAGTATAACATTTGATGTTACTAATGATTTTGATTAAGTCTTTCAGTTTATAAGTCTAATTAATGATCAAAATCAAGAAGGAAAATCAAGTTCTGGTTTGAATCTAATGTCAAGGTAAGACTGCAGACATTAGAGTCGACACATGGAATCACAGAGCCGACTCCGAAAAATGGCACAGACTTAGAGTCGACTCCGGGACTGTGAGAGCCAACTCTATCAGAAACAACAGAACGTTGGATTTTCAGGCCACGACTTAGAGTCGACTCCCGGACTGTTAGAGTTAACTCCAGAAGAATTTTGTGTCGACCCTAGAAAAGTCAAAGACGATTCTAGATCGAGCGGATTAAATTATTTCGAGTTAGAGCCGACTCCAGAAAAGCCAGAGCCGACTCCAGAATGTCAGACACGGCTCCAGAACTGTCAGAACGACTCTAAACTTTAACTTTATCAATTTTAATCCCAACGGCTATTGTTATTTATGGATCTAATCCTTTTTCACTTGCTTTTAACGGATAGTTTTGCACTATTTATGGATTAATCGAATCTATAAGAAGAGGGGTGATTGCATCCCAAATAAGAAGAGAAAAAAGACAAGAAAGAGGCAAAAAGAAAAGAATAGAGAAAATCCTTGAGATCCATCAGAAAAGAAAAGAGGGAAAACCTGTAAGGAAAGATCATACTCATTCCCCAAGAGAAGAGAAAGAGATTCCAAGCCTTTGCTGTTCTACTTAGAAGAAATCTCAAAAGAAGGAAGAAGCCCTAGTTTTTCCAATCTTCTGAACCTCAAGAGCATATTCAAAGGAAGATCCATTCAAAGGAAGAGAAGGAAGAAGCCACCAAGATCTTCGAATCAGGCTTTGGTTCCTAATATCTATTTATTATTTCATTATTGTATATTTGCTCATTGAAGGAGCAGTTTGCTTTTATAAAATCAAAATACTATTTGCTGGGTCAATCTGGTGATTGATTCAAGCTGAAGCTGTTAGCCTTGTGCAAGCGTTAGCTTGTGGTTTTAGGTTTTGTGCTGGTGAGCCTTGAAAACCAGCTGGGTTCATTGTGCGCCCGGGAAAACAATAAGTTTGAGTTGTGAGCTTGCAAAATAACTCTGCTGTAATCAGTTTGATTATAGTGTGGACCCAAGAGGTACTTGGGAGTGGACGTAGGTGTAGGTACACCGAACCACTATAAAATCTATTGTGTTTGCCGTGATTGTCTCTTTATCTTCAACTCTTCATTTATAGTTGCTTAGTTTTAAATATGTGAATCTAAGTTTTTATTTCCGCTGGGGGTTATCTATCCAAAAGAGTTTAATTTTTGAAAAACCCAATTTACCCCCCTCTTGGGTTGCTATCTGGACCAACAATTGGTATCAGAGCTAGTGCTCATTTGATTTGATCTAACGATCAAGAGTCAAAGATCTACATGGCAACTCAAGTTGGTTCATCTTTTTCGAAGGTCAATCTACTAATAGACCACCCTTATTTAATGGTTCTAACTATGGCTATTGGAAGGCTAGAATGAAAATATTCATTCAAGCACTTGACTATGATCTATGGAGTATTATAGTCAATGGACCACATACACCCACTGCTAGAGTTAATGGCATGGAGATTCCTAAACCGGAAACGGAATGTGATGAACATGATAGAAAATTGGCACAACTCAATGCCAAAGCAATGAATGTCTTATACTGCTCATTAGATGCAAATGAATTCAATCGCATATCTATTTGTATTTCTGCTAAGGAAATCTGGGATAGACTTGAAGTTACCCATGAGGGAACAAATCAAGTCAAGAAATCCAAGATTAACATGCTAGTTCATAAATATGAATTGTTTAAAATGGATGCATGTGAATCTATTGCTGATATGTTTACAAGATTTACTGACATAGTTAATGGTTTAAAAAGTCTTGGTAAATCTTATAATAATTCTGATCTTGTGAGAAAGGTCTTGCGTTCCTTGCCTAGGACTTGGGAAGCTAAGGTGACGGCAATACAAGAAGCAAGGGATCTAAGTACACTACCCCTAGAAGAACTGTTGGGATCCTTGATGACTCATGAGCTTCAAATCAAGCAACATGTTGATGAAGATGAGTCAAAGAAGAAAAGAAATATGGCTCTTAAGATTTTGAATATATGGAAGAGCCTCATGAATTCGAGGATGAAAGTATGATGAGGATGGCACTCATCACAAGAAAATTTAAAAGATTCATGAAGAAGAAGAAGTTTGAAAAGAAAAAGCCCTTTGCAAGAAAAGATGAGGACAAGGGCAAAGAAAAGGAAGTTATTTGTTTTGAATGCAAGAAGTCGGGTCACTTTAAATCTGAATGCCCTCAACTAAAGAAAGGCACCCGGAGGTTCAAAAAGAAGGCAATGATGGCCACATGGAGTGATTCGGAAAGTACAAGTTCCGAAGAAGAAGAGAAGAGTGAAATGGCCAATCTCTGCTTCATGGCGGACAACGATGAGGTAAGTCTGAGTTTTCTTGATGACTTCACTTTTGATGAATTACATAGTGCTTTTTATGAATTAATGGATGATTTTGCAAACCTAAGTTCAAAGAACAAAGATTTGAAAACTCAAATGCAAAAACTATCATAAGAAAATGAAAAGCATGTTATTGATAAAGAACTTTTAATAAAAGAAAATGAAAGTTTGAAAAATGAAGTTGATAGACTTAAGCCTATAGTTGATAAATTTACACTAAGCTCTATCAAACTTAATATGATTTTAAAATCAAAAGGCTTTTTTGATAAAGCTGGATTAGGATATAATCCACTTAAAAAGCAAAAATCATTGAAAAATATTTTGTACATGCTGAAAAATCATTAAACATTACTTGTTTTAAATGTGGAGACAAAGGACATAAATCATATATGTGTAAATCTTCACATAGAAAGAAAAAGATGATTTGGGTTCCCAAAGGAACAATTTTTAATGCTTCTAACCATGAAGGACCCAAGAAGGCTTGGGTACCTAAAATTAAGACATAAATATTTTGCAGGAGTGTCTTGCAGCCATCAGACTGAAAAGAAAATGGTACCTGGATAGTGGTTGCTCAAGACACATGACGGGTGACAAAGATCAATTCATCACCCTTGAATCAAAAAGAGGTGGAGTAGTTACTTTTGGTGATAATGGTCAAAGGCCATATCATGGGCATTGGTAAGATTCAAATTACTCCATCTACTTATATTGATAATATTTTATATGTTGATGGACTTAAACATAATCTAATAAGTATTAGCCAACTGTGTGACAAAGGTTTCAAAGTCTCCTTTGAAGCTTCTGTTTGCACTGTTACTAATCCCATTGATAATAGCATTATTCTTGTTGGTAAACGAATGGCAATGTGTACTTAATTGATTTGAGTAATTTATCTCCAAGTAATCATTGCTTAGTGCTAATAATGCTAATATGAATGAGATTGGTTGGCTGTGGCATCGTAGATTAGGTCATGCAAGCACACACCTAATTTCAAATTATTAAAAATGGATTTAGTTAAAGGTATTCCTAGTCTAGATTTTGAAAATAATCAATATGTGATGCATGTCAATTTGGAAAACAAACAAGAACTTCTTTCAAATCTAAAATGTTGTTTCAACTTCTAGGCCACTAGAGCTACTTCACATGGACCTTTTTGGACCTACTAGAACCACAAGTCTAGGAGGAAAGAAATATGGTCTAGTGATAGTAGATGATTACTCTAGATTCACTTGGGTAATATTTTTGGCTCACAAAGATGAGACTTTCTCATATTCATGAAATTCTTAAGAAAGTCACAATGAGAAAAACACTACCATAGTGTCTCTTAGAAGTGATCATGGAACTGAATTTGAAAATCACTTATTTGAAAAATTCTGTTTTGAAAATGGCATACATCATAACTTTTTCTGCACCTAGAACACCACAACAAAATGGAGTTGTAGAAAGGAAGAATAGGACTTTAGAAGACATGGCCCGTACCATGCTATGTGAAAGCAAACTTCCAAAATATTTTTGGGCGGAAGCTATAAACAGCATGTTACATTCTAAATAGAGCCCTAATTAGACCTATCCTTAAGAAAACTCCTATGAACTTTGGATCAATAGAAACCAAATTTAAGTTATTTTCATGCATTTGGTTGTAAATGTTTTATTCATAACAATGGTAAGGATAATCTTGAAAATTTGATGCAAAGTCTGATGAAGGATCTTCTAGGATATTCTACATCTAGTAAAGCATATAGAGTATTTAATAAGAAAACTTAGTTGTAGAAGAATCCATTCATATAGTTTTGATGAGTCTTTAGCATCAAGTTCAGAAAAATTGATGATGAGGAAGATACATCTTTGATTGAAAGAAATATTGAAAAATTAAATGTATCTTCAGATCATGAACCTGAAGTTAAGGATGATGATCACCTAAGGATGATGGTATTGATACTGTTCATAATGATCAAGATCTACCTAGAGATTGGAGATATGCTTATGGTCATCCTAAGGAATAATTATAGGTGATCCATCTCAAGGAGTAAGACTAGATCATCAATGAGAATATCAATAATCATCTTGCATTTGTATCTCAATTGAACCTAAAACTATAGAAGAAGCTGAAAAAGATAGTATTGGATGTTAGCAATGCAAGAAGAATTAAACCAATTCACTAGAAATAAGTCTGGACCCTAGTTGAAAGACCTAAAAATTACCCTATAATAGGATCTAAATGGGTATTTAGAAATAAATTAGATGAAAATGGCATAGTAATTAGAAACAAAGCTAGATTAGTTGCAAAAGGATATAATCAAGAAGAAGGTATTGATTTTGATGAAACTTTTGCACCTGTAGCTAGATTAGAAGCCATTAGGCTATACTTGCATTTGCATGTCATATGAATTTCAATTTATTTCAAATGGATGTTAAAAGTGCATTTCTAAATGGTTTTATAAATGAGAAGTTTATGTTGAACAACCTCCTGGTTTTGAAGATCATGAATTTCCAAACCACGTTTCAAATACACAAAGCACTTTATGGTTTAAAGCAAGCACCTAGAGCTTGGTATGATAGATTAAGTAAATTTTTAATTGAAAATGATTTTCTAGAGGAAATGTTGATAAAACATTGTTTTTAAAAAGAAAAGGAAAGGATTTATTAATAGTTCAAATTTATGTTGATGACATTATATTTGGTGCTACTAACAATCTTCTTTGTCAAGAATTTGCTAAGTAATGCAGGGAGAATTCGAGATGAGCATGATGGGAGAACTCAACTTCTTCCTTGGACTTCAAATCAAACAAAGAAAGAGGAATTTTCATCAACCAAACAAAGTATACAAAGGAAATACTCAAGAAATTTGGTATGGAATCAATGCTAAACCTCTTGGAACGCCAATGAGTCCTTCATGCAAGCTGGACAAAGATGAAGAGGTAAGAAAGTAGATCAAAGCATTACAGAGGTATGATCGGATCACTTCTTTACTAACTGCAAGTAGACCAGATATCATGTTTTCTGTTGCTTATGTGCTAGATTTCAATCTAACCTAAAGAATCACATTTAATTGCTGTTAAAAGAATCTTTAGATACTTAAATGGAACTAAAAATGTAGGATTATGGTATTCTAGAGACTCAACCTTAAAATTGATTGCTTATTCTGATTCTGACTATGCTGGTTGTAAGTTAGATAGAAAGAGTACAAGTGGGGTATGCCAACTTTTAGGAAGTAACTTAATCTCTTGGTTATCTCAATTTTTAAGATATGTGATTTGATCATTATCTCGCTTTCGCAAACATCTCAAAGTCGTATTGAGATAACCATCAATTGGTATCAGAGCAGGTTATACCCCTATTAATTTAATAATTGATTATATGATAATTGGGTAGGCACTTATGCATAATTGTATATGTTTTTAATATTCTCATGATGATGATTGCATGTGCGAATGGATTGGAATAATTTTTCGATTCCATGGAATAAGCTATGCAACTTTCTTTTGATTAGATCAATTGAATATAGGATTCTTTTTATATTGATGAAGAAATGTTCTTCATAGTTTTGAGAAAAGTTCTCAATTAGAATTTTTTATACTTATTAAAAGTTCTATTTTGTTTTATTGAGAATTTTTCAAAGGCTATCCGATAAGAGATTTTGAATAGGGAATTCCTTCCCTTGGCTCTGACCTTATCGTTTCCCTTAAATTCGAAGAGCTTCACCGTTTCCTAGTGATTCGGAGCCTCACCGTTTCCTAGGAATTCAACGAGCCTCTCTGTGATGGAGTAAAGTTTTTTCGTTTCGCTTCTTATTGAATGTTTTTATTATGTAGATAATAATTACATTTACTCTTCCGTTTTGGTTTTTTATGGAAGGTTTTTGTTATGTCGATGATAATCACATTTTTGCATATTATATGCCATATTAGATTGCAAAGTGTCTACCTAATATATGTCATGTATATGTGCATTATTATTTTATTATTTTTTACTAAAAAGTTTTTAGTAAATTATATTTAATGCACTTTGCAATAAATTTAATGAAATTAAATTTGTAAATTAATTGAGCAATTGGATTTGCAAAATTAATGTGCCAAATGTGATGTTTTTAAATTTAAATGTTATATTTAAATTATCACATTTAGCTTATTTTATAATTTTAAAGTGTTTAACATTATAAAATCTTAGTGATTTAAATTGTTTAAATTAACTAAGAGTTTATGAAACAAAAGTTGTTTTATAAATAAAATACACTTTTGTAAAATAATGAGTGGAAGGGGTAATATGACAATATAAACCCTTGGTCTCCATCGTTAGTACAACACCGTGAGTTATTAGTAGCACCTCGTGACGCTTTGATTTCATCCTTCCTACGGAGTGTCTACTAATGGCAATACCAAGGTTGTCTTCCATGCGATAGGACTTTTAAAATGTATTTTAGAATTGACCTACCATACGGCGGCAATTTCGAAGTTAAGTCTCAAAAGATCTGATACGATGGGTCGCACTCATGAAGAAATAATTAAATTAGTTAATTACTTTCTTGACCAAAATTAAGGAAATTAATGAGTATTAAAATATGAGATATTTCGGGAGATACTTATTAATTGAGAAGGTCTCATTTTAATTAGCAACTATTTGACCTACTTAGTTGTGGTGATTAAAATTCCTTAGGTCTTTAAAGTAAACATGTTTTTGTGTATTTTAACATGTGCTTTTATGCATCTTATTTACTTTGCCTTAAATTGTGTAATGATATTTATGTAATTATTTATTAATTTTTTTTATTTTTCAGCAAATATGTCAAACCCGATTTTCTCACTTCTCGGCTCTCAAGTATTAACTAGTAAAAATTTTGTTAAGTGGAAAAGCAACATGAATATCCTTCTCATTAATGAAAACTACCACTATGTCCTTAAGGAGGATTATCCTCAAGTGCCTCCAATCAATGCCTCCAAGGTTGCTGCTGAAGAGTACAACCGTTGGGTTGTTGCAAACAACAAAGCCCGCTGCCACTTGTTGGTAGCAATGAATGAGGTACTTAGAACTAAGCACGAGGCCTTTGAAACTGTAAGAGAGATTATGGAATCTCTGCAGTAGATGTTTGGACGCCCATCTGATCAGGCTCGCTACGAAGCTATAAAAGCCATCATGAATGGCAAAATGGAGAATCGTTCTTCTGTTCGTGAGCACATCCTCAAAATGGTCAATCATTTCAATGAGGCTGAGATCAATGGAGCTAAAATTAATGAAAAGACTTAGGTTGGCATGATTCTGGAGACATATCTCCCGCTTTTCTCTAATTCAGGACTAATTACATTATGAATCATAAAAAGTGTAATCTGACTGAACTCCTGAATGAGTTGCAAATATATGAGACTCTTATAGATGATAAGGGTGGTAAGGCAATTGTTGCTGAAGCCAACGCAGCCGAGGCAAAGCCTTCTTTTTCGAAGAAAAAGAAGAACTATGTGGGAAAGAAAAAAGGATAATAAGAAGAAGGTCCAGAAGAAGAAAGGAAAGGCTGCTCAGCCTAAACCTAAAGGAAAGTGTTTCCACTGTCATCAAGATGGCCATTGGAAAAGAAACTGTAAAAAGTACCTTGATGAGCTGAAACAAAAAAAGAAACAAGGTAAATTAGATTTACTAGTCATGGAAACATGCTTAGTTGAGAATGATTTCTCAAGCTGGATCATTGATTCAGGAGCATCCAACCATGTCTGTGTTTCTTTGCAGATGCTTGAGTCTGCCCAGGATCTTCAAGTGGGAGATTTTACAATGAGAGTAGGCAGTGGAGAAAATGTGTCAGCGACAACAGTAGGGATAGTTCGACTATTGTTTGCTGATAATAAATATTTGCTTTTGGACAATGTTTATTATATTCCAGATTTTAAACGGAATTTGATTTCGGTGTCAAAGTTGCATAAACAATTTATTTCTGTTTCTTTTAGTATTGTCTCTGTTTCAATTTATAAGAATGGAATAAATATTTGTTCTGGGTATGTTGAAAATGGTCTATATTTTGTTAAACCATATTCAACAATTTTCTTCAAACCAAAATGTTTAAAGTCACTGAACTAACTCCTAAAAGAAGAAAAGTTGCGAATAATGATAATGACACGTATTTGTGGCATTTGAGGCTTAGTCATATTAATATAGACATAATAGAAAGACTAGTGAAGGATGGTCCTTTAAGAGAGCTAAGGGTTGGCACTCTACAGTTTGTGAATCATGTCTAGAAGGCAAAATGACCAAAAGACCTTTTTTAACAAAAGGTGAAAGAGCAAAAGCACCTTTAGAGATCATACATACTGATGTATGTGGGCCTTTTAATGTCAAAGCTAGAGGGGCTATGAATATTTCATCACATTCATTGATGATTATTCTATATATGGATATGCATATCTGATGCAAAGAAAATCCGAGGCCTTTGAAAAGTTCAAAGAACTCCATGCTGAAGTAGAAAAACAACTCAATAAATCAATCAAAACTCTTCGATCTGATCGAGGAGGAGAGTACTTGAATTATGAATTTCAGGACCACTTGATTGAGAATGGAATATTATCACAGCTCACGGCACCTGCGACACCACAACAAAATGGTGTAGCTAAAAGAAGGAATCACACTTTGCTTGATATGATAAGATCAATGTTAAGCTATTCTTCTTTGCCTAACTCATTTTGGGGATATGCATTACAAACAACTGTATACATTCTAAACTTAGTTCCATCTAAGTTAATCCCTAAGACTCCCTTAGAGTTATGGAATGGTCGCAAGCCTAGTTTGAGACACATCCGCATATGGGGATATCCAGCCCATGTGCTGAAGGGAAAGACTAGGAAGTTGGAACCTCATTCAGCAGTATGCATGTTTATTGGGTACCCTAATGGAATGAGAGGAGGACTGTTTTATAATGCTCAAGATAACAAAGTTTTTGTGTCGACAAATGCAACGTTTCTCGAGTACAATTATATGATAGAATTCAAACCTAGAAGTAAAGTAGTTCTGAAAGAGTTGCTAGCTGATGAGATCAGCCCCATACCAACAAAAGTTGTTGAACGACAAAAAGTTGAGACCACTACTCAAGATCAAATACCACCGCCACCACGACGTAGTGGGAGGGAAATAAGATTACCCATCCGCTATGGTCAGGATGGAGAAGCACAAGTTGCAGTCACCGATGGCAATGATAATGATCCATTGACATACAAGATGGCAATGGAGGATGTTGATCAAGAGAAATGACAGGAAGCCATGAAACTCGAAATGGAATCAATGTATTCTAATTCAGTCTGGAAGCTTGTAGATCTACCAGAAGGCGTAAGCCTATTGGATGTAAATGGATCTATAAGAGAAAAAGAGGAGCCGATAAAAAGTAGAGACTTTCAAGGCTAGGTTAGTGGCAAAGGGTTTTACCTAAAAGGAAGGAGTAGACTATGAGGATACTTTTTCGCCAGTAGCCATGCTAAAATCTATTCGTATTCTCTTGTCCATTGCTGCTCATTATGATTATGAGATATGACAAATGGATGTCAAGACAGTGTTTTTGAACGACAATCTTGAAGAGACTATTCATATGGTCCAACCAGAGGGTTTTATGGTTAAAGGTCTGCAAATTGCAAAGGTTCATTTATGGGCTTAAGCAAGCTTCTAGATCTTGGAACATCAGATTTAATGAAGCCATAAAATGTTATGGTTTTGAACAAAATTTAGGTGAACCTTGTGTCTATAAGCAAAAGGAAGGAAATAAAGTGGTCTTCTTAGTTTTTTATGTGGATGACATTTTACTCATTGGGAATGATGTAGGATCTCTGTACAAAATAAAGAACTGGCTAGCCAGCCAATTCCAAATGAAGGATTTGGAAGAAGCAAGCTACATTCTTGGCATCCAAATTATACGGGATCGCAAGAATAGGCTTTTGGCGTTGTCTCAGGCATCGTATATTGACAAGGTGCTTGTCAGATTTGCGATGCAAAACTCTAAGAAAGTTAATTTACCTACTCGATATGGGGTTCATCTTTCTAAAGAGCAGTGTCCTAAAACACAGCAAGAGAGGAAGATATGAGACGTATTCCCTATGCTTCGGCAGTTGGTAGTTTGATGTATGCAATGTTGTGTACAAGACCCGACATCTGCTTTGCAGTGGGAGTGGTTAGCCGATACCAGTCAAACCCAGGATTGGATCACTGGGTTGCAGTCAAGCATATTCTGAAATATCTAAGGCGTACGAGAAACTATATGCTGGTATATTCAGTAGGGATTTGATTCTGTTGGATATACAGATTCTGATTTTCAATCAGATAGAGACTCTAGGAAATCTACTTCTAGAGTGGTGTTCATTTTGGGAGTAGGAGCCATTATATGGAGAAGCGTCAAGCAAACTTGCATTGCTGACTCAACCATGGAGGCTGAATATGTAGCAGCTTGTGAAGCAGCTAAGAAGGCAGTCTGGCTTCGGAAATTCTTGAAAGATCTAGAAGTTATTCCAGATATGCATGAACCAGTTAGACTCTACTGTGACAACAGTGGCGCAGTAGCCAATGCCAAGGAACCCAGAAACCACCGTAGAGAAAAGCATATAGAGAGAAAAATTTACCTTATGAGAGAGATTGTCAGTAGAGGAGACGTTTCAGTTGAGAAGATCGCATCTGCGATCAATATAGCTGATCTATTTACTAAGACATTACCGGCTCGGGGTTTTGAACTATATCTTGATGGGATGGAACTTAGAGATATGTCGCATTTGCTTTAGGGCAAGTGAGAGATTGTTGGGATATGTGCCCATAAACAAATGACATTTATTATGTTGCTGAATATTTAAGAAAATTTTTAATATTATACTTGCATGCATGTTATGATGCCTTATAAATATCAAAAATCCCTGGATTATTTAAATGTGACTTTAAATATTATATATAAGTGTTATATACAGAGGATAATATTTAAAGTAAAATAATATAAAATTATCCATAATTATAAATTAAAGTTGCAATTGGGATCTTTAATTTAAAATTACTAGTGCGGTTCATTACATTCTGAATGAAACGATCTTATCCGGATTATTGATAATGAGATTATCGGAATGAAAGCACTTTATATAATTTGATTATATAGGACTGAAACACGATTGATTATGAATCTCTAATAAATTCCGTTGTTAAAATAGAGAATTCAAAATTAATCAATGATGGTCATATGTGAATCAATATTAATTCTGAGTAATTAATAGAATCCTATTTATTGTATTATATTTTTTGACTTATCATATAAT
This sequence comes from Calamus simplicifolius, assembly GCA_900491605.1. Taxonomy (NCBI): domain Eukaryota; kingdom Viridiplantae; phylum Streptophyta; class Magnoliopsida; order Arecales; family Arecaceae; genus Calamus; species Calamus simplicifolius. The sequence continues at coordinate 143,363 of UESW01004121.1, read as the reverse complement.
GACACAGAAACATAGTGTCAAATTCTTGGTATATTGAAAATATAATAACATAAGTAGCCGAATATTAATATACAAGATAAATCCATTCCTTCATAAAAAAGTCAGATGGACGGTTCCCATAAGTGTTGATTCAGGACTTGAATAATAAGAGTGCTCAATTTATAATTGGATCATAAATATACTATTCATTATAGAATCAATGGTACTTATGGATAAAGATGTGATTAAAAAGGTTAACGGAAAATGCCTAGCTTTAATCATGAACCGTTTATGGAGGATTGATTTATATGCGGTGACTATATCAATGGACGATTCAAATCCTTATGAATATAATTAATTTTATAATTTTAAGAGTGCAATTCCAAATTTTTAGTGAAATAATTTGGAATTAATAATTTTGATATTTTAATTAAGGTGTTAATTGAATATCAAAATTATTGGGGCTTAGAATTATAATGTCCATAGTTCCTTTGGATGGCTCCATTAAATTATGTGAACTTTATGATATGGGTTGAGTTATTAATTTGGAATTGAGAATTCTAAATTATTTTTTATATAAAAATTAATCGGATTAATTTCTATTATACGTGTGTTAGGGAACACATCGTAGGCATATTCAATGAGAAAAGTCTATATGGAAATTTATTTAATTGTTGGAGAAATAAATATAGAATCGTAAGAGAGCCTTTCTCTCTCCCGTAATGTCCCATGATAAATATATCTAACCAATAATTGGTTGTTGGATTGATATACGTTAAAGTAATTACAAGAGTTGGAAGTGATCTTTAAATATTAATTAATTGATTAATTAATAAAAGAGGTTGATAGTTGTCATTCTTTGAGAATATAAGATTCATAGACAGAGAAGAACATCGGAACAAAAATGATCAACCAAGAGAGTTCCTCCTTTAACTTCACTTTATCTCATGAGTTGAGAATAAAAAGTGAATTAAACTCAGTTGTGTAATCTCAACCCAAATCAAAAGGAACCCACTTGTTCATCATAATCTGGAGAACGTTTGGAAAGATCCGTGGTGATCAAAAGGATTTGGTGATTACAAGGTAGTGTTGGTGAAGAACGAAAGGTAAATTCTTAATCTCCTTATTATTTTTGTTATTAAATTAATACGGGTATAGATCGTGCTAACTCAATTTTTAAGATATGTGATTTGATCATTATCATGTTTCGCTAAGACATGTGATTTGATCCTTATCTCGCTTCTGCAAACATCTCAAAGTTGTATTGAGATAACCATAAAAAATATGGGTTACCCTGCATATAAGCAGTTTTCTTTTTTATAATCATGTACATTAAAAATTTGTATCTATATATACATTCAGTTATGTTTAAAGGCACAAAGTTATGGTTTAAGATTGATGGTTGAATATGTTTAATTATTTTTGTTTATCTTTAATCTAAGCCAACCAATGAAACAAAATGTTAATTGCTTACTTGTAAGCTGTCAATCCATGGTTCACTCACCTTTATTGCTCTAATGCATGCAATGACACAAAAACATAGTTTATCTTTTGTACAAGCAGTTTTCACCTCTATAGCTCTTTATGTTAAAGTGTATATATACATATACTTATGCGTATGAAGATACCAAATCATGGTTAGTCAAACAAGTTTAATTATATTTTTGTTACCTACAATATATGGCAATTGATGAGATACATAGTTCTTTGCTCAACTATGAACCAATTGCATATATGCCCAGTATAAGTCGATGATATGTGTCTGTGGCTCACATTTGAATTGCCTAATGTCCTCTTCAATGCATGCAATTTTCAGCTTTATAGTTGTTCATGTTAAAAGTAGACGTGTACAATTATGTGCATGGTGAACAAAATCATGATTCTAGTTAAGTAGTTTAACATGTATATACATTGTTTTTATTTCAATATAAGTCATGGCAATGAGATAAACAGTTTGAACTAGTTTGCAACAACGAACTAATTGTCAAGCATTCAAATTGGTGTATCATAATATATGCATGTGGCTTGTGCATACGAGTTACCCTAATGACTTACTAGTTCATGACTTACTAGTTTGGTATTTCATAGTACCTCTAATGACATGTCATAGTATATGTTTGTGGCTCACACAATTAAATAGTGAATCAAAATAAGCAGTTGGTTAAGTTTAATTATATTGTGTGTACATTCAACTCAAGTAATGCAACAAATAGATATTTGCTTACTAGTCTAGCTATTAACCAAATTTAATAACACATCATGATATGCATTTGTGATTCATAGACTAGTAGAATAATAGATCGAGATAAGCTTTTGGGAATGTTTAATATATTGTATTTGACATTCAATTAAAGTGAAGCAATACGGCAAATGACTACTTACTTACTAGTCTATTTGTCAACCTATTCTATTGACATGACATAGAACATATTCAGCCTTCATGCCACTAAGTCATCAAGATGGGCATTTAGACCTATTTCATTATATTGTGCTTACATTCAGTTTAGGTCAAACATGTGACAAGTTTGATCTTAGCTATATATGCATGTCAAAACTATGCATATAGAGGGCATTGTTGGTATGAATGCACAAAATTAATGTAAGAAACTTGTTTCATTTTGTTAAATTGTTTTATATTTACCTTCAATATGAGTCAAGCAATGCAGCAAATAGCTATTTGCTTACAACAATCTAATTATAAACTACTAATTCAATATAGTTGATACATCATAATGTGTATCCACAGTCCGCACATCTAAATTTCCCTAGTGCATGTAATAATGCAAAAGCATGGGTCTCCTTGCATACAAGTGGATTTTACTTTTATAACTATGTAAGTTAAACTTGCATATATACATAAATGTGTAAGCAAGAAAAAATCATGGTTCAAATAAGTAGTCCAACATGTTCAATTATACTGTGTTCATCTTCAATGGGGCAAATGGTTATTTGTTTGCTAGTCCAACTGTCAAACATCTATCCCATATATTAGCATGCCATGATATGTATGTGTGGCCCACACATCTAAATTGCTTTAGTGCATGTAATATTAGAAACATGTCTCATTATATGCATGAGCCATTTTCACTTCTATGGTTGTGCATGTTAAAAGGGTCTTTATACATAACTACATGCGAAAGTACCGATCATGGCCTAAGTTAAGTCGTTGAACTGTAATTATATAAATCAAGTAAGATAAATAGCTATATACTTGCTACTTCACCATGAACAAATTGTCAAGTGTATAACACATTGTTATACAAGTCCATTTCTTGTAGACATGAGTTGTTCTAAGGACTTGCTATTTCATGACTTCGAATCTAGCTTCCATGACTTTTGTCGCTCACATATCTGAATAATGAATCGGGATAAGCGTTTACAAATGTTTAATTATATTATGTCTACATTCAGTTTAACCCATGCAACACGATAAATAGATATTTACTTACCATTCCAGCTAGAGGCAAACTCACGTGAGACATCATTGTATTTGGTCATGGGCCATGGACCTGAGTAATGGATGGTGATAAGCTAGGTCGCGTTAATTTGAGATAGATTGTGATGAATAACTCTATCTACCAATCTGGCTATCCAACTTGCTTTCCTATCATCATAAATCGTATTTATTGTTTGCACAATTGAATTATGGATTAGGATGAGGAGCGGGATATGTTTAATTATATTTTGTTTACGTTCAGTTTCGAACAAATAATATGACAAATAGCTGTCTTCCTTACCAACTAAGCTTTATAACGGCTAATAACATGTCATGAAAACTTAAATATCTCAAATATCTAATATTAACTCGAAATCATTATTAGAACCCTACATTAAAAAAAATGCAATTACATAGCCATACTTGTTTAAAGAGTATATAAAAAACCATATACATGCATGTATACTACTATAGGCAGAGATGGAGGACTGCATGAAGGAATTTGAAAGCTTGCTCTCTTGTTACGTCATAAATCATATTCATTATTTGCATAATTGAATAATGAATTAGAATGAGGAGTGGGTTATATTTAATATTATTATGTTTATATTCAGTGTCAGTCAAATAGAATGACAAATATCTATCTTCCTTACCAGCAAAGCTATGCAACGGTTAATAACACATTATGAAAGTTTAAATTTCTCGAATACGTAATATTAACTCAAAATCATTATTGGCACCCTACATTAAAATAAAAAATTGCAATACTTGTTAAAATAGTATATATACAAAGCTATATATAAGCATATATGCCATTATAGGCAAAAATGAGGGACTGCATGAAGAAATTTGAAAACTTGCTCCATCATAAATCGTATTTATTGTTTGCACAGCCGAATTATGATTAGAATGAGAAGCGGGATATATTTAATTATATTATGTTTATGTTCAGCTTACGATAAATAGCTATTTTTTCTTACCAATGAAGGTACGTAACGGCTAATAATAACATCATAAAAGCTTAAATTTTTTAAATATTTAATATTAACTTAAAATCATAATTAGTTTCCTACATTAAAAAAAAAATGTTTGCAGTTACATAGCTATACCGGTTACAAGAGTATATTCAAAGCCATGTACATGCATGCATACCTCTGTGGGCAAAGACGGGGACTCCGTGAAGGAATTTGAGAAATTCAAGGATGATAGGATGACTTGACTTTGCATGCATATATTAAAGATTTTCTACGGATGTACGTAAAAAAATAATGAAGATCTACATGAAAGGTTTTACAGCAGCTGAGGATGGTACTTAAAAAAAAATTCTCGGGGACCACGAAATCCCACAAAAAAACTGAATCCGAATAACTTTAGAACTTTCCACCTCTGGGCAGGTAAGACCGGGACTCACCGCTCAGCCCACTCGGCCAGTCTCCAAAAGAAGCTCGTACTTTCTTCTCCGCATTAATTGCTCCCTCCCCGGCATTCAATGACCGTTCTTTGCCCGTCCCTTTCTTTCCCTCTATTCCCTTTCTTTCCATCTCCGAACGGAGTCCATTTAATAATTGTGTTATCTAAAGCACGGCTTTCCTCCTTACATTAATTGCTCTCCCTCCCTCCCTCTCTCTTTCTCTCTTCGCTTTCTCCTTTTATTTATTCTCCCTTACCCCCCACCCAGTCTCCAACCTCTCCTTCGCTGGTTCCGTCCGCAGGTTTATCTCGAGTCTCCAATGGCAACTGAGGTCAGTTCTTGGGAAAGGACTCTAAGTGGGTACAAGAAGAAGACAGAGACGAAGAAGGAAGCATCGGAAAAGAAAGTCGTCACCTTCAACTTTCTCGTTGGCTGTCCAATCGGAGTCGAATCAAAGGATTCAAATCTCGGCTTCCAGGTTCCGCCCTTTGCTATCTTCTTTTCTTTTCAACTCAATCGAGTTTTCAAATCGATTACGGTTTGATGTTTTTTTTGAACGCTAAAGCATCATTTTTTCGTTCGTTTCTTTCGTATTTGTTATTGAATTTTAATTAAAATTTAAAATTTTTTATCGAAATGCATCGCCATGAAAGCTAAAATCGAGTTATTTTCTTTTCTTTTCTGTAGGCTGTTTTAATTTCTTTGATAAAAATATTGTTATCAATATTATGTTGGCGATGATAAGCGTTTTCAGAAGCCCAGACCCACTCCGGCAAGCAGCCAAATCCAGGACCTCAACCTCCCGCCGCTCCCCGAGGGCGCTGATGACGATGACACCACCCCTCCGCCGCAAGGCTTCACTGCGCTGGACCTCAACGTCGTGGCCCCAGTCCCTTCGAAGCACCGCAGCACCATCGAGTTCAAGAAGTTGGTCCTTGAGCAGTTCGAGCGAGAATCTGGAGGCAAGCCTCGTCAGGGAAGCATGGACAGCTCTCCTTCGCCATCGCCATCGCCATCGTTGGCAGCGATGAACTCATCGATCAAGCGGCGTTGGAGCCAGGACGTAGCGGTGGGGGAAGCGGATGGCTCTGATTGGATCTTTGGGTCTCTGATGGCCGCCGGGTGCCCCGACTGCTTCTTCTATGTGATGGTGCCCTGGCGGGACCCCCGCTGTCCCAATTGTTGCTCGCACGTGCCAGTCCCTGCCATTTATAAGAAGCCTAGGGTCCGTTTTAGCTCATTCGATGAGCAACTTCAGAGCTAACAACAGCAACAGGAGATAGCAGCTATTTTTCCTTTTTCTTTTCCCTTTTGTTGCCTTTCTTTCTCTTTTTCTTTCTATCTTTGCAAAGAAAATAAGGAGGATCGTAATAATTGTTTTTCTCTCTCTTTTCATTGTCTGTGTCTCTCTCTTCGCAAATAAAAGGAGATATCTCTTGGTTTAGACTTTTTTTTTTGTTATTTTCGTTGCGGACCTTATTTTATAAATAAATAAATAAAATTCTTTCAAGTAATTTTGTTGGTGTTGCTTTTTGAATGCAACTTTATCTTAGAAACGAAGAATATGGAATGATATGATTTGGGCTAGAGATCTTGAATGCCAACAAATAAAAAGGCAAAAAAGATAAGAAAGGATTTAAGTTTTTTAAAATTTGAATAAAGAAGGTAAGTTTATTGATATATATGTGTTTATTTATTTATAAAATTGTACTAGAGAGAGAAGAATAATAAACGATAGCAACATTTTAAGTGTGACAAATAATGATCGCCATTAATTTGAGATTTATGAGCATTCCTTAAAGGAATGGTCTATGTGCATCAGTGCAGATCGCATGTATTGTGCGCGGTTATTGACAGCACATGCTAAGATAATTTTATCCTTTCGTGCACAATACACGCGGCCTGCACGTGCGCATGGTGCATGCGCTCATGCACCACATGTAGCGCAGATGACTTTTCCTTCCTTGAATAAGGTGTGAACATTTATAATTGAATAATAAAATTTATTAAATATTTTCAATAATGCATTAGCACCATAACAATTTAGAAAATCAATAGGCCAAAGCAAAGTTCTAGATATTTTAAAATTTAGTAATTTAAAACATTGCTGTTATGGATGGGCAATAGCCTTCATGGTGCTTTAAGTAGATTCAGCATCAAAATACATCAGCATCAATCAACTCATGAGCAACTCCTCGTGCCCTTCATTAGCATTTCTTTGCAATAGTTCCAACAAGTATTTAAACTATTTGGTCACGCCGTTATATGCATTTTTCAAGGAGGAGATGTTCAAAAGTACATACCAATCAATTAGAAACCTTTTTTCTTTTTAGCTTTTACATGCTTTGTATATCCTTTATATTCTTTTGGATTGGATAAATACTCACCTATTTTGTTACCAAAAATATATTCTCTTCAATCACTCTAAGAGAATAACATTTCCAATATTTAATTTTTCAGTTATCTAGATGAACGATTGATGTAAAACAGAGTATGAAAAGTTTGTACCAATATTTTAGCCAATAAAAATTGAGATGTTGAATGTCTGCTTCAAATTGGAGGGGAAAAAAAGGAAAAAAAAGGCATCAAGAGAGTGGTTGATATGGTGAATTCAAAATCAACAAGTTTGTTGTGCTTCATTCAAAATTGAACATGCTTGTCTAGACAAACCTATATATCATATAATAGATTGAGAAAATTGCATAAAACAGGGAGAATTGTAAGATTTTGATTGTCATTAACAAGAGTGGGATGCTTATTTAGATAGATTATAGTATCCAAACATTTCGATAAAATAATAATAAAGATCAATCCACTATGTTTTTTAAGGTCCCTTGCCAACCAAATATTGCATCAACTACTATTGCATCAAACATGCTATCACGTTAAACACAATAAATTTTTTGGATCATTTGGAGTGCATGAGAGTAGAAAACATGACACTATGAGAACAAAGAATTGATTGCTATTTTCAAAATAAACTAATAATTGCATAAAGTTAGAAACGGTTTGCCTATTGCATATAATTAAATTCATGATGTTTAGAAACAGTTTGCCTATTGCATATAATTAAATTCATGATGTTTATCGACAAATAATAAGTGATGCTATAATGACTACATATATGTACCTGCTCTATTTAATAATGTATTCCTAACTAAGGAATATATAACAATGGATGTTTGGACTAGCCCTTGAAGACCAAATAAAACCTAAAACGACCTCAAACTTTTCTATTATTAAAAAAGTGGAGCCATAATTAACACAGAAAAGGCTTACGGCCCTACAAAATAGACTTCAAAGCTTCCATTTGAATATTATATATAGTAAATATTTGAATTAGACTAGAGTAACAAGGTGTATCCACATTGATTATCGATATTATGGCACATAAATTTTAAGATAAATAGCTAGCTAGCTCATCCTTTTCCATTATTTAATATATGATAGGGATGCTGCCACTAATATTCAAACCCTAAACCTTTCCCAATTAGAGAGAGATGTCTAGCCATTGCACTAAAGTTCGTTGAATTAACTATTGGAATTAATAGATGGATGTTTACAACAAAATTTAACATAGGTTGGTTATATTTATAAACTGGCTTTAACTTAACTAGTTAGCATCACCACTTTGGAGAGGTTGAGGTTTTAATCGTTGATGGTGATATCCCCATTATACTTCAAAAGATGGTTTCAATTTACAAGAAAGTAGCTCTCTAAATATTTATATCCTTTCTATACTTTATTACATGAGCAACAATATATTACTTGCAAGCATCCAAAATAGCATATATGTTTGTGTGATTTGAAGGGCAAAATCCAAATTAATCTTGTGAAATTTTTAAATTATAGATGGACTAATATTTTCTTTTTAAAAAAAAGATTTAGGTAGGATATTATCTAGTCTTGTTGACCCCATATTGATTTTGATGAAACACAAAATAATTAAGTATTGTGCTAATATTGTATCTATCAAGTTCAATCAATTTCAGGTTATTCATCATGAAATAATATACTTCATTTATCTCAGGTATATTGTGATTCATAATATAAGGTAATATGGTTCATTTGACAAAATAACCTTCAAGTTTAATTATATTTGCACTGTCTTGAACTGGATTCAATTATCTTATAAATTTCTATTTATAATTCTATGATATTTTGAATCATCACCGAATTATGTTCTTAAACTATCTATATTTGGTTTGCCTTCGGAATTGGATGCTTAATGCTTGAATTTTGGGTTATCAATCTTTGATTTGGAATACTAAATTTTATTTCCTTCAGATTGGATGCTTAATGCTTGAATCTTGAGTTATTAATCTTTGATTTGGAATACCAGATTCTATTACCTTCGGATTGGATGCTTAATGATTGAATCTTGGGTTACCAATCTTTGATTTGGAATATCAAATTCTATTGCCTTCGGATTGGATGCTTAATGCTTGAATCTTGGGTTACTAATCTTTAATTTGAAAAACTAGATTTTGTTGCCTTCGCTTTGTATTCGGGTTGCCTTTCGACGGATGCCTGCTAGGCTTGCTTAGCTTGCCTATATTTTATCATGATACAACTAGCTTCTTAGTACTTCTTAAGTTGGCATGTTCCTTCTTTTGGAGCTCACGGTTGGTTCCCTGGCTTTTTTGTTTTGGCATGCTAGTTGGAATTTTTGGCATGCTAATTCTTTGGAGCTCTCTATTGTCTTCCTGATTACAAATATTGGCATAACGACTTTATACTTTTGGCATTCTAATTTTCTACATGATTCTGTTGTCTTTCTGATTATAAATATTGGCATACCGACTTTATGCTTTTGGCATTCTAATTTTCTACATGGTTCTATTGTCTTTCTGATTATAAATATTGGCATACGGACTTTATGCTTTGGCATTCTAATTTTTTACGTGGTTCTATTGTGGTTCTATTGTCTTCCTGGTTACAAATTTTGGCTTACTGATTTTTGGATTTTGGCATACCGATTTCATTTGGTTCTCTATTGTTTTTTTTGGCACTCAAGTTGGCATCGCGATTTTGAATTTTGGCATACCAGTTTTGCTTCTTGGCATACCAATTTCTTGCCAATGACTAGCTCCTTCCAATTTTCAAATGTTGGGCTACCAGTTATTGTAATTTAGAATGCTACTTTACTTCTTGCCACTGTTCTGGGATGATTCTTGTTATAAATAATGAGATGAATAGTGTTTCAGTGTGATAGTGATTTTGAAAAAAAAATCAAAAAAAAATTAGTAGAAAATATTGAGAGAAAAATCATTTGAAAGAAAATTTTTTTAGAGGATTGTTGGAGTATTGTTTTGATTATTTTCAAGCCATCGGAGTTTATTTATTGCTGATTCTATAAGTGGTGTTAAAGCTTCATCTATCCTCATTGAAGAGCATTCAAAGCTATCTTGAAGTCTTCTATTGTGCTGCTGCATTTATTAATGAAAGAAGCAACTTTGGAATTAGCTCATCAAGTTGATAAGTATTTCTTTTGTTTAAATTTGCTCATATTAGAAGCTTATTGTATTAAACATTCTATTACTTGTGCTTTGATTTGTTTCGTAGTTGTGAAAGATGATTGGGTAGAGGTCTATCCGGATTTGTATTTGTAAGGCTTACTTGTGCCGAAAATAAGTGTTGCTAGCTAGGTTGGTTAGCGGTGATTAGTAAAAATACCCAAGGTGTTCTTGGGGAGTGGATGTAGGTGCAAGGTTGGCACGAACCACTATAAATATTGTGTTTGATTATGATATATTTTTTGATTGATTGTGTATTAGATTTACTTCACTACACGATATTCGTTTGTAAAAGAATATAAGTGCACATACTTGATAGCCAATTAAATTTTTAAGAAACCCAATTCATCCCCCCTCTTGGGTTGCTAGATTTGGGCAACAAGTCTCAATCCAACTAAATCTAAGGCATGTTTAATGTTATTACGACTTTTTAAAAAAAGGCCAACGAGAAGCTAAAAACTAAATTTAGATTTTGAGAATGTATTTTTTTTATTTTTTTGAAATAAGTCTTATTTTCTACTTTTTAACCTTTAAAAAATGTATTTGGTAAGTGAGAACAAAAATACTTTTTATTTTCATTATAAAGAACACCTTTTAAAAGAGTACATAATGTGGTGACTTATTTTTAGGTAATATGGGGTCTAAATTTTTAGTAAACATAAACCCCCACTATTAATTATTTTGCTCTATAGGTTGAAAAACTTTCAATTAAAAGATCATAGTCATTGTTAGCCTTGTAGTGCACTCTTATTTTGAGAAAAAAATATCCTTTTTCCTATGGAACATGACTCCAATTTTTGATGAAGAAAAGCTCTAAGGGTTTTGAATAGGGCTGAAAATGGATCGGATAAACTCCAATCGTATTCATATTCATATTTGAATCATATCAGATTCGGATATTTATTTTATAGTTTAATCAGATTCGGATACGAATTCAGATATTTAATTCAAAAATTAATCAGATACAAATACAAATACATATATATATTTTTAAATACGGATACGGATATCCATTTTATTATATATATCCGATTAATATTTCGAAACAAAGCCCGCCGAGCGCGCAGCTATTTTTTAAGTAAAAAAATAAAATCAAAACCGCCGAGCGACACGTTGCGTATGGTTGGCAGAAGGGAAGAGTCTTCCTTTTGCTCCCATTTTTCTTTCGTTCGTTTTTTTTTTGGCACAGCCCGCTCCCTTCGTCTTCCACGTCCAGACTTCCTAGCACGGTGACAGCGAGGAGGAGCGATCCATCGCGGAGGCAGCGAAAGAGACGGTGCCACTATGGTCGAGAAGGAGCGATCCATCGCGGAGAGCAACCGATCTATTCGGTCCATTCGGATTTATCAAAGTCAAGAACTTCAAGTTCAGTCCGTTCAGAATCTTTGGATCCGATCTGACGATCTGTTCCTCCCTGGACTTCGGCAGTTCGGCTCGATCGTCATCAAGTAAGCTTCCTTTCTTCCACCTCTTCTCTTTGCTCTGTTCTGAGGTTGCCCAGAGGAAGCCTGGAAGGGTGAGGGATGGGTTAGTGGTGGCCATGGCAGGCGGCGAGGCCGGATCTCCCCTCTGTAACTCTGTAATCCCAACGCTAACGGGATTGGGAAACCAACTCTCGATCGGCCATAGCCACATGTGTTTCCGAAGCCCATGGAACATCATTGAAAGTAAATTTATTGAATTACTCCCATTATTTAATGTTGTCATTATCCTCTTGCATTTCATCTCCATGGCAAATTAATTTTTCCACATCCAGCCAGCGAGCCTCTGTCGCTCGCTTTTGACCATGGCTTCCATGGCGTCTCTATCGAGAACCATCACGATGGATGGCGATGACATCGCGTGAGACTATGGCTACCAGAAGCCAGATCATCACGAGCTCTTTTCCCTTGTAGGAGCCTACCACCATTCCCATACTGGCTTCCATCATTCCCTTGGATCGAAGAACTCTATTCTTCCCTTTGTTTATTTCACCAAGACTTCAGAAGAACATTCTAGATTAGGCCAGAAACGAGAAGAAGAGCATGATTTCTTCTGTTCAGTAGCAATCTCTTCGTATCATTCGAGCTAAAGAACCATCCATGGGTTCGTAGGAAGTCGTCGCTATCTCATGGGGCTAATGATGCATGCTGCTCCTGATTCAAGGAAAGAAGGGATTTTAATTTCATAAAAAGATGATTTTTAAAAAATAATGGCAAGAAATAACAAGGACACAGAGGGTTATCCTTGGATTTGATTAAAGTGATTTATCTCTGGATCGTTGGATGGGTATTAACAAGGATATAGAGGTAGTGCTCATAGATACTCAGTTATGATTATTTTCCATTATTTCCCTTCTTTTTTAATGCTGCAGCTTCTGGAGCAAGGCTGCCAAGGCACCTAGTTTTTAATATGACCGCTATTTAACAACTTTTTAAGGGTTGACATATCATTATATTTGGTATTTACATCTCAATTCTCACATTAGACAATATACAACGATAAATGTATCATGTACCTTGGCTTGAATGTGACTCTTGCATTGCTATATTTTCGACATCATAGCCTTTGTGTTTTATTTTTATTTTTATTTTTATTTTTGGTGTTGCAATGTATTTTATCATAACATTTGCTTTTTCATTGTTGATTCTTTTAGAGGTTAATTTTCTTGGTGTGATCATGGATTTTTTATTATATATTTTATTTTTTGTATTTTGAATGTAGTTGTTATATATCATGTCTTCTAGTGAAACTATTGAAGATGCAAATAGCAAATCAGTTGAGCCTACAAATCAAACAGAGAGGAAAAGATAAAAGAAAAAGCTAACATCTAAAATTTGGGATGATTTTACAAAGTATGAATTAGAAAAGGAAGTTGATGGAAAAATTTTTAAAACAGAAGATGCAAGATGTAATCACTGCAAAAGAATATTTAATGAAGCTAGTAGGTTGGGGACAATACATTTAAAAATCATCTTGATAAGTGTCATTCATTTTTGAAGAATACTAATGTCAAAGGCCAACTAATGTTACAAACATTGCAAAAAGAGGATGCACTTGTTCTTTGAGTACCTATACATATGATAGAGATGTTAGTCATAAGAAGCTTATACGGATGTTTGTTATGCATAAATACCCATTTGCTATGGTTGAGCATGAAGGATTTATTGATTTTATTAAGTCTTTAAGACCATCTTTTGAATTAAAGAGTTGCATAACCCTTAGAAAAGGGATTATGGAAACATATTTAGAGGAAAAGAAAAAAGTTTATGATATGTTTGGTCTACTTTCATGTCGGATAAGTGCAACTATGGATTTGTGAATTCTAGACAAAACAAGTCTTATTTATGTGTGACAGCACATTTCATTGATGATGATTGAAATTTGAAAAAGAAAATAATTAATTTTATGCATATGGGAGGAAGACATACTGGAGTCAATTTGTGTAATACATTTATCAAAAATATGATTGATTGGAACATTGATCGTAAGTTATTTGTATTAACATTGGATAATGATCGTGCCAATGATGTGTGTGTCAGAGAAATCATGGATAGGCTTCAAGGAACACTTGAATGTAATGGCCAGTTCTTTCATGTGAGATGTGCTGCATATATTATTAATTTAGTTGTGCGGGATGGACTAACAAAAATTAATATGGTAATTAAAAATATCAGAGAAATGGTGAAGATTGTTCGAAGCTCTCCACTACAGTTAGAGGAGTTTGAAAAGAGGGCTAAAGAATGTAATTTGGATACACGTAGAGGTTTGTCAATTGATGTCTCAACGGTGGAACTCTACGTACATGATGCTAAGGGATGCTTGTTATTATAAAGAGGCTTTTAAAAGATTGCAGTGTCTTGATCCATACAAATATGATATGTGCCCAACAAATGATAATTGGATAGAGGTAAAAATATTTTGTCAAGCTTTGAAAAACTTTATAACAATCGAGCTTCTTTCAGGCATAATATATCCAACTGCAAATATCTTTTTTCAAGAATTTTATGAAATTCAATTGTAAATTATTGAATGATGCACAAATTCTAAGGATCAACTTTTTCTCTTTATGACATTATCAATGAAGGAGAAGTTTGACAAATATTGGCAACAATCTAATCTCATGCTAGCAGTGGATTCATTCTTAGATCCTCGTTACAAAATGAAGATGGTAGAATTTTATTACTCACAGATTTACTCTTTAAATGGAGAAAAAGAGGTCAGTGATGTTCAAAATGCTATTCGAAACCTTATAGTGAGTATGAAAAAAAATTTCCTTCATTTTCTATTCCAATTACTCATGATATTGGTTCATCGAGAGATAGCAGATATATTTCTGATGAGTTTGATGAGATGGAAGGAAGAAAAAAAAATGTTTGCACAATTTATGAAGAAGAATGCACAACAACAACAAATTAGAACAGATTTGGATATATATGGAGGAATCTATTTGGCCATGGGTTGAAGGTGATGCTTTTGATATTTTAGGCTGGTGGAAATCTAATGGTCCAAAGTATCATATCTTATCTCGGATTGCAAGAGATATTTTGGCAATTCTAGTATGCTGTAGCTTCAGAATTAGCATTTAGTATAGGTGGATGAGTGATAGATGCATTTCGAAGTTCATTAGATCCTGATATTGTTGAAGCTGTGATTTGTCTTCAAGATTGGCTGAGATCTGAGAAAAAGGTAACTTATTGCATTTTATACAATATTTTTATTAGATTTAACTTATTTATAATATTTTACTATTTTTTAAAATTTTGTTTCAGGTCATATTCCTTCCATTGTTCATGATCTCAATTCTCCTACTATGTTGGATAAGGTAAATGCAAATGATGTGTAGTTTTTAAAAAATAAGTTATTATTTTTATTTATATATATTAAACTTTTGTACTAATATTAATTATTATTTTTATTTCAGGATGATTAGAGCATTGAAGATTGTCATATGATGTTATTCAATGATTTGAACTTTTTACTTAATAGTTTATGAAATACTTCTTATGACATTTGAGTTTATGAGATGCATTTAAGATTTATCGTCAACAAATCCTATTAGATATTTTCATGTGATGACTTAATGCTTTCAGCTATATAATATGAATCATATGATGCAAATACTATATGGCATATGCAGGTTGCCAATGTTGCCATGTATCATGTGTTAGTGTGTGCCCTAAATCCAATGGATTAGATGCTAATTTGTACATATTTCTTTATGAATGCAAATCAAATTTATTGGTTTCTTTATCTATCCGGGTGTAATATATATATATATATATTAGATATATTTAACCTGTGAGATAAAGTCCAAAAAATGCGAATTGTGCATATGAAATTTGTAATAGAGATTACAAATTGTAAGATCCAAAATTACACATTATGGTTTGATTCTTTAAACTTCCCTAATCGATGCGTAATAGGATTGGACACTGTCGAACGCCGTTGAGATTAGCACACATTGCATATCTTCACCCTTATGGTGAGCAGCTGATCTTGCAAGCTGAAGTATGAAGATACTTGGATATGGTATGTGGATGTTCGTTATTGTAACGATGTATTGGATGACCTGCACAGATATCCCATATTGATATTCTATATAGTGTCGATGGTTGATCTTTGATGACGGTGGTGCGAGTGATCCTTTGACTTGAGATCTTCATTGCACCTCATATGTGAAATATCATGCTTTGACGACATGCAAATATCGCTCTAGCCATGGATGGCAAATATGGTGTTGATTGGGTATGATATGAAGCACATAAAGGTGGTGTTTGATCAAGATAGGATTCATCTCCTTGATAGAAAGGGTTATATCCCACGACCACTTGATGGATTAAATTGACTGATAAATCCTTGCAAGGTTGAGTTGGAATTCGAAATGGTTTCGAAGTTCTAATTTATATGAGTCAATTTTTCTGAGATCAAATAAACAAAGATCAATTACATGGTTGACACATTCCATACCACTGATTGATCTGGGATATGTGACGAAGGGATTGAATCGTACGATAACCATTCATGGACAGGTGTTGATGACCACGTCAACAAACCCTTAACACTTGGGTGGTCATGATGCTTTGCTAGAGGCCTCTAATGATCTATAATCATGGATTCTTTGACTTAATCAAAGAGTTGATTTGGTTAAAGAATTGACTTGGACAAGGTGTTGATCAAGTCATCCTTAGGGTCAATATTAGGGACATGATTATTACTAACATGTCAAGGGACCTAATGGGTCACACGCATTAAGAAGATTTTAGATGAAGTTAAAATGGGAATTAAGTTGGACTTAATTAAAATTAGATAACCAATTAATTAGGATTGGGTTTGATTCAATCTTAATGAGAGAACATGAAATTGATGAATAGGATTCATCATAGAGAAAAGAATTTTGTGTTCAAGAGAGAGACCTTTTGTACATGAGATGTACATATAAAATCCATTAATTAGGCTTGATCCATGTGATGGATGGCTTAGATTAATTAAGATTAATAATATGGTATTTAATTGGATCCATATGATGGCATGATTTGATTCGTGGAAACCCAATTAAACCGAGGACAGAGATCGTGCCACATGGAGGATGGATCCATGCCCATGTGATGGACATGACCCATCTCCATGCCATGAAGGAGGGAACCCCATGATTTGGGGTGTCCTCATGAAGCCGAATTCAAGGTTGCGACGTTGGTTTCATGGGATAACCAATTTCCTAATTTTTAGGGATGTGGTTTGGTGGTTGTAATCCTAACATTATCATGATAGCAAATATCCTAAATTTGTTAGGATGATTTGTTATAACAAATATCCTAAATTTGTTAGGATAATTTTTATCAACTTGATATGATTGAATGGTTAGGTGGTTGAAATAAAATCCTTTTTTTTATAGAACCTACAACCTCCTTTTCATGTATAAAAGGGAAAGAGATACCCCTTCGAAAGATACGCCGAACTCCTCCCTTCTCTCTCTCTTGGATACCTAACACCTACTTTCTCTCTCTAAAATTTCCTTTCTCTCTCTAGAATGTCCCTTTCTCTCTTGATTGATCAAGATTTGATCTTGATCAAGAAATCTTTCTTGATTTGAAAATCAATTGAAAAGAAAAGAGGCGCTAGCACCCCTCGCAAGAAGGTTATCATCCAATCCTGAGAGGACATCATCCAAAGATCTTGCGTGGATCACCATTAGAGGCCGGACGCATGGACGGCTAGTGGTAAATCGTTTACCGGCTTCATCCCCAATAAAAAACACAGGTATGATCTATTATTAAATCATATATTATTTCTTATTAACTGAATTTATTCCCTGAGGATCTTGGGATTTGGGAATTAAATTCATATTTATTTTTATCTTTCGCTGCGTTTATATGAATTTGATTCATATATAACATACGAAATTTTCTTACAGTGGTATCAGAGCAACCTCAGGCTTCAAATTCAGTTAATTTGATAGATTACCTGAGTTCTAGTTTTTATATACATAGATTTAAATTTTACATGTGATGTAAAATATAAATATTACCATATGATAAAGATTAAATATTTAATAAGTTTATTATATGATAAAATGAATTATTTAGATTTAATCATATTAAAAAAATTAAAAATTATGATTTATGTGTGACATAATCATAAAGGCTGAAATTTAACATATCATATTTAGAATTTAATTTTGACATGATAAATAATATGATTAAAATCTGAAATAATTATATTGATGAAGATTAATATTTAATATATTTATTATGATAATAAATATAAATTATTTAGATTTAATCATGTTAAAAATTAAAAATTATGATTTATGTGTGACATAATCATAAAGGCTGAAATTTAACATATCATGTTTAGAATTTAATTTTGACATGATAAATAACATGATTAAAATCTAAAATAATTATATGATGAAGATTAATATTTAATAAGTTTATTATATGATAATAAATATGAATTATTTAGATTTAATCATGTTAAAAATTAAAAATTATGATTTATGTGTGACATAATCATAAAGGATGAAATTTAACATATCATGTTTAGAATTTAATTTTGACATGATAAATAACGTGATTAAAATCTAAAATAATTATATCATGATAACATGATAATCAAGATTAAAATTAAAATTTTAAATTTTGATATGTTATCATGTTAGAGATGTTATGATAGAGACCAATTAGGATTTTCATGTGATGAAAATAAATTTATCATAACAGATAATGATAAGACAAATATTTAAAATAAATTGTTATAAAATATTTGACACTTATCATAAATCCCTAAAGATCACTATCTTATCTTATCATAATGTGGAATAGATGATAAGGTTTAGGAAAAATTAGATTTAACCATATCATTGTTTGATCCTATGATCCCATAATTGATCAAATCAATTGGGCTTAACTACTTTGATATCTAGAAAGGTGCGATCATGGTTTCTAATTGCTCCGTTCGCTGCCTGGGAAAAACCCATTCAATGGGATCGAAGGGTATGCTAAATAGACCCCATTGATCAGCTGATCTAGCCATTGTTAAGGAAGGCTCTTAATTGATTAGATCAATTAAGGTTAATCAGGATGGTAGCAATTGATTTGGTCATAATTAGGGTTCCTAAATTAGATAGTGATCAGGATCCTAATTTGATTAGGAGTTTCAATCATAAGATTGGATCTTATAAAATTTAGGTTAATTGAAATTAATTTAAATTTATATATAGGATATGTAACCTAGCATGATACAAATGTTGTACATGCATGATGGGACCTAGATGCGCTAAATCCCTCCACGAATATTAAGTCATTAGCCTTCCATTGTTCACATGATGCAAAATTATTAGGTCATGAGATTTGTTGTGCCAAAGCCAAGGTCGAGTGTACCTATGAGGAGTTGATTGGGGAATAATGGGTTGACTTAACTAGATAGTTGGCATAATTGGCCAAAGTCAGGGTCAGTCTAATCTAGAGGCAAAGTTTAGGGTGATCACATGCGGATGTGATTGACAAGAAAATGTTCCCTAAATGATCTAGGAGTCACATTTGATGTGATTAATAAAAATCTACCTAAGTTGACTTACTAAGATTTGTTGTGCCAAAGCCAAGGTCAAGGTAAGTCAATTTGAGGGTCCTAGCCCACTAAGAAATTATTTGATAATTTTTTGAGATTAATAGAGAGGGCTATTAAGCTCGATAAAATAGTGGGAGTAATTGATTTAATTAAAAATTTTAAAATTACCATATTAAATCAATGATTTGCCTTCATAATAATTGATTCGTTCTATTTTCTATACAGTTGTAAGAGACACCATGAGTATGACATTAACCTTAGTGGTAATCTAGAGTCCAACAAGCTGATCGAATCCAATTTTCATGATTGGCTAAAGTATGTAGCAAAGGAAAATATCATTTCTGTGGCAAGGATGGGCACTAGAAGCATAACTGCAGGGTTTATCGGGCCAGCCTGAAAGATAAGAAGCATTGGGATGCTTCTACATCAAGTGCGTATATAATTGAGATGTTTTCTTCTATTACTTCTTATTTCACTTGGGTATTGGATACCGGTTGTGGGTCTCATATTTGTATTAATATGGAGATGATAAGAAATAGTAGAAGATTGGGAAAGATGAAGTGATCCTACGAATAGAAAATGGAGCAAAGGTTGCTGCATTAGCAGTAGGAATTTGTTCTTTATCTTTGCCCACAGGGCTTGTAATTGAACTTAGTAATTGTTACTATGTTCCAAACATAACAAAGAATATTATATCCGTTTTATGTTTAGTAATGAATGGGTATTCATTTGAAATTGGAAATAAAGGTATTTTATTTTTGAAATGAAATATTCTTTGGTTCTGCTGAATTGTTCAATGAAATTTATGTTCTTAATCTTCAAATCCCTATTCTCAATATTGAATCAAAAAGATTAAAATCAAATAATTCTAGGGACTCATACCTATGGCATTGTCGTCTAGGCCATGTAAATGAAAAGCGTTTAACCAAGTTACATAATGATGGATACTTGGACTCATTCGATTGAGAATCGTTTGAGGAATATGAATCATGCTTATTTGGCAAGATGACCAAGTCACCTTTTACTAAAAAAGGCGAGCGAGCAACTGAATGTTTGGGTTTAGTACATTCGGATGTATGTGGACCCATCAACATTCAAGCCATAAGAGGTTTTTCTTATTTCATCACGTTCATAGATGACCATAGTAGATATGGTTATGTGTATATGATGAAGCACAAATCTGAAGCCTTTGAAAAGTTCAAAGAATTCAGACGTGAAGTAGAAAAATAAACTGGCAAAAGTATTAAGATACTTCGATCAGATCGAGGTGGTGAATACTTAAGCCATCAGTTCGTAGATTATTTGAAGAAGAATGAGATTCTCCCTCAATGGACTCCTCCTGATATACCACAACATAATGGTATGTCAGAAAGGAGAAATCGTACACTATTAGATATGGTACGTTCGATGATGAGCCTTGTAGATCTTCCAAAAATGTTTTGGGGTTATGCGCTAGATACTGCCGAATATATCCTAAACTGAGTTCCATCTAAATCAGTCAACTCCACTCCATATGAGATATGGTGTGGAAAGAAACCATCCCTTAATCATTTAAGGGTTTGGGGCTGTTACACTTATGTGAAGCGTAATGAATCAAACAAGCTTGAAGCTAGATCTGATAAATACAATTTTGTGGGATATTCAAAACAAACAAAATGATATTACTTCTACCATCCTCTCGAGCAAAAGGTGTTTGTCTTGAGAAATGCTTCATTTTTTGAAAATGAGATAATTTCAAAGGATAGTGGGAGTAAGATTGAACTTAGTGAAGCTCAAGAACCACAAATTAATATAGACCTATTAGATGGAATGGAGCATATGCCGAATACAGTGGGAGTTGAGCAGGAGACTCAACCTACATTCAAGCAGACGTTGCATGAAAAGCAATAGGTGGCTCCAAGTACATACCAGCTACGTAGATCTAGTAGAACAATTTACATCCCTAAGAGATATGCATTTCTTATAGAAGATGATGAGCCTACCAACTACAAGGAGGCAATGTCTGACATTAACTCTAAGAGATGGCTTGAGGCCATGAAATCTGAAATGGACTCCATGTATGACAACCAGTTATGGACCTTGGTTGATCCACCTAAAGGGGTAAAACCCATTGGGTGCAAATGGGTTTTCAAGAAAAGACCGACATGGATGGTAATGTGATTACCTATAAGGCAAGGCTAGTTGCAAAAGGTTACAAGCAAAGACAAGGTGTTGACTTTAATGAAACCTTTTCACCTGTAGCCATGCATAAGTCCATAAGGATTTTGCTTGCAATAGCAGCATATTTTGACTATGAGATCTAGCAGATGGATGTCAAGACTGCCTTCCTAAATAAAAATTTAGAGGAGGATGTGTATATGACACAACCAGAGAGTTTTGAATCCATAGATCCTAAGAAAGTGTGCAAGCTACAAAGGTCTATTTTTGGACTTAAGCAAGCCTCTAGAAGTTGGAACATCCGATTTGATGTAACGATCAAAGAGTTTGATTTCATCAAAAATGAGGATGATCCATGTGTGTACAAGAAGGTTAGTGGGAGTGATATTATTTGCTTGATATTATATGTGGATGACATATTATTAATAGGAAACAATGTATCCTTCCTTAAAGAAGTGAATGATTGCTTGTCAGGTAAATTCTCCATGAATTGAAGGATTTGGGAGAAGCAGCCTATATACTTGGTATAAAGATCTATAGAGATAGATCTAGAAGGTTGCTTGGATTGATCCAATCCACGTACATAAATAAGATGCTAAAGCAGCTTAGCATGGAGGAATCCAAGAAGGGATTCCTGCCAATGTCGCATGGTGTACATCTCTCCAAGGATATGAGTCCTAAGACCCAAGAAGAAAGAAAGTATATGGATAGGATACCATACGCATCAGCAATTGGATCCATTATGTATGCGATGCTATGTACGAGGCCTGATGTTTCTTATGCCTTGAGTATCACGAGTAGATATCAAGAAAATCCTGGTGAGAAACATTGGATGACAGTCAAGAATATTCTTAAGTACTTGCAAAGAACTAAGGATATGTTGGTTTATGGAGGACCCAATCTTATAGTTTAAGGTTACACATTCTAGTTTTCAGTTTGATGGAGATGATTATAAATCACAATCGGGCTATGTGTTCACACTCAATGATAGTGCAGTCAGCTGGAAGAGTTCCAAGCAGAAGACGACCGCCGACTCTACAACTGAAGCCGAGTACATTGCCGCATCAGATGTAGCTAAAGAAGCAGTTTGGATCAAAAAGTTTATCACTGAACTTGGAGTGGTTCCAAGCATTGTTAATCCAATATTTTTGTATTGTAATAACAATGGAGCTATTGCGCAAGCCAAGGAGCCAAGGTCTCATCAGAGGTCCAAACATGTACTTAGAAGATATCATGTAATTAGAGAAATCATTGGACGAAATGATATAAAAATAGAACGAGTCCCCATAGATGACAATATTGCCGATCCGTTCACTAAAGTTCTGCCACAGCAAAAGCATGATAGTCATGTTGAGTCACTTGGTATTAGATATATGGGTGATTGGCTTTAGTACAAGTGGGAGATTGTTAGTGTGTGCCCTAGATCCAATCGGATTAGATGCTAGTTTGTACATTTCTTTATGAATGCAAATCAAATTTATTAGTTTCTTTATCTATCCGGGTGTAATTTATATATATATTAGATATATTTAACCTGTGAGATAAAGTCCAAAAGAATGTGAACTGTGCATATGGAATTTGTAATAGAGATTATAAATTGTAAGATCCAAAATTGCACATTATGGTTCGATTCTTTAAACTTCCCTAATCGATGCGTAGACAGGATTGGACACTGTCGAATGCCGTTGAGACTAGCACACATTGCATATGTTTACCCTTATGGTGAGCAGCTGATCTTCCAAGCTGAAGTATGAAGATACTTGGATATGGTGTGTGGATGTTCGTTATTGTAATGATGCATTGGATGACCCGCACAGATATCCCATATGGATATTCTATATAGTGTCGATGGTTGATCTTTGATGACGGTGTGCGAGTGATCCTTTGACTTGAGATCTTCATTGTACATCATGTGTGGAATATCATGCTTTGACGATATGCAAACATCGCTCTAGCCACGGATGGCAAATATGGTATCGATTGAGTATGATATAAAGCACATGAAGGTGGTGTTTGATCAAGACAGGATTCGTCTCCCTTGATAGAAAGGGTTATATCCCACGGCCACTTGATGGATTAAATTGACTGATAAATCATTGCAAGGTTGAGTTGGAATTCGAAATGGTTTCGAAGTTCTAATTTATATGAGTCAATTTTTCTGAGATGAAGTAAACAAAGATCAATTACATGGTTGACACATTCCATACCACTGATTGATCTGGGATATGTGACGAAGGGATTGAATCGTATGGTAACCGTTTATGGACAGGTGTTGATGACCATGTCAACAAACCCTTAACACTTGATGGTCATGATGATTTGCTAGAGGCCACTCATGATCTATAATCATGGATTCTTTGACTTAATCAAAGAGTTGATTTGGTTAAAGAATTGACTTGGACAAGGTGTTGATCAAGTCATCCTTAGGGTCAATATTAGGGACATGATTATTACCAACGTGTCAAGGGACCTAATGGGTCACACGCATTAAGAAGATTTTGGATGAAGTTAAAATGGGAATTAAGTTGGACTTAATTAAAATTAGATAACCAATTAATTAGGATTGAGTTTGACTCAATCTTAATGAGAGAACATGAAATTGATGAATAGGATTCATCATAGAGAAAAGAATTTTGTGTTCAAGAGAGAGACCTTTTGTACATGAGATGTATATATAAAATCCATTATTAGGCTTGATCCATGTGATGGGTGGCTTAAATTAATTGAGATTAATAATATGGTATTTAATTAGGTCCATATGATGGCATGATTTGATTCGTGGAAACCCAATTAAACCGAGGGCTGAGATCATGCCACGTGGAGGATGGATCCATGCCCATGTGATGGACATGACCCATCTCCACGTCATGGAGGAGGGAACCCCATGATTTGGGGTGTCCTCATGAAGCCAATTCAAGGTTGCGACGTTGGTTTCATGGGATAACCAATTTCCTAATTTTTAGGGATGTGGTTTGGTGGTTGTAATCCTAACATTATTATGATAGCAAATATCCTAAATTTGTTAGGATAATTTGTTATAACAAATATCCTAAATTTGTTAGGATAATTTGTTATCAACTTGATATGATTGAATGGTTAGGTGGTTGAAATAAAATCCTTTTTTATGGAACCTACAACCTCCTTTTCATGTATAAAAGGGAAGAGATACCCCTTCGATAGATATGCCGAACTCCTCCCTTCTCTCTCTCTTGGATACCTAACACCTACTTTCTCTCTCTAAAACATCCTTTCTCTCTCTAGGATGTTCATTTCTCTCTCTTGATTGATCAAGATTTGATCTTGATCAAGAAATCTTTCTTGATTTGGAAAATCAATTGAAAAGAAAAGAGGCGCTAGCACCCCTCGCAAGAAGGTTATCATCCAATCCTGAGAGGACATCATCCAAAGATCTTCGCGTGGATCACCGTTAGAGGCCGGACGCATGGACGGCTAGTGGTAAATCATTTACCGGCTTCATTGGGCTTCATCCCCAATAAAGAACACAGGTATGATCTATTATTAAATCATATATTATTTCCGTTAACTTAATTTGTTCCCTGAGGATCTTGGGTTTTGGGAATTAAATTCGTATTTATTTTTATCTTCTGCTGTGTGTTATATGAATTTGATTCAT
The DNA here is from genome assembly GCA_900491605.1 of Calamus simplicifolius. NCBI lineage: Eukaryota > Viridiplantae > Streptophyta > Magnoliopsida > Arecales > Arecaceae > Calamus > Calamus simplicifolius. The sequence goes on along the minus strand of UESW01004121.1, from coordinate 118,182 downwards.
ATATAACATACGAAATTCCCTTACATCATGGGCTACTGATTCCGACATGTTGCCATGTATCGGGGGCAATCGATACCGACCTCAACCTGCCAATTTTGCCTTGTTTATTTTATTCCAAAAATTTTGTGCTTGTGTGGGCTGTGATAATATTTTGAGCCTATTCAATTTAAGTTGGCAATGATGATAGGGATTTCAAATTTGTTTTGACGCTCAATGTGTGGGCTATGAAATCATGACTTGGAGGGCATTTCTAAATGCAACCGTTGTGATTTGTGAAACATATGTTTGACACTGAAATCATGACTTAGAGGGCATTTCTAAATGCAACTGTTGTGATTTGTGAAGCATATGTTTGACACTCTATCGAAGCTAAGGGCCATGATGTTAGGCAGATTCATAGCATTTCCTGACTCGGATGCATGCAAATTGTAACCATCAGGAAATAACAGCTGATAATGTCTTTCTGAGCCAACTCAAACTATGTCCCTATATCTGATAAGTTACTAGCGTCCTGGAGGAGAAAGCCACAGCTTGTAATATGATCTGTTGTTATGCTGATGAGCTCAAAGAGGGTTTCTACCCATGGATCGATCAGGTTGGTTATGATTAATATTTATTCATTTCCTTGATCAGGTCTGTGATATATTTTCAAGAATCATACGTCTTTGATCAGGTCTATGATATATTTTCAAAAACCATACTTTGTGGATGCTTGGCAAATTACTTATTTTAAGCCTAGCCCCTTGATATGATCATTTATATATTATAAAACTTGACCTTTGTCCTATATTTTTGTTCCTTTGTGTTCTTCAGGTTGGTAATTGTTTGGGCACTTTGATCAAAACATTCAAGGCTTCTTTCCTACCATTCTTTGATGAACTTGCTATGTACATAACACCAATGTTGGTAAGTCCTGAGAAACATACTACTTGCATTTCTTAGTAGTACTCAAGAAAATATGCTTGACATTTTGCTTTTCCTGTTGTATTTATGTATTTTTTTGTATTAGTGAACTGCAAATTCTAATATATGTCTACATTTTCGTAAAAATTCTTGTCTCAATGCTTAATGATTTCCATCTCAAATATTTTAGGTCCTGTTACACTGTTGCTTAGTTGGATTTATTGTGGATTTCAACTTCTTTCAAGTTTCTTAAGAGAACATTTATGTAGCCTCTTATTGCCTATGTTTTACTCTTGTGGTAGACAAGAGAGTTTAGTGGCTTATTTAGTATTCCTCTATTTATTAACTCTTTCACAACTATTCATCATATAACACCATCATGAGATCATAGAAATTTCTATCTTTATATCCGTATCCGTATCCGTATATAACAAATATGGATATGCTTGATATCCGATTTGTATCCATATCCGTATATAATAAATATGGATATGCTGGATATCTGATTCATATCCGTATCCGTATATAATAAATATGGATATGATGGATATCTGATTCATATCCGTATCCGTTTAGAATAAATATGGATATGAATTTTAATATCCATTTAGTATTTGTATCCGTATTCGTATCCATTAAAAAATATGGATACAAATATGGATATACTACTATTCGATCCGTATCCGATCCATTTTCAGTCCTAGTTTTGAAAGAATAGGGCTCAAGAACTTTGATGAATAAAGCCTCTAAGGGTTTTGATAGAGTAGGGCTCTATAGTTTTGATAAAGCAAGTTTATAGTTCTTAATGGAGTGAGGTTCTAACTTTTGATGGAGCAAGGCTTTGATATTCAATGGAGTAGAGATGCAGGACTTTATGAAGTAAGACTTCGATCTTCAATAGAGCAAGGCTTAAAAGTTTTGTTGGAGCAAGAATCTAAAGTTTTGATGGAGTAAAGCTCCTATGATGGAACAGGGTTCTAAGATTTTAATGGAGTAAGGCTTTGATTTTCAAAATTTTGATGGAGCAATACTCCAAATCTTTGATGATGGTGGACTTTAGAACTTTGATAGAGCAAAGATTCAGTCTTTAATGGAGCAGGACTTCAGTTTCTCTTTAGCTTGAGCCAGAATTATAGCCTCTCTTTGACTTATATCAAAAGAAGGGCTTCTCTTTAGCTTTGATTAGGAGCATGGCTCCTCTTTGACTTTAATTAGGAGTAGGTCTCTATTATAACTCAAGTTGACTCAAATTAGAAGTGAGGCTCTCTTTTGAGTCAGGCCAGTCTCAATTTAGAAGCATAAATTTTTCTTTGGTTCAAGTAATGGCTCAAATTAGGAATGTTAGAGTTTTTTTAGCTTGAATTAGGTTTGATTTAGTAGCAGAGCTCCTTTTAGTCAAGTAAGGCTCCTCTTTTATTTGAGTTATGGTTAATTTAGGAGTAGGATTCTTTTTTAAGTTTAGTTAGCTCGATCAAGACTCTCCTCTTAACTTGATTTGAATCCAGGGCTCTCTTTTAAGTTGGTTTGGGCTTGATTCTTTTGCTTGATCTATGACCTAATCTCTCCTTTGAGTTGGCTTTGTTTGAGATTAGGACTCCTTTTTAAAACTTTATTTGAGAATAGGACTCTATGTAAGGCTAACCTGAGAGTAGGACTCTCTTTAGAGGCTTGACCTAGGAGTAAGACTTTCTATTGAGACTTGACCTAAGAATATGATTCTCTTTTGATGTTCTACATGAGAGTAGGACCCCCCTTTGGGTTGATCTATGAATAAGACTTCTTTTGAGTCTGACCTGAGGGTAAGACTCACTTTTAAGGATCTATCAGAAAGTAAGACTTTCCTTTGAGACTGATCTAAGAGTAGAATTTTTCTTTAATGTTTAACGTAAAAGTAGGACTCTCTTTTGAGATTGACCTGTGAGTGAGACTCTCTTTTGAGGCTCTATTTGTGAGTGAAATTCTTCTTTGAGGCTTTATCTGGGAGTAGAACTTTCCTTTGAAGCTTGATCCAGGAGCAAAACTCCCTTTTGAGGCTTTATTTAGGAATAAAACCCCATTTTGGGGCTGACTTAGAAGTAGAACTCCACTTTAATGCTATACCTAAGAGTAGACTCTCTTTTAAGGCCCTATTTGGGACTAGAACTCTCTTTCAAGGCTGACATAGGAGTAGGACTCCCCTTTGATGCTATACTTAGAAGTAGGATTCTTTTTGATGCTCTATTAGGAGTAGGACTCCTATTTGAGTCTTTACTTGGAAGTAGGACTCTTTTTTTTCTTTGAGGCTAAACTTGTAGTAAGACTCCTTTTTAAGGCTCTATCTGAGAGTAAGACTTTTCTTCGAGGTTGACCTAAGAGTATGACTTCCTTTTGAGGCTTACATAAGAGTAGGACACCCCTAAAGCTCAACCTTAGAGTAGAACTCTTCTTTAATGCTTGACCTAGGAGTGGGACTCTTATTTGATGCTTGACTTAAGAGTAAGACTCTCTTTTGTAGCTTGACCTAAGATTTAAGATTTTTAATTATATTCATTTATTGCCAATACTTTCTTTTATTTTATAATCATTCTATTCTAATCAATTAAATCGATTGAATGGTTGTTCATACTAAAATGAATTAAAATTGATAAGAAGTTAGTCAATGATGTTTGAGCATGCAACTTTTTTGAGTGTTTATTTATTCTCCATCGGTACCTATGGATTGATCATAAGTCAAAAGATGATTAGAGAACTTATGTGTCTTGAGCTTATATTCAATTCAATTAATATCAAGCTCCTAACATTTTTTTATGTATTTGATAGTTGCCAATTAAAAGGCAACATCTTCTCAACCTTTGTTATAGCTATTGCGACCGCCGGAGCAACTATTGGGCTAACTGTTGTTTCATCAATCCAACATAACAAAAAGTCAACTCTTATCAATCAATTGAATTTGTTGAATAATAAGTTATGATCGCGAGAATGGGTTCTTCACTTCCACTGATATGTCTAACAGCATTAAGACTATTCATTGATTTATTTAGTCCACACCTATGTTCTAACTTATCATTGTACATCATCAAATTGAACCATCATTTTTTCATAGTCTTTTTGTGCCCTATTTGATGAAAATATAAGAGATGGATAGTCATTCCATAAATAATCATTTTACTATTTTATATCCTCTCAGAATTAAGCATATGAATCCGATTATTAGGATTGAATCCAATTATTAGAAGGATAGAGGTAGAGGTAAAGATATAACTATTTGTAACTTGAATGTCTACTTAGTCCTAAATAGAGTAGAGTGGAGGAAGCAAATTCATGTAGCCACCCTATGTAGTTGAGAAAAGGCTTAGATGAGTTGAGTTGAGTTGAATCCAATTATTAGGACTGTTACCTAATAATATAACAATAACATAAAAAGTGAGTATTGAAAGAAATGTTTTTTGGTTTTTGGTACGAGTGTGTTGGGGGGTGGGAGGGGGAGAGATTCCACAGTATCACTTCAATATATTAATAGAATCTTTTTTTTTCTTTTGATTTGATTTAAGAGCATAGCTCCCTTTTGAGCTAACTTGAGTTTGATTTGAAGTACAACTCTCCTTTGTGCTAGCTCAACATAGGAATAAGATCCTCATTTTAACTTAATCTGGGATCATTGCTCCTTTTTAAACTAGCTCGAACTTGGTCTGAGAGCAAGGCTCTCCTTTAATTTTATATAGGAGTAAGTATTGACCCAATTGAGGATTTTGATGATTAACAAAACTATTTGAGTATAATATTTGAAGTTACTAATGATTTTGATTAAGTTTTTCAGCTTATAAGTCGATTTAATAATCAAATCATGAGTCAAATCAAGTTATGGTTTGAATTTAATGTCAAGGTAAGTTTGCAGACATTAGAGTCGACACATGGAATCGCAGAGTTGACTCTGAAAATTGGCACGGACTTAGAGTCGATTCCAGGACTGTTAGAGCCGACTCCAATAGAAAAAATAGAACGACGGTTTTTTCAGGCAAAGACTTAGAGTCGACCCCGGACTGTTAGAGTCGACTCCAGAAGATTTTTGTGTCGACCCCAGAAAAGTCAGAGATGACTTCAGTTCAAGTGGGTTAAAGATTTTCAAGTTAGAGCCGACTCCAGAAAAGTTAGAGCCGACTCCAGAATGTCAGACGCGACTCCATAACTGTCAGATCGACTCTAAACTTTATCTCTATCTTTTTTAATCTCAACGGCTATTATTATTTTTGGTTCGAAACCTTCTTACACTTGTTTCTAATGGATAGTTTTAAACTATTTATGGATTAATCGGGATCTATAAGAAGAGGGTTTGCTGCATCCAAAAGATAGAGACAAAAAAGAAAAGAGAGAGACAAAAAGAAAAGAATAGAGAGAAATCTATGAAATCCATCAGAAAATCAAAAGAGAAAAGAGGAAAAACTCAAAAGGAAAGGTCATATTGATTCCCAAAAGAAAAGAGAGAGATTCCAAGCTTTTGTTGTTCTATTTTGAAGAAATCTCAAGGGAAGAAGGAAGCCCTAGTTTTCTGATCTTCTAAGTCTCAAGAGCATATTGAAGGAAGATCCATTCAAAGGAAGAGAAGGAAGAAGCCACCAAGATCTGCGAATCAGACTTTGATTCCTATCCTTTTATTCTTGTTTCATTATTGTATATTTGCTCATAGGAGGAGCTGTTTATCTTGTAAATAAATATTATTTGCTGGGTCAATCTGGTGATTGATTCAGTTGAGGCTGTTAGCCTTATGCAAGCATTAGCTTGTGGTGTTAGGTTTGTGTTGGTGAGCCTTGAAAACCAGCTGGGTTCGTGTGCACCCGAAAAATAACAAGTTCGAGTTGTGAGCTTGCAAAACAACTCTGTTGTAATCAGATTGATTATAGTGTAGACCCAAAAGATACTTGGGAGTGGACGTAGGTGTAGGTACATCGAACCACTATAAATCTCCTGTGTTTGCCGTGATTGTCTCTTTATCTTTAACTCTCTATTTGTGCATATTATGTTTTAATTTGTGTGAATCTAAGTTTTTATTTCCGCTGGGAGTTATTTTCAAAAGAGTTTAAATTTTTGAAAAACCCAATTCACCCCCCCCTCTTGGGTTGCTATCTGGACCAACAATTGGTATCAGAGCTAGTGCTCATTTGATTTGATCTAACGATCAAGAGTCAAAGATCCACATGGTAACTCAAGCTGGTTCATCTTTTTCCGAAGGCCAATCTACTAATAGACCACCCTTGTTTAATGGTTCAAACTATGGTTATTGGAAGGCTAGAATGAAAATTTTTATTCAAGCACTTGACTATGATCTATGGAGCATTATAGTCAATGGACCACACACACCCACTGCTAGAGTTAATGGCATGGAGATTCCTAAACCAGAAACGGAATGGGATGAACATGATAAAAAATTGGCACAACTTAATGCCAAAGCAATGAATGTTTTATACTGCTCATTAGATGCAAATGAATTCAATCGTATATCTATTTGCATTTCTGCTAAGAAAATCTGGGATAGACTTGAGGTTACCCATGAGGGAACAGATCAAGTCAAGGAATCCAAGATTAACATGCTAGTTCATAAGTATGAATTGTTTAAAATGGATGCATGTGAATCTATTGCTGATATGTTTACAAGATTTACTGATATAGTTAATGGTTTAAAAAGTCTTGGTAAATCTTATGATAATTCTGATCTTGTGAGAAAGGTTTTGCGTTCCTTGCCTAGGACTTGGGAAGCTAAAGTGACTGCAATACAAGAGGAAAAGGATCTAAGTACCCTACCCCTAGAAGAATTATTGGGATCCTTGATGACTCATGAGCTTCATTAAGCAATATGTTGATGATGATGAGTCAAAGAAGAAGAGGATTATGGCTCTTAAGATTTCTGAATACATGGAAGAGCCTCATGAATCTGAAGATGAAAGTGATGATGAGAACATGACACTCATCATAAGGAAATTTAAAAGATTCATGAAGAAGAAGAAGTTTAAAAAGAAAAAGCCCTTTGCAAGAAAAGATGAGGACAAGGGCAAAGAAAAAGAAGTTATTTATTTGAATGTAAAAAAGCCGGGTCATTTTAAATCTGAATGCCCTCAACTAAAGAAAGGCATCCAAAAATTCAAAAAGAAGGCAATGATGGCCATATGGAGTGATTCGGAAAGCTCAAGTTCTGAAGATGAAGAAAAGAGTGAAATGGCCAATCTATGCTTTATGGCGGATAATGATGAGGTAAGTCCGAGTTTTCTTGATGATTTTACTTTCGATGAATTGCATAGTACTTTTTATGAATTAATGGATGATTTTGCGAACTTAAGTTCAAAGAACAAAGATTTAAAAAATAAAATGCAAAAACTAGATATAATCCACTTAAAAAGTAAAAATCTTTGAAGAATATTTTTATACATGCTGAAAAATCATCAAATATACTTGTTTTAAATGTAGAAACAAAGGACATAAATCTTATATGTGTAAATCTCAACATAATAAGAGAGAGATGATTTGGGTTCCCAAAGAAACAATATTGAATGCATCTAACCATGAAGGACCCAGAAGGCTTGGGTACCTAAAATTAAGACATGAATGTTTTGCAGGAGTGTCTTGCAGCCATCAGACTGAAAAGAAAATGATACCTAGATAGTTGTTGCTCAAGACACATGACGTGTGACAAAGATCAATTCATCACCCTTGAATCAAAAAGAGGTGGAGTAGTTACTTTTGGTGATAATGGTCAAGGCCATATCATGGGTATTGGTAAGATTCAAATTACTTCATCTACTTATATTGATAATGTTTTATATGTCGATGGACTTAAACATAATTTGATAAGTATTAGCCAACTGTGTGACAAAGGTTTCAAAGTTTCCTTTGAAGCTTCTGTTTGCACTGTTACTAATCCCATTGATAACAGCATTATTCTTGTTGGTAAACGTTATGACAATATGTACTTAATTGATTTGAGTAATTTATCTCCAAGTAATCATTGCTTAGTGCTAATAATGCTAAGATGAATGAGATTGGTTGGCTATGGCACCGTAGATTAGGTCATGCAAGCACACACCTAATTTCTAAACTATTGAAAATGGATCTAGTTAAAGGTATTCCTAGCTTAAATTTTGAAAATAATCGAATATGATGCATGTCAATTTGAAAAATAAACAAGAACTTCTTTCAAATCTAAGAATGTTGTTTCAACTACTAGGCCACTAGAGCTACTACACATGGACCTTTTTGGACCTACTAGAACCACAAGTCTAGGAGGAAAAAAATATGGTCTGGTGATAGTAGATGATTACTCTAGATTCACTTGGGTAATGTTTTTGGCTCACAAAGATGAGACTTTCTCAATATTCCTGAAATTTGTAAGAAAATCACTAATGAGAAAAACACTACCATAGTGTCTATTAGAAGTGATCATGGAACTGAATTTGAAAATCACTTATTTGAAAAATTCTGTTTTGAAAAAGGCATATATCATAACTTTTCAGCACCTAGAACACCGCAATAAAATGGAGTTGTAGAAAGAAAGAATAGGACTTTAGAAGACATGGCCCGTACCATGCTATGTGAAAGCCAACTTCCAAAATATTTTTGGGCGGAAGCTATAAACACAGCATGTTACATCCTAAATAGAGCCTATTTAGACCTATCCTTAAGAAGACTCCTTATGAACTATGGCATAATAGGAAACCAAATTTAGGTTATTTTCATGCATTTGGTTGTAAATGTTTTATTCATAACAATGGTAAGGATAATCTTGGAAAGTTTGATGCAAAGTCTGATGAAGGTATTTTCCTAGGATATTCTACATCTAGCAAGGCATATAGAGTATTTAATAAGAGAAGCTTAATTGTAGAAGAATCCATTCATATAGTGTTTGATGAGTCTTTAGCATCAAGTTCAGATAAAATTGATGATGAGAAAGATACATCTTTGATTGAAAGAGGTATTGAAAAATTAAATGTATCTTCAGATCAAGAACCTGAAGCTAAGGATGATGACTCACCTAAGGATGATGGTATTGATACAGCTCATAATGATAAAGATCTATCTAGAGATTAGAGATATGCTTATGGTCATCCTAAGGACCTAATCATAGGTGATCCATTTAGTTTCAGTGAAAAATTTGAATTTTCAAGGATCTGAAACTAATCAAATTGATCATCAAACTCTAGATAAGTGTTCATTAAAATTGAGGAAACAATGAATCAAATTTCTAGATAAATTTCCTTATTGAACATAGAGGATTTTCAAGAAATTGATGAAGTCTAGATAGTTGTTGTCCTTAAGAGTTTCAGAAAGTATTCTAAAGGATCACAAACTCCTAATTCTCCTCTAAGATAACAAAATCTTTCTTCACTTAATGGTTTGGTAAAAATATCAGCTAATTGATCATTAGTATTCACATATTCAAGACAAACATCATTGTTGGAAACATGTTCTTAATAAAGTGATGTCTAATTTCTATGTGTTTAGTTCTTGAGTGTTGAATTGGATTTTTAGTTAGATTGATGCACTAGTGTTATCACATCTAATAGGAATTTTATCAAGTGTGATACCATAATCTTCAAGTTGTCGCTTAATCCAAAGATTTGAGCACAGCAACTTCCAGCTGCAACATACTCTGCCTCAGCAGTGGATAATGCAACTGAATTTTGCTTCTTGCTAAACCAAGATTAAGTTACTTCCTAAGAAGTTGGCATGCACCACTTGTACTCTTTCTATCTAATTTACAACCAGCATAATCAGAATCAGAATAAGCAATCAATTTTAAGTTGAGTCTCTAGAATACCATAATCCTACATTTTTAGTTCCATTTAGTATCTAAAGATTCTTTTAACAGCAATAAATGTGATTCTTTAGGATTAGATTGATATCTTGCACATAAGCAACAGAAAACATGATATCTGGCCTACTTGCAGTTAAATAAAGAAGTGATCCGATCATACCTCGGTAATGCTTCTGATCTACTTTCTTACCTTCTTCATCCTTGTCCAGCTTGCATGAGGGACTCATTGGCGTACCAAGGGGTTTAGCAGATTCCATACCAAACTTTCTTGAGTATTTCCTTGTGTACTTTGTTTGGTTGATAAAAATTCCCGCTTTCTCTTGTTTGATTTGAAGTCCAAGGAAGAAGTTGAGTTCTCCCATCATGCTCATCTCGAATTCTCCCTGCATTAACTTAGCAAATTCTTGACAAAGAGAGATTGTTAGTAGCACCAAATATAATGTCATCAACATAATTTGAACTATTAAGTAAATCTTTCTTTTCTTTTCAAAAACAAAGTTTTATCAACATTTCCTCTAGAAAATCATTTTCAATTAAGAATTTACTTAATCTATCATACCAAGCTCTAGGTGCTTGCTTTAAACCATAAAGTGCTTTGTGTAGTTTGAAGACGTGGTTTGAAATTCATGATCTTCAAAACCAGGAGGTTGTTCAACATAAACTTCCTCATTTATAAAACCATTTAAAAATGCACTTTTAACATCCATTTGAAATAAGTTGAAATTCATATGACATGCAAATGCAAGTAAGTAGCCTAATGGCTTCTAATCTAGCAACAGGTGCAAAGGTTTCATCAAAATCTATACCTTCTTCTTGATTATATCCCTTTTGCAACTAATCTAGCTTTGTTTCTAATTACAATGCCATTTTCATCTAATTTATTTCTAAAATCCATTTAGATCCTATTATAGGGTGGTTTTTAGGTCTTTCAACTAGGGTCCAAACTTATTTCTAGTGAATTGGTTTAACTCTTCCTGCATTGCTAACATCCAATAACTATCTTTCAGCTTCCTCTATAGTTTTAGGTTCTATATGAGATACAAATGCAAGATGATTATTGATATTTCTCATTGATGATCTAGTCCTTACACCTTGAGATGGATCACCTATGATTAGGTCCTTAGGATGACCATAAGCATATCTCCAATCTCTAGGTAGATCTTATCATTATGATCAGTATCAATACCATCATCCTTAGGTGAGTCATCATCCTTAGCTTCAGGTTCTTGATCTGAAGATACATTAATTTTTCAATATTTCTTTCAATCAAAGATGTATCTTCCTCATCATCAATTTTATCGAACTTGATGCTAAAGACTCATCAAACACTATATGAATGGATTCTTCTACAACTAAGCTTTTCTTATTAAATACTCTATATGCCTTGCTAGATGTAGAATATCCTAGGAAAATCCTTCATCAGACTTTGCATCAAACTTTCAAGATTATCCTTACCATTGTTATGAATAAACATTTACAACCAAATGCATGAAAATAATTAAATTTGGTTTTCTATTATCCATAGTTCATAGGGAGTTTTCTTAAGGATAGGTCTAATAGGGCTCTATTTAGATGTAACATGCTGTGTTTATTGCTTCCGCCCAAAAATATTTTGGAAGTTGGCTTTCACATAGCATGGTACGGGCCATGTCTTCTAAAGTCCTATTTTTCTTTCTACAACTCCATTTTGTTGTGGTGTCCTAGGTGCTGAAAATTATGATGTATGCCTTTTTCAAAACAGAATTTTTCAATAAGTGATTTTCAAATTCAGTTCCATGATCACTTCTAATAGACACTATGGTAGTGTTTTTCTCATTTGTGACTTTCTTAACGAATTTCAGGAATATTGAGAAAGTCTCATCTTTGTGAGCAAAAACATTACCCAAGTGAATCTAGAGTAATCATCTACTATCACTAGACCATATTTCTTTCCTCCTAGACTTGTGGTTCTAGTAGGTCCAAAAAGGTCCATGTGTAGTAGCTCTAGTGGCCTAGTAGTTGAAACAACATTCTTAGATTTGAAAGAAGTTCTTGTTTGTTTTCCAAATTGACATGCATCACATATTCGATTATTTTCAAAATTAGCTAGGAATACCTTTAACTAAATCCATTTTAATAGTTTGAAATTAGGTGTGTGCTTGCATGACCTAATCTACGATGCCATAGCCAACCAATCTCATTCATGTTAGCATTATCAGCAACTAAGCAATGATTACTTGGAGATAATTACTCAAATCAATTAAGTACATTGCCATGTTTACCAACAAGAATAATGCTATTATCAATGGGATTAGTAACAGTGCAATAGAAGCTTCAAAGGAAACATTGAAACCTTTATCACACAGTTGGCTAATACTTATTAGATTATGCTTTAAGTCCATCAACATATAAAACATTATCAATATGAGTAGATGGAGTAATTTGAATCTTACCAATGCCCATGATATGGCCTTGACCATTATCACCAAAAGTAACTACTCCACCTCTTTTCGATTCAAGGGTGATGAATTGATCTTTGTCACCCGTCATGTGTCTTGAGCAACCACTATCAAGGTACCACTTTCTTTTCAGTCTGATGGCTGCAAGACACTCCTGCAAATATTCATATCTTAACTTTAGGTACCCAAGCCTTCTTGGGTCCTTCATGGTTAGAAGCAATAAATATTGTTCCTTTGGAACCCAAATCATTTTTCTTTTATCATGTGGAGTTTTACACATATAAGATTTATGTCCTTTGTTTCCACATTTAAAACAAGTAATATTTGATGATTTTTCAGCATGTACAAAAATATTTTTCAAAGATTTTTGCTTTTTAAGTGGATTATATCCTAATCCAGCTTTCAAAAAAAGCTTTTTGATTGTCCAAAATCATATTAAGTTTGATAGAGCTCAAAGTAAATTTATCAACTATAGGTTTAAGTCTATCAACTTCATTTTTCAAGCTTTCATTTTCTTTTATCAAAAGTTCTTTTTCTACAACATGCTTTTCATTTTCTAAGATAGATTTTGCATTTGATTTTTCAGATCTTTGTTCTTTGAACTTAATTTTGCAAAATCATCCATCAATTCATAAAAAGCACTATGCAACTCATCGAAAGTAAAAGTCATCAAGAAAACTTGGACTTACCTCATCATTGTCCGCCATGAAGCATAGATTGGCCATTTCACTCTTCTCTTCTCTTCGGAACTTGAGCTTTCCGAATCACTCCATGTGGCCATCATTGCCTTCTTTTTGAATCTCCGGGTGCCTTTCTTTAGTTGTGGGCATTCAGATTTAAAGTGACCCGGCTTCTTGCATTCAAAACAGATAACTTCTTTTTCTTTGCCCTTGTCCTCATCTTTTCTAGCAAAGGGCTTTTTCTTTTCAAACTTCTTCTTCTTCATGAATCTTTTAAACTTCCTTGTGATGAGTGCCATGTCCTCATCATCACTTTCATCTTCAGATTCATGAGGCTCTTCCATATATTCAAAAATCTTAAGAGCCATAGTCCTCTTCTTCTTTGACTCATCATCATCAACATGTTGCTTAACTTGAAGCTCATGAGTCATTAAGGATCCCAATAATTCTTCCAGGGGTAGGGTACTTAGATCCTTTGCCTCTTGTATTGCAGTCACTTTAGCTTTCCAAGTCCTAGGCAAGGAACGCAAAACCTTTCTCACAAGATCAGAATTATCATAAGATTTACCAAGACTTTTTAAACCATTAACTATATCAGTAAATCTTGTAAACATATCAGCAATAGATTCACATGCATCCATTTTAAACAATTCATACTTATGAACTAGCATGTTAATCTTGGATTCCTTGACTTGATTTGTTCCCTCATGGGTAACCTCAAGTCTATCCCAGATTTCCTTAGCAGAAATGCAAATAGATATACGATTGAATTCATTTGCATCTAATGAGCAGTACAAAACATTCATAGCCTTGGCATTAAGTTGTGCCAATTTTTTATCATGTTCATCCCATTCCGTTTCCGGTTTAGGAATCTCCATGCCATTAATTCTAGCAGGGTGTGTGTGGTCCATTGACTATAATGCTCCATAGATCATAGTCAAGTGCTTGAATGAAATTTTCATTCTAGCCTTCCAATAACCATAGTTTAAACCATTAAACAAGGGTGGTCTATTTGTAGATTGGCCTTCGAAAAAGATGAACCAGCTTGAGTTGCCATGTGGATCTTTGACTCTTGATCGTTAGATCAAATCAAATGAGCACTAGCTCTGATACCAATTGTTGGTCCAGATAGCAACCCAAGAGGGGGGTGAATTGGGTTTTTCAAAAATTAAACTCCTTTTAAAAATATCCCCCAGCGGAAGTAAAAACTTAGATGAATACGAATTAAAACAAGCAACTATAAGATAGAGAGTTGAGACAAGGAAACAATCACTGCAAACACAAGGATTTTATAGTGGTTGGTGTACCTACACCTACGTCCACTCCCAAGTACCTCTTGGGTCCACACTATAATCAAACTGATTACAGCAGAGTTGTTTTGCAAGCTCACAACTCAAACTTGTTGTTTTCCCGGGTGCACAACGAACCCAGCTAGTTTTCAAGGCTCACCAGCACAAAACCTTAAAACCACAAGCTAAGCTTGCACAAGGCTAACAGCCTCAACGGAATCAATCACCAGATTGACCCAGCAAACAAGTACGTTTTTACAAATTTAAAAGCTCCTCAATGAGCAAATATACAATAATGAAACAATAATAGAGATTAGGAACCAAAGCCTGATTCGAAGATCTTTGATGGTTCTTCCTTCTCTTTTTGAATGGATCTTCCTTGAATATGCTCTTGAGGCTCAGAAGATTGAAAAAACTAGAGCTTCTTCCTTCTCTTGAGATTTCTTAAATAGAACAGCAAGGCTTGGAATCTCTTTCTCTTCTTTTGGGGAATGAGTATGATCTTTCTTACAGGTTTTCCCCTCTTTTCTTTTTGATAGATCTCAAAGATTTTCTCTATTCTTTTCTTTTTGCCTCTTTCTTCTCTTTTCCTCTCTTTTTGGGATGCAATCAACCCTCTTCTTATAGATCCGATTAATCCACAATAGTGTGAAACTATCCGTTAGAAGCAAGGTGAAAAGGATTAGATCCATAAATAACAATAGCCGTTGGGATTAAAATAGATAAAGATAAAGTTTAGAGTCGTTCTGATAGTTCTGGAGTTGTGTCTGACATTCTGGAGTCGGCTCTGGCTTTTCTGGAGTCGGCTCTAACTTGAAATTTAATCGCTCGATCTAGAATGTCTCTGACTTTTCTGGGGTCGACACAAAATTCTTCTGGAGTTGACTCTAGAAGTCTGGGAGTCGACTCTAAGTCGGGCTGAAATCCAACGTTATGTTGTTTCTGATAGAGTCGGCTCTCACAGTCCCCGAGTCGACTCTAAGTCCGTGCCGTTTTTTCGGAGTCGGCTCTGTGATTCCATGTGTCGACTCTAATGTCTGCAGTCTTACCTTGACATTAGATTCGAACAGAACTTGATTTTCTTCTTGATTTGATCATCATTAGACTATAATCTGAAAAACTTAATCAAAATCATTAGAACATAAATTTATACTCAATAGTTTGTTATCATCAAAATCCTCAATTGGGTCCAACAGTGGGTTTGAGCTCTGAGTCTTTCCTTTTGATTTCTCTCTCAGATTTTGGATTTTTCATAAAATATTTCTCTTTTTTCCGTTCTTGTTTTTCAACCGGACGAATCCGCTTTTTATAGACTTCTTAATCCAAGGTTTTGATGAAAAAATAGCCGTTGTGAGATGCTTGGGTGTTTCTACACACAAAGAAAAAATAGCCGTTAGAGATTAGGTGGAAAAAATATTACTGTTCGAGTCCGTTCTAACATTTGAAAATCCGTTCCTGACAGGTTGGAGTCGGCTTCAACTTTTCAGGTGTCGACTTCAAGTCGGGGTGTCCAAAATAGCAAATAAAAAGTTGTTGAGGAGTCGGCTCCGAAAAGGTAATGTGTCGGCTTGGCGCTTTCGGGAGTCGGCTCCAGATTTCAAAGGTGTCGATTCTAACTATATTCAAAAAATATGCTCTCTGTACTCAAGTTAGAGTCGGCTGAAGAAACTTAGGTGTCGGCTCCGCAACTTTCAGGTGTCGGCTCCTGAACTCCAGGTATCGGCTTCGAAAACTGACGCAGAAAATACTTCTCTGTATCTCAGGTTGGAGTCGGCTCTGAAACTCTAGGTGTCGACTCCGGATTGTGCCGAAATTCTAGAAAAGTTCTGATACGCCCTAGGGTTGGCTTCGGACAGTTGAGGTGTCGACTCTAAGTTCTGAACTTAAATAATTTCCATTAAAATTCGATTCAAAACATATTTCCTTATACCTTTTGACTGATTAAACAATCTCAATGCCTGAAACACTTCTTAAATTTATCAGAAATATAATGAATATACTCATGTCTTTTGTTAATCATCAAAATCAATAATTGGGTCAACAATCTCCCCCTTTTTGATGATGACAAAAACATTGAGTATATGCATGATTAATTAATGAAATTTTTAAAGAAGATAAGTTCTCATAGTCAAGCTCCCCCTGAATGAGATAACTCCCCCTATGATACTTAACATCTTCTTTCCTTATCATTTAAATTCCATGCATATCAAATTAATCTCATTTCATTTAATGTTTGATACCAGTTAAACTTATTTCATTGAAACTTCTTGATACCAATTTCTTAATAAATTCATTCAATGTATATATAATTATCTTCTTTCCCCTTTGTACATTTAATTGTAACTTTTATGCATATACAAATATCATTTACTTCTCCCCATTTTTTGTAATCAATAAAAAGGTTAATAAGATGCATATAATATAGATTAAAATCAATGCTTTAAACATTGAGTGAATCAAAAATTCAATTCAAGTCACTCAATCTCAAGGTTCAACTATAGTAAATATGATTTTCATTAAAGTATCATAACATTACATTATGAGTGCTTTCATGCATCATTGAACAAACAGTTTCTTCAATTACATCAAAACATCAAAACATATTAAACTAAACATCAACTTTTAATAACATCAAAAGAACTTCATCACAACATAATCAAAATACAGTATTTAATGATTTCTAAGAAGTCTTTGCAAATCTTCCACAAATTTTTTATTCCTTCACTTTGAGTTCTGACAAATTCCTTCAGTCTTCTATCAACGAATGCACATGCAGTAACAATTTTCTCTTGAAGCTCTGCATTGCATCTAGAATAAGGCTCAGAATCTCCTCCAATCTCTTTGAGTTCCTCAAATATGTGCATGAGATCAGTCTTCAAAGATTCTGAAGAAGATCCAAGAGTGAACTCAATCTTGCTCACCCTATCATCCAAGGAATAGAGAGTCTATCTCAAGTTCATAAATCTGCTATCTAACTCAGTCTTCATCTTTTCTTTATGATTTAAAAGTAATGATTTCAATTGCTCCATCTGAGTGTCAAAAAAACTGGTAGAAGCTTGAACAAATAAACTTGTAGCAGGTGCAGGAGCTGCTGAAGGTGCTGGGCTACTAGGTCCTGGCAAAATTTGTCTCACTGAAGGTCCAGGTGCTGTAGCTCCAACATCAGTAGCTCTTTCATCCAAGAGACTTTTTCTTTCCCAAATTCCATCTTTCTTCATAAATCCCATTCTATGCACAGTTGCTAAACTATAATAATCTGTGTGCCTTAAATTTTCTTGGGTTCATTTTCAGAAATAACAACACCCTGGCTTTGGAATACTAAAGTCAATATCATACCATAGGGTAAAGTGGATCTTTTCTTATTCCCGGCTTCAGCCATATACCAAACTATCATACCAGCCAAATTAATTTGTTGTCCAGTCAAAACACTGTCCATTATAATAATGTCTCGCTCTGAGACATACTCAAACCTCCCAGTCTTGGGAAACAAAATCCTTCCACAGATATTATGAAGTAATCTTAATTCAAGAGGCAATTGGTTTGCCCTAATTTCTTCAAACTCAATGATTTCTTTGCCTAGCATCCTTGATAAAGCATTTGACCTTTCACTATGAATGCTTGCAGCAAGCCCAGTAATAGGAATCCCTAAAAGATTTCCTAGAATTTTTGAGGTTATATGAATCCTTTTCCTTTTAACAGAACTAACTATTCCTCCATCTCCTCTAGATAGATTGAAATAAAATTCCTTGACTAAGGCCGGATAAGTGGGTAAATCAAGGGAACACACCTTATCCCAACCTAGTTCTTTTAACTGCCACCCAATAGTGAAACCTTCTTCCTCAAAGAAATAAAATTCTACCTTTCTGCCCATTGTGATTACTCGGCCGGCTAAGGTGTCGATTTGAGGTAAGGAGGGGCTTGGAACGATGCTCGGTGTGGATGACGAGGAGGACGAAGAGCTCGGTGAAGGCTGCCTTGCCGGACGCCTCACTGTTCATTTTTCGGTCGTCACCGCTCCACCAAACATGGATCCCCTATGTTTGGGTGCCATTGAGAGCTAAGGAGTGGTTAATTTGAGAGATTTTGGGTTTTGGAAAGAGTTGGAGAGAGTTTGGAAGAGTTAGGAGTCGATTGAAATGAAAGAGGAGTCGGCTCTGCCCTAGATAAGTCAACCTGGGACCACTTGGAGTCGACTCCCGCAAAGCAAGGTATCGGCTCCAGGTCGCTAACATAGTCAGCGCCCGAACTGGAGTCGGCTCCGCTAAGGCGGGTGTCAGCTCTAAGGTCTCAGACCAAGAGCGACACAGATAAGGTGTCGACTCCATAAATTGGAGTGTCGACTCCACTGACAGTTTCAGAAAAATAAAGAGTTTCAAAGATCCGAAACATGTCAAAAGAAAATCAATAAATTTTGGATAAAATCTTTGGACTGTAGTAAATCAAATGATTCCAATATCTAGATGAGTTGTCCTTAGAATCATGAAAGAAATTTTAAGAAATTGATTGAATTCTAGATAATCAATCTTAAGGGTTTCAAAATCATTCCAAAGAGTTACAAATCCCTAACTCTCCTCTAAGATAATAAAATCTTTCTTCACTTAGGGGTTTTGTAAATATGTCAGCTAATTGTTCATCAGTACAAACATAATTAAGACAAATGTCATTATTAGCTACATGTTCTCTAATAAAGTGATATCTAATTTCAATATGCTTAGTTCTTGAATATTGTATTGGATTTTTAGTTAAATTGATTGCACTAGTATTATCACATCTAATAGGAGTTTTATCAAGTATTATGCCATAATCTTTAAGTTGTCGCTTAATCCAAAGGATTTGAGCACAACAACTTCCAACTACAACATATTCAGCCTTAGCAGTAGATAATGCAACTAAATTTTGCTTTTTGCTAAACCAAGAGATTAAGTTACTTCCTAAGAATTGACATACACCACTTGTACTCTTTCTATCTAATTTACATCCAGCATAGTCAGAATCAGAATAAGCAATTAAGTTTAGTGTTGACTCTCTAGAATACCATAATCCTACATTTTTAGTTTCACTTAGATATCTTAGTATTCTTTTTACAGCAATCAAGTGAGATTCTTTAGGTTCTAACTGAAATCTAGCACATAGAAAAACAACAAACATAATATCTGGTCTACTTGCTGTTAAGTAAAGTAGAGATTCGATCATACCTCTATAATGCTTTTGATCAACTTTCTTACCATCTTCATCTTTATCCAATTTGCATGAAGAACTCATAGGTGTTCCAAGAGGTTTGATTGATTCCATTCCAAACTTCTTGAGAATTTCTTTTGTGTACTTTGTTTGGTTGATGAAAATCCCCTCTTTGCTTTGTTTGATTTGAAGTCCTAGGAAGAAATTGAGTTCTCCCATCATGCTCATCTCGAATTCACCCTGCATTAATTTAGCAAATTCTTGACATAAAAGATTGTTAGTAGCACCGAAAACAATATCATCTACATATATTTGTACTACTAATAAGTCTTTTTATCTTTTCTTTTTAAAAATAAGGTTTTATCTACATTTCCTTTAGAAAAATAATTTTTAATTTAAAATTTGTTTAACCTATCATACCAAGCTCTAGGTGCTTGTTTTAAACCATAAAGTGCTTTGTGTAATTTAAAAACATGGTTAGGAAATTCATGAGCTTCAAAACCAGGTGGTTGTTTTACAAAAACTTCTTCATTTATAAAACCATTTAGAAATGCACTTTTAACATCCATTTGAAATAAACTGATATTCATATGACATGCAAATGTAAGTAATAGTCTAATTGCTTCTAATCTAGCTACAGGTGCAAAAGTTTCCTCAAAATCAATTCATTCTTCTTGATTATATCCTTTTGCAACTAATCTAGCTTTATTTCTAATTAATATGCCATTTTCATCTAATTTATTTCTAAATACCCATTTAGATCCTATAACTGAGTGACTTTTAGGTCTATCAATTAAGGACCATACATTATTCCTAGTAAATTGATTTAATTTCTCTTGCATCGCCAACATTCAATTACTATCTTTTTCAGCTTCTTCAATAGTTTTAGGTTCTATTTAAGATACAAATGCAAGATGATTATTAATATTTCTCATAGATGATCTAGTTTTTACTCCTTGAGATGGATCACCTATAATCAATTCCTTTGGATGACCATAGGCATATCTTCAATCTCTTGGCAGATCTATATCATTACGAGTAGTATCGATAACATAAATCCTAGGAGAATCATCATCTTTAGCTTCTTGTTCATGGTCTGAAGATATATCTATATTCAATTTTTCAATATCTCTCTCTAGCAAATTTGTATCTTCCTCATCATCAATCTTTTCAGAACTTGATGCTAAACATTCATCAAAAACTATATGAATATATTCTTCTACAATTAAGTTTCTTTTGTTAAATACTCTATAGGCTTTACTAGTTGTTGAATATCCTAAGAATATACCTTCATCAGATTTTGCATCAAATTTTTCAAGATTATCTTTACCATTATTATGAATGAAACATTTACAACCAAATGCATGAAAGTAACTAATGTTTGGTTTTCTATTATGCCATAGTTCATAAGGTGTTTTCTTAAGGATTGGCCTAATTAAAGCTCTACTAAGGATGTAACATGCTGTGTTTATTGCTTCCGCTCAGAAGTACTTTGGGAGTTGACTTTCACATAGCATGGTATGGGCCATGTTTTCTAAAGTCCTATTCTTTCTTTCTACAACTCCGTTTTGTTATGGTATTCTAGGTGCAGAAAAATTATGATGAATGTCATGTTCAATGCAGAAATTTTCAAATAAGTGATTTTTAAATTCTGTGCCATGATCACTTCTAAGAGACACTATGGTGTTATTTTTCTCATTAGTGACTTTCTTGAAGAATTTCAAAAATATCGAGTAAGTCTCGTCCTTATGAGCAAAAAATAATACCCAAGTGAATCTAGAATAATCATCTACTATCACAAGACCATATTTCTTTCCTCCCAGACTAGTGGTTCTAGTAGGTCCAAAAAGGTCCATATGAAGTAGTTCAAGTGGCCTAAAAGTGGAAACAATTTTTAGATTTGAAAGAGTTTCTAGTTTGTTTTCTAAATTGACATGCATCATAAATTCTGTTATTTTCAAAATCTAACTTTGGAAGTCCTTTAATTAAATCCATTCTTATTAATTTTGAAATTAAGTGTGTGCTTGCATGACCTAATCTACGATGCCATAGCCATCCAATCTTATTTACATTTGCATTATTAGCAACTAAGCAATGATTACTAGTAGACAAATTGTCTAAATCAATTAAGTATACATTGCAATTTCTATTACCAATAAATATAATGCTATTGTCTATGGGATTAGAAATAGTGCAAATAGAAGCTTCAAAAGAAACTTTGAAACCTTTATCACACAATTGGCTAATACTAATTAAATTATGTTTTAATCCTTCAACATATAAAATATTTTCAATAAAAGTGGATGGAGTTATTTGAATTTTACCAAGGCCAATGATTTGACCTTTGCCATTGTCTCTAAAAGTAACAATTCCTCCTCTTTTATCTTCAAGGGTGATGAACTAATCTTTGTCACCCGTCATGTGCCTTGAGCAGCCGCTATCAAGATGCCACTTTTGTTTTGATCCTTTGGCCGCAAGACACTCCTACAAGATGATCAAACTTTCTGTTTAGGTACCCAAGCTTTCTTGGGTCCTTCATGGTTAGTAGCAATAAAGATTGTTCCTTTTGGAACCCATATTTTCTTTCCTTTAGTTTTCAAATTCTTGTTGGTTTTCTTAATATCGCATTCATATGATTTATGTCCTTTTAAATTACATTTGAAATAAGTAATATTAGGTGATTGGCCAGCACGTATAAAGATATTTTTCAAAGATTTTTGCTTTCTAAGAGGATTATATCCTAATCTTGCCTGGTTAAAAATAGCCTTTTGACTATCTAAAATCATGTTTAATTTTGAAGAACTTAAGGTAAATCTATCAACTATATCCTTATATTTATCAACCTCTTTCTTTAGATTAAGGTTCTCATTTGAAACCAATTTATTTTCTTTTACAACATCTTCTTTTTCAGATTTCAAGTCTTTAATTTTAGAGTTAAATTTTTTTCTTTAAGCAGATTTGCATTTTTATTTTTTAAGATTTTCTTTTCTTTTTCAAAACTTTGAAATCAGCAACTAATTCATTAAATACATCAAATAATTCTTCAAATATAAAGTCTTGAGTTTCAGTACTTACCTCATCATCTTCTTTTGCCATGAAACAAATGTTTGCAACTTCCTTTTGTTCTTCCTCGGAAGAGGATTCTTCACTTTCACTCCATGTTGCAACATATGCCTTTTTCTTCTTCTTATACCCCTTTTTCAATTAAGGACAATCATATCTGAAATGCCCCAGTTTTTACATTCATAACATATGAGGGGTTCTTTTTCTTTTTCTTTGTCCTTGTCCTTCTCTTTTTCTCTTTCTCCTTTCATTTTTGTTCCATATCTTTTCTTATGGAAGGGTCTCCTTCTTTGCATAAATTTCTTAAATTTTCTTGCAAGGAGAGCTTTCATCATCATCATCATCATCACTGCTGCTTTCTTCATTTTCTGCAGCCTTTAGAGCAATGGTTCTTTTCTTTTTGACCTCTTTCTCTTGATGTTGTTTCATGGTCAGTTCATAGGTCATCAAGGATCCAAGTAGCTCCTTCAAAGGTAAGGTATTGAGGTCATTGGCTTCTTGGATTGCAGTCACCTTTGCTTCCCATGACCTTGGAAGAGACCTAAGAATTTTACGCACCAAATCAGAATTAGCATAGGTCTTACTAAGACTTTTTAGACCATTCACAATATCAGTGAATCTAGTGTACATGCATATGATAGTTTCATTTTGTTTCATGCTAAACAATTCATATTTGTGCACTAGAATATTAATTTTTGATTCTTTTACTTGATTAGTACCCTCATGGGTAACTTCTAATCTATCCCAGATTTCTTTTATGGAAATACATGTAGAAATTTTGTTAAATTCATTAGCATCTAAAACATTCATGGCTTTTGCATTAAGCTGAACCATTTTTTTATCGTTCTCATTCCAATCCCTTTCGGTTTTGGGAACTATTGAACCATCTACTACGTGTGTGGGTGTGCTAGGTCCATTAGTGATTATACTCCATAGTTCATAATCTAAAGCTTGAATAAAAATTCTCATTCTAGCTTTCCAATATCCATAATTTATTCATTAAATAGAGGAGGTCTATTTGTGGATTGACCTTCAGCAAATGAAGATCCAGCTTGAGCTACCATTTGAATCTTTGACTCTTGATCGTTGGATCAAACTGAAAATGAGCACTAGCTCTGATACCAATTGTTGGCCCAGATGGCAACCCAAGAGAGGGGAAAGTGAATTGGGTTCTTAAAAAATTTAACACTTTAAAAGTAAGTGCTTTGATATGAAAGTGCTTGAGTGCAATGTATAGATAAATGCTAGGCACAAATAAATGAGATAGAGAGAGAGAGACAAAGCACGATAAACACAAAGATTTTATAGTGGTTCGGTGTATCCAACACCTACGTCCACTCCCAAGCAGCACTTGGATCCATACTATAATCCACTTGATTACAGTCGAGTTGTTTTACAAGCTCACAACCCAAACTTGTTGTTTTTCCGGGGTCACAATGAACCCAGCTGGTTTTCACAGGCTCACTAGCACAAAACCTAACTATAAGCTATCCTTAGCTTGTCCCGAGGTACACTACCTTCACTAATTCAATCCCTTGATTGAATCAGCAAAATATTATTTTGAATACAAAATAGCTCCTCAAATGAGCAAATATGCAATTAAATAAACAAGGGTAAGAAAAGCCTGTTTGAAGTGATTTTGATTTGAGCTTTTCTTCTTTTCTTCTTCTCCTTTGAAAGATTGAATCAGGCCTCAGTTCAGATTCTTCATAGCAATCGCAGTTGAGAAGTTGGAAAAAAACAGGGCTTTTGTTTTCTTCCTTTTCACTTGGAAAATCCTTTGATTCTGAACTTTGAATGCTTTGGATTTCTCTTTTGACTCTCTAGGATTGATGGATTTGAGCTCTGAGTCTTTCCTCTTTGATTTCTCTTTCAAGATTTTTGGATTTTTGACAAAATATTTCTCTTTTTTCCATTCTTATTTTCAACCGAATGAATTTCCTTTTTATAGACTTCTTAATCCAAGGTTTTGATGGAAAACTAACCGTTGTGAGATGCTTGGGTGTTTCTACACACAAAGAAAAAATAGCCATTAGAGATTAGGTGGAAAAAAATATTACCGTTGGAGTCCGTTCTGACATTTGAAAATCCATTCCTGACAGGTTGGAGTTGGCTCCAATTTTTCAGGTGTCGGTTCCAAGTCGGGGTGTCCAAAAATAGCAAATAAAAAGTTGTTGAGGAGTTGGCTCTGAAATGGTAATGTGTCGGCTCGGTGCTTTCGGAAGTCGGCTCCAGATTTCAAAGGTGTCAACTCTAACTATGTCCAAAAAACATGCTCTCTGTACTCAAGTTAGAGTCGGCTCCAGAAACTCAGGTGTTAGCTCTGCAACTTCCAGGTGTCGGCTCCGAACTCCAGGTGTCGGCTCCAGAAACTGACGCAGAAAATACTTATCTATATCTCAGGTTGGAGTCGACTCCGAAACTCTAGATGTCGACTCCGGACCATGCCAAAATTCTAGAAAAGTTCTGATATGCCCTGGGATCGGCTTCGAACAGTTGAGGTGTCGACTTTAAGTTCTGAACTTAAATAATTTCCATTAAAATTCGATTCAAAACTTATTTCCTTATACCTTTTGACTAATTAAACATTCTCAATGCCTAAAACACTTCTTAAATTTATCAGAAACATAATGAATATACTCATGTCTTTTGTTAATCATCAGAATTAATAATTAGGTCAACAAAGATGTTTAGAAGGTATATATGAGATCATTTAAATAAATGAATATGATTAGGAAGAAAAAACTTAGGCGTGGTTTATGGGTTGTGGCCATGGGTTATGGAATTTACTTGAAAAGATGAGCATCTTCGCATCTCTCGGACGTTGCACCCTTTTAAGCACCATTTCTTAAAGGGTGCTTTACGCTTTTGCGCACGAGGAATGTGTGCTGAGGTTTTTTCTTATGTTTCATAACCCTTGGTGGGTTGGGGACTCTAAAGAGAACTAGATTAAGTTTTAAAAAGGTTGGATAAGTCTTAAAAGAAGTGCATGATAGATTTGTCTTACCTCGATTCCATTAATAGACTGATGTGTCATTCAAAATGTCATTTGAACAGATGGTTTTAAATTTTAAAATTTAAAATTTTGAATTTTAAATTTTAAGATATATGTTTAGATAAGGAAGGTTGATTGAGGTATTGATCAATTTTTTAATCATTCAAGGTGTTATTTGAATTTTGAATCAAAACACCATTTGAATTTTGAATCAACGCACCATTTGAATTTTAAATTTTATTTTTGAATTTTAGTAAATAAAATAAAATTAATTCATTGAGAATGGAATTTGAACCCACAATCATTTGAGTCTAGCAACTTAGAACAACTCAACCATCTAAATTTGAAATAATGGTTGTCTTTTTATTTTTATTTTGGTCAAATATGGTGGCCTCAATTGGGTATAGTGGCTTGAATCTATACTGATTGAATTTGATTTATATGACAATTGAGTTTAGTTCAAAAGGATTAAGTTAGATACCTAACCATTTTGAAAGAGGATTCGAAGTTGAGCCATGTGACCAAGCCAAAATATTGCACTTGGCCTAATTATTGGTCATTAGACTTGCTAGCTAAGTCCAAAATTTAAATTTAACCCAATTATTGGTAATCGGATTTGCTTGTTGAGCCCAAGACTTGAGATTGACTTAGTTGGCATCATCAACGAGGCATATTAATCGAGCCTAAATATTTGATTTGGCCCGATTGTAAAAATTTTAACTTAGTTATTTGGTATTGATAATCAAAATAACTCATTGATCTAAAATACTACATCTAGCTCAATTGAACTAAGATGATGAATTTGACCCAATTGACGCTAAGGATATCATAGATTAGAGTAGCTAGTCTTAACTCAATGTATAGATGAATAAGTTAAATGGCTGAACTAGGGTGCTAGATTAAACTCAATATCCAAACCATATGCTTTAGTTGATACTTTTGCTATGAGAAACTTTTGTATTGGTACCCAAATCAACTCATTTCATAGTTTATTCATAAGTGATGCACCAGGTGTCTAGATCATAGGCTCTACTTGTAATCTAAATATAGAAACATTTTGGGTTGATGCTAAGTCAACCCATTTGGCAATTCCCTCAAAGATGATGCACTCAAAGTTCCAACTATAGGCCCTACTTTGCCTTTTACAACCAAGTCCAAATATTAAAAGATTTGGGTTACTGTCTGAGTTAACCCATTTCAAAGTTTCTTCAAAGAATACATTTAGAATCCCAACTATAAGCTCTAGCTACTTGCACCCCGATGTCCTACAATGTCCTATGTGTTTGGACCTCTTTATTGCCTAATATTCCAGCCTGTACAATCTTTCAAGTCCGAAGAACTGAAAAAATTATCACATAAATCTGAAGCGCACATGACAACTGCACAGCACCTCTCTATTTCATGAACTTGAATCTAATTTTATTAATCATGTTCTTCATCATTTCATATGATAGATAAAAATGACAAAAATGTCAAAATTGGGGTATCTCATATTTGTCAGTTTTGGTTTTGCTTCATTCTCAGATGTTATCCCAGCATAATTGTGTTCCCATTCTTTGAAAATGTTCTATCATTGATGACGTGGGGTATAGGTGGCAGTGACCTAAATGAAGCCTGCTACCATTGGAGAGTAGGTTATCTCACCACAGTTACTTCTAATTCTTTATTGGTTCTTTATTCATTCACCATTCTTCCCATTTTCTTTGTATTGTAATCTACAACATAATTTGATTTTCTACTTTTAGATTCTGGCAATCCACATGTTGCCAGCTCTTCATCTTTGTTGTCCATCTTTAGACTAGCATATGCTATTTTTTCCTTCTCACCTAACTTTTACTACCATATGCATTTGTGCACGCTTACACTGTAAGCATTCATGTAAGTAGTTCCACTTATGGTCAATTCACAGGATCCTGAATGCCCTTACATCTCTGAAAGTGAGAACGAGAATGATTCTAGAGGTCAGCATATCCTTCTTATTTTCATGCATTATGAGTATTGTGATATATTATCCAGTATAACTCTAATGGAAGTATGTGCAGACAAGAGTGATCACATTGCTTTTTTGGGACAAAACAAGGAAATTCATCTGGAGATTGCAAAGCAAAAGAGAAAACTGGAAAGGCTGCAAGAGAAGGTGATAACTTCATTCCATCTTTGCCCTCCACAAAGAAAAAGAAGCTTTCATGGTCTAGGCCTGTTACATGCAATTATTCTGAGATAAAAGAAAATGCTTGATATATGCAATACACTTTTTATTTTAAGTCATTGATATTAGTATTGTCAAAGGCACACTTAATGTGCAAGGCACCAAGGGTTAGGCGCTTTTTATATTCTAAGATGTGTACCTTAAGGCGCAAGACATGCTTAAGGCAGATTAGACTCTTCTTATACCTTAGGCGAAATGCTTTATCTTTGGCCAATATAAGGTGAAAAAAACATATGCTTTTAATTTGATTTGAGATGCAAGAAAGGTGTGTCCTTGTTTGTAAGCTATATTTGTAATATTTTTTTAAACATATTAAATTTATTAGGCTATGTTGAATTTATGATGTACTATCTTAAACACAATTATTTTTTTTACCCTATAAAAAGCTAAAAATTGAAGACAAACAAATAGAACATCAAATATTACTATACTCAACTTCTAAAACTTATGTAACATTTGTGCGTTATGACCTTGAAGAGTTTGGTTGCCTTCCTAATCTAATAACATGTTTAAATGATAACCTACAAGCTGCACATCAATAATGAGAACCATATTTTGGGAAACTAGATTGCCATGCCAGTTATCTTATTGTCCGACTGAAATCTGAAAAACTTTCATCAATCTGTTTATGCAGATGGCCCAACTTGTTCCCTTGATCATGTTGTATAACCTATTGTAGCATATGTTATCGCTCCAAATTAATAAAGAAATACAGCCGGTTCATAATTTTTTGAGCACGCTTAATCTCCTTTTTCTCTTTTCTTATCATGTATACATTTCGATAATTTCTATTTGTTTTTGTAGAAACTTTGAAGATGGAGCCATTTCCAATGATCAGCTTGACAGTTTATTTGTTGAAGATGATGATGATTTAAATGAAGATGTCTCTGACAGTGATGGATATCTATCAGAGGTATTTTCTGTTGATTCTCTCTCTGTACCATTACATTAGCATAAAACATATGCTATTTTTATCCCAACAATCAGTGGTTGGAATTTTAATTCCTTGTCACCATTCATGTCTATCATGGGTTAAATCAATTGCCAATACTGATTTTATCAACTTCTCCTACCCAACTTTCGTTGATTCTATCATAGATTCTTTATAAGTCTTCATTGACTTTCAAGAAATATTTGAGTGTTTCTTATTATGCTTTCTTATATCTTTGTTGCGCATGCGCCTACCATTTTAATTAGAGCCCAGCATTATACTATCAATGCCACAACTCTTTGCTTTTTAAAATTTGTTCACGTCCAACTTAGTTCTGTTTAGGTTTACCATTGCATGCACCCCGATGTCCGAGACTGTCCTATGTGTTTGGACCTCTTTATTGCCTAATATTCCAGCCTGTACAATCTTTCAAGTCCTAAGAACTGATAAAATTATCACATAAATCTGAAGGGCACATGACAACTGCACAGCACCTCTCTATTTCATGAACTTGAATATAATTTTATTAAACATGTTCTTCATCATTTCATATGATAGATAAAAATGACAAAAATGTCAAAATTGGGGTATCTCATATTTGTCAGTTTTGGTTTCGCTTCATTCTCAGATGTTATCCCAGCATAATTGTGTTCCCATTCTTTGAAAATGTTCTATCATTGATGACATGGGTATAGGTGGCAGTGACCTAAATGAAGCCTGCTACCATTGGAGAGTAGGTTATCTCACCACAGTTACTTCTAATTCTTTATTGGTTCTTTATTCATTCACCATTCTTCCCATTTTCTTTGTATTGTAATCTACAACATAATTTGATTTTCTACTTTTAGATTCTGGCAATTCACATGTTGCCAGCTCTTCATCTTTGTTGTCCGTGTTTAGACTAGCATATGCTATTTTTTCCTTCTCACCTAACTTTTACTACCATATGCATTTGTGCACGCTTACACTGTATGCATTCATGTAAGTAGTTCCACTGATGGTCAATTCACAGGATCCTGAATGCCCTTACATCTCTGAAAGTGAGAACGAGAATGATTCTAGAGGTCAGCATATCCTTCTTATTTTCATGCATTATGAGTATTGTGATATATTATCCAGTATAACTCTAATGGAAGTATGTGCAGACAAGAGTGATCACATTGCTTTTTTGGGACGAAATAAGGAAATTCATCTGGAGATTGCAAAGCAAAAGAGAAAACTGGAAAGGCTGCTAGAGAAGGTGATAACTTCATTCAATCTTTGCCCTCCACAAAGAAAAAGAAGCTTTCATGGTCTAGGCATGTTACATGCAATTATTCTGAGATAAAGGAAAATGCTTGATATATGCAGTGCACTTTTTATTTTTAGTCATTGGTATATGCAATGCACTTTTTATTGTCAAAGGCACACTTAATGTGCAAGGCACCAAGGGTTAGGTGCTTTTTATATTCTAAGATGTGTTTAAGGCTGTCACGCCCCAGACCCAAAAATTTTGAGTTAGGGTGACAACCCGTCGCATGCCAAGCATGCAAAGCGTCCCGAATCATGACACTGAATTCAAGAAAGGCAACAACCTATATATCATTCAAGTCCATAACTTTAATACAATCCATAACTAAAGATTTGGGCTACAAGCCCTACACGCAAACATTACTGGGGTTACATCAACATATGAATCCACTTTATTTTACATAGAAGCTCCAACGACCCTATGGTTCCTTCTTCAATCCTGAGGCTCTGAAAAACATTGTGAGATTTACATGAGCTCACACTCAATAAGTAAGCCTATAATAATGACATAAAATAGTCATATATCATCTTATCTCTCAAGATATTATCAAGTCATAATTTTATAGAAACTTCCAATTTAATTAACATGCTATCATAATCATGCATATCATTAAGTCAAAATAATCATGGAGGCTTATAAAACAAATATCAGAATATGCATTGTAAACAAATCCACTGTTTATATTTAATCATTGTTATATTATATCATATGTGTCCACGGCCCTGCAATGCCTCCATCAATCTGCACACATCCTCTAGATGTGCGTGGCCTCCACATGCCATATCAATCAGCACACATCCTCTAGATGTGCGTGGCCTCCACATGCCATATCAAAGAAGAACCGCGGCGATACACATAAATATAATTCAATCCACTATTTATATTTAATCATTGTTATATTATATCATATGTGTCCCACGGTCCTGCAATGCCTCCATCAATCTGCACACATCCTCTAGATGTGCGTGGCCTCCATATGCCATATCAATCAGCACACATTCTCTAGATGTGCGTGGCCTCCACATGCCATATCAAAGGAGAACCGCGGCGACACACATAAATATAATTCAATCCACTGTTTATATTTAATCATTGTTATATTATATCATATGTGTCCCACGGCCCTGCAATGCCTCCATCAATCTGCACACCTCTAGATGTGCGTGGCCTCCACATGCCATATCAATCAGCACACATCCTCTAGATGTGCGTGGCCTCCACATGCCATATCAAAGGAGAACCGCGGCGACACACATAAATATAATTCAATTCATTTTACACATGCATGTCACATATTATGCATCATCATAAGCATAATTTCTCTCATAACACATAAACAATGGTTTATACATTTTGACCATTGCATATAATCAATTCACTTTGCAAATAATATCAACTATTATAACAATTATGCAATTAGATACACATGGTACAGCTTACCAATTTCCAAGATAATCAATAAAATTCTATTTCATAAATATGCATAAAACTTTAAATACAACCATTTATAATTTATGAAATTATTATATTTGGCTTACTTACCATATTATGCAATAAATACCAGATTATGTAATGTAAATAAACCCACTGTTTATGTAATTATTATTTTTGTATGTGTCCCACGGCCCTATAAATTAATCAGAACACATTCTACAGATGTGTGAGGCCATATATACTCAAACAGAACACACCCTACAGATGTGTGAGGCCAAATGAGAACCGCGGCGACACATACTAGTCTATCGCAATGTTATCACCATACTTGTATGTCACTCATCATGCATCAATTTCTCATATTACATATACAGTGGTTGTACATTATTAGCAAATGCATATGGTCATCCCAACATATTTTGCAAATCAAAGAATTTATATTTTTGCACATACACCAAGAAACTATTTCTTTCAAAATATTATCAGCTACTATAGTCATAATAAATGCACATATGTAGATTTATGGTACCATTCAAAATAATCAAACCAAATAAACTTCCGTTTTCCTTATCTCATAATATACTTAAAACTATAAAACCATGAGTTATAAATTATTAATTATAAATAGACTTACTTACCTCGGTACGCTAATCCCAAATGGTTAACCAGGTATTTAGACATCTAGGTACAATCATAACTCCAGTAGCTCCACTAACTCCAGCTTCAGCAAAAATTGTAGTGGCCACCCCCTATGACATGTGCTGTAGCACCAATACTGCCTCCATGGTCACAGAGTTGTAATAGATTTCTCTTGCGTTTCTCATAGACTTCTCTTCC
Source organism: Calamus simplicifolius (assembly GCA_900491605.1). Classification (NCBI taxonomy): domain Eukaryota; kingdom Viridiplantae; phylum Streptophyta; class Magnoliopsida; order Arecales; family Arecaceae; genus Calamus; species Calamus simplicifolius. Next base: position 86,155 of record UESW01004121.1, on the reverse strand, counting down.
ATAGACAAATGGAGAAAGGCACAAACTTCAAGGGCCATAGAGTCATGCTGGATGTCTCTTTCTATCCATCCTAAAAGCCCTAACACAAGCCTCTGTGACTCCCTCCACCATAAGAACTCTCTGGCACTTCATCATGAGCAGTCCACAGAACATCAAGACAACACCAAACAAATCCTCCTTCCAACAGAACCACCAAAATCTCGAGCTCTCATGCTAAACAATCTCTTTCCTCACACTGGGCTCGGAACGAGATCCAATGGGCAAAATCTCAAACTTATGGTCCCTCGAGCAATAGAACTCACCAAAATCGAACATATTTCAGCGACCATTGAAGTTTCCCCAAGCAATAGAAGACAATGCGGTGGAAATCTAAGCTTTGGTCTCCGAATTCGACTCCAATCATGGAGAACGAAGTCCGGAAGGCAGCGCCTATTGTTGAGAGATTCACGGGATCGCTGATCGCTTCGAAGTTCTCCGATCCGCTCTCTCTCTCTCTCTCATAGGCATTAGGAGGATGGGCAGGAGATTATCTGGAGGAGATGGGCACCCAATTCCAGGAGGGAGTCATCCTCCAACTCATTATAAACATCACGCGACGCCTCGGTCTAGGGACTCTGAAAATGCCTCGGTCCAGGGACGCGCAAAGACTCGAGAATCCAAGCATCATACTAGGAACCTAAATGTCCGAATAACTCTAGGTGCCAGGTGTCCCCAATTAAATACCGAGAGTTATCCTCCCCACAATTAATTTACCGGGGGGTTACAAAGGCGCAAGACATGCTTAAGGCATATTAGACTCTTCTTATACCTTAGGCGAAATGCTTTATCTTTGGCCCATATAAGGTGAAAAAAATATATGCTTTTAATTTGATTTGAGATGCAAGAAAGGTGTGTCCTTGTTTGTAAGTTATATTTATAATATTTTTTAAACATATTAAATTTATTAGGCTATGTTGAATTTATGATGTACTATCTTAAACACAATTATTTTTTTACCCTATAAAAAGCTAAAAATTGGAAGATAAAGAAATAGAACATCAAATATTACTAAACTCAACTCATCTAAGCCTTTTCCTAACTACAACATCAAATATTACTATCATCTGCAAAATATATTATCATTTGAGAAAGAAAAGGAAAAACATTAAGGAACTATAAATTTTAGCTGAAAAAGAGGAGGCTTTTTATTGAGCTTATAGGCTTAATATATTATTATTCTGATTTTTTAAAACTTTTTTCTATTATGTGCTATAAATTTTACTTATATAAATTATTTTATTTATTTAAAAAAAATGCACCTCAACACGGTCCGACAAGCGCTTGTGCTTTGTGCTTTATGCTTAGGCTCCAAAAGCCCTTTGTGCTTGGTTGTGCCTAGTGCTTTTAATAATACTGAATGATATGCTAATATTTTTTTGTGTGTAATTCTTGTTTTGTTTACGATCCTTTATTATTGATACAACAACTAACTGGTTTGTGTAAATTGTTTCTAGGACCCAAAATTTTCTGAATTCCTTGAAAGCAGAAGATCTGACCTGGACCAATCGAGAAGTGAGGAAATTGTAAGTTTTTCAGACATTACAATAAAGTTCTGCAGATATTTATATTTGTTTTTCTTCACAGTTAGATCATGTATCTTGTCTATGCCAAGTTCTAACATGGTGAACATTTATAAGTGTTTTCTATGTGAAATCATAGAACCTAATCATGTTCCTATTGATAGATAATTTATGAGCTTGAAAGTTGTTGTAACCCAATGGTTTGAAATACAGGGTTGCATGTCATTTCTGGATTACATGAACTGAACTCCTTATCAGCATTGTATGCTTGTGAGTTGAAAAATGCTTTGTGCATAAACTAGGTTAAAACACCAAGAATTCCGTTAAGGGACCAGCTACATTTGGAGGACATACCCCTTGTAGAAAAAGAAAGGTGAAACAGTCTAGAAAGCATGAATAAACTTTCAAAGTCTAAGTTGATATGAAAATAGATTATGGTAGTTCCATATTAAGGTTTTGTTTCATTTGTGCATGCATATAAACAAACATGCACAGGCCCATTTCTGAATTCAAATTGACTGATGTGGCACATAGATACTTTCTTGACTGTTCAATTTACATGTCTTTTCGATGATTCTCCAGTAAACTATTATGCTAAACTTTCATCAGTTCGCTGAAATAGCATTTCGCATTGGTAGTATTCAGATGATGAAGGTGATACAGGTTATTTGGATGGAGTTGCAGTTAGAGAGAGCCAGATCTCACAAGATGGCAAAGTCCTCAGCCGACATACTGTAGATGTTTGGTGTTGGTTGGTTATGGAACAGCCTGATAGTCCTGCATTTGCTAACCTACTTAATGGATTCCGTGCTGCTTCTCGATATGGGATCAACTCTGATGATAATTCATCGCAGAAAATTCCAAACAGAGAAGTCTTCTCTCAGATATTGACATTCATTCTCTCTGAAGCAGATGGTATTTTCCGTAGACTATTGCGAATTCCAGAGTCCTGCTCTAAAGAAAGCATGTTAAAATTGAAAAGCACATCGGAGTGAAAACCATGAGGCCGCTGATGAAGTCTTATCTAAGGAGTTCCCTATTTCTTCTAAATCAAGTTACTGACTGCCAGATTCGTATTTTCATCTTATCTCGACTCAGAGCTTCTGTTATATTCTTCACTTTATTCCCATCATTAGCAAGGAGGCTGATCAAGGTACCTGAAAATCTCTCACTAAATTGTTCTTGTGTTCCTCTTATGATATTTTCCTGTCAACGGAATCTGTATGGTAGAGGTTACTGGAAGTTTTGAACAAGATCATTTCACAATTTCTATTAATTTTTGCATTTTTTTATTTTAATCAGTACTACATTTTTGTGCATGACTTTGAATTTGAGTTACAGCTAATTGTGTTATATTACAAAAAATTTGCTACTGATTTTGACAAGTTATTTTGTTAACTCTCATGGACAAGACTTATGCGCAGTTCACTAGGCGTTTGCCCTACAGTTCCTCACTTAAAAAGCGGCATGTGTACAATAATTTCACTTAACTAAGGACACATGTTTGTCATAATTAAGCAGGAAAGGCACCTGTCGGTTGTTGAGAGAAATGGTTATACGCATGTCACTTGTTAACGAGAGAAATGGATGGCAAATACTTACAAACTGTTCCTAAGTTTTGTCCAACTCTGATTGTTTAAATCTAAGAAACAATCATGAGATTGCCTTTATTTTTTGATCAAAATGAGATAGTTTTAATTGATTTCTTAAGCGTGATACTTTGTTTCATATTGTTGATACTTGGCTGCTTTTAACTTCAAACCTTAGTTGAATATAATTATTCCAAAGCAATTGTGAACCAATCAGAATATTATCAATATGTCACCAGCATTGGTTATCATTATTACCAAACAATTGACTTCATTGCAATCTAATCTCTTATTGATATCTTATGCCATGCTGCATTTGCATGCAGATCTTGGTTCATTTGTGGGCTACTGGTGAGGAGAGGTTGTCTTTATCTTCATTCTTTTTTATTCGAGATGTTGCTTCACAATTATCTTCTGACTGCCTTGACACCTGCTTGATGAGAACATATAATGCTTTTATTGCGCATTGCAAGTTTGTGGAATCTACAAATTTGAAGCATATAAAATTTCTTATGGACTGCATCGTCGAAATATATTCTCTAGACATTCAAACAGCATATCGGAAGGTGTTTCTTTCTGTGCAGCAGCTGGCCAGTCTCCTGAGACACGCTTTAAAGACAAAAGAAAAGGTTTGTGACATTCAACCCCAAATTATATCTAGCTTATGGTTTATGATAAAATTATCTTCTTTGTAATTGGTTTTCTTTGGGCCCTTAGTTGGCAAGCTTGTGATGGTTGGGATCAATATTGGGCTTTTGTATGTTTCCTTTAGTGGTTTTAAACAATAGTATATAAGCAGTAGCATCATTTATTATGTCAAAATTGAACAAGTTGCTCAGTTCTTAAATGGTACAGGAGGTTCTTTCTTCTAACTTTTTATGGCTTGTGCGGCATTGATTTTGATCATATAAGGTGTTTGGTGTTTACCTTTGACATTGCTCTATATGATATATGAATGCAGGAAGAACTTAATAAGATACACAACTGGCAGTATATCAACTGCCTTGACCTTTGGGTCAAGTTCATTACCTGTAACTTCAGGGATCATGAGCTTCAGCAGTTGCTTTTCTTGATCGTTCAAGTTATAAGAGGGATAGCTCACCTATTTCCTGGACCACGCTATGTACCTTTGAGGTTTAAATGTGTGTGTATGCTCAATCGTCTCTCTCTTTCCAGCGGAGTTTTCATACCTGTTGCATCCTTGGTGTTCGACTGCCTAGAGTATAGGGGAAACAGCTATTCAGATGCAATGCAGAGAATGCAAATTAACTTTTCATCATTATTAAAGGTTGGTTGTGGTTTAGTTCACGTTGCCCCAGGTTTTATGTTCACATTTTGTTCCATTTTTGTTTTTCTCTGCTTCTAATATATGCAATTTAGGTATTTTTAAACATATGTTGAAGACTTATCTCATTTGTGGTCTGCTTAATGGATCAAGCATGGTTCAAAGCTAATGTCTCAGTAGCTTTTGTAGTAATTTGAGAGTCCCCTCTAATCTTAATTATATTACAGGCATTTAAATAAAATCCTTTTGTAGCCATTGTTCTGTTATAATGACCATCATATAGGGATGCTATTTGATCCTTTTAGTTTGCATTACGAAGTTTTTATATTAATTTTTTTATAGCTACATGAAGATCCAAAATATAATGCTAAATCTGTGATCAGTAATTGCACTATTAGAATAGCTCAAAAATAGCTGTGGTAACCTTAATTGTAATATTCAGAAAAATCCATTAAAAGGCTGGACTGGGCAAATAGTTCCCATCAGTTCCACTACTACTGTCAATAACATTAAGCCTGAGGGGACAACATAAGAAGCTAATAGCATTATTTGGACCTATGGATCAAGAAAGTTCCACCACATCTGAGAGCTTCCAGCTGGTTGTGAACGTGGTGTCACTTTTCATTTACAAGTAGGAAGTCCTGATCGTGGCAACTTGGCAAGTCAAAAGTATTTTTTGAAGACTAGAAGGCTGCTCGCATGCAGGGAAACTGACCTTAATGATATATCATTCAAGTTTGTGCTTTTGGAAAGGCAACTTCCAAAACACTTAATGATGCTTGTGGTATAAGGGGAGAAAAGAAAGCAAGGCTTAGTTTGAGGAGCTGTTGTCATAAGCTAGGTAACATTGAAACAGCTGTAATATTGTAATATGAAATTCATGCTTTTGTTATGAAATCAATATTATTATGACATCAATATTATTTGAAAAAAATATGGCCTTCAACCATTCCTTGATCACTATCTTCAATCGTTGCCTATTTTTCTTTGATGTTACTTTTGCTTGTACTTCACCCATTCCTTGTTCTTAATCTACAATATTTACTTAATTTTCCTTAATGGTTTGTTTTGCTTGTTATCTATTTACTGCAAGAATTTGCACTTAAATTCATGTTCTTTTATTCTTATGCTACAGCTTCATCACAACCATAATTTGGTCATTGTTGATGCAGGTGCCAAAGCAATTCCTTAAATCAAAAGACTTCCATGAGGAGTGTATTCTTTCAGCAGTTGAGCTGCTTGTAGCACACTTTTCTCAATGGAGCTACCATATATCTTTCCCTGAACTGGCAACCATTCCTCTCATTCTCCTGAAAAGATTCCATGAAAAGACAAATGTGGAAAGTCTACGTCGTCCAGTGAAACGTTTGATAGACCAGGTATTTGATTTTTCTCTCTTTTTCTTTTTTGGATAATGAAGAGTTATTGAAAAGATGTTATTGTTCTGTTAGTGATAAGAGTCACTGAAAAAACCAGTATATAAAGATTGATGTGCTTGGATCCTTTCTGAGAATCAAACAACAAATAGGATAGGGCATCTTCTGTGACTTATTTTGGGAGACGGGGGCGAAAATGGGGAAAACTTGAATCTTTGATCTATTACCATTTTCTGCTAAAGAGTTTGAATGTCTAGCTTTGGTTATCCCAGTCAAAAAGAGAAGGGGGAAGCAAGGGACAAACAACTAGTTTGGTCCAAGCATCTGCACTGTTTTCCATGCATGACTTTTTATTCGAAAAACAGGTTGAACATAACATCGCATTCATTCAGAAGAAAAGAGACGAGGTTTCTTTTTCACCAAATGATCAAGCTTCGGCCGAATTCTTCCTACAGGTTAGTTTTTCATTTGCTTCGTTTTGCTTCCTAGATCTACCAACTGCAATGATTCAATTTTCTTGGCTGTTTCGTACTTGTAGCTGGAAAGAGCTGGTCCGGCCACACCTTTCACTCAGTACTATTCCAGCCTTCTTCAAAATTCACGATTTTGAGACCAGAATCAAACTGAGGTTGTTTCATGGTAGGAACATTTCTTGGACAAATAGCAATAAATCCTTAAATATTATTTGCCAGTAACCTTCTGCGTTAGGTCCCTCATTTTGAAATTTTTTCAGGGATTTCTGCTGCATGGTTTCTAACAGTGTTAAAAAGTGAGAATGAGAATGGATCATGGCCTCTGTGGTTATCAATTTTTTTGGAGGGCATTCTTGAGAATGAGAATGGGTCACGCCCTGATGTAATGACCGTCGATGAGCTACAGGGTGGATTGTCTGATTGACGAATATCTTTCATCAGCATTTAAAGCATATTTTATCATGAATATAATTTTTGAAACATTCTGAACTTAATATTGCAGCCATTAATTGTGCTCCACACGCGTGTGAGATGTGCTCCGGACAACCAACCAGCACGATATTGTCCCATTACACGTGTCTATTAACCTATTGCACAATTATCTGGAATTTGTTGCGTCGTTGTTTTCCCATCGTGAAGACCATAGAAGACATGAATCCACCGCCCTTGAATGCAAATCGTGCAGATCCTGCCGACCTTTCGTTGGTGTCGTGCTTAATTGGTTTTCTTCCTACCTTGGTGACTTCAATATCTACTCGTGCATTAAATCAACTTTGTCACTTGGCCTTGGTGACTTCAACATCCACTGGCGCGTTAAATCAACTTTGCTTGTTTAGCGGCCCCTAACGTATTTAATGCATGTGCCAAAACATCATTGTCCCCCACCTTCCCCATGATACATCTTGATGGGGCCAGTTGACCCCATGAAAAATAAAATTTTTGGATGACCCACCTTGACAACGGCGTCGGTCTCAACGTTGGCCGCGTCCCACCTCAATCTTGGCGTCGGCCGCGGCCCACTTCGACTTCAACGTCCGTAACGGCCCACCTCGGCAATCGGCCTCGCCCCACTTGGTCACCTTGGCTCCAAGTCCGGCACCTCCAAACCGGCACCTCCAAGCCGGCACCTCCAAGGCCGACACCTCCAAGCCGGCACCTCCAAGGCCGGCACCTCCAAGGCCGACAGCTCCAAGGCCGGCACCTCCAAGGCTGACACCTCCAAGGCCGGCACCTCCAAGGATGACACCTCTAAGCCCGCCGAGTCGTCCCCGGCGTCTCCGAGCTCGCCGAGTCGGCCCCGGCCATTCCTGGCCGGCCCCTCTCGGCCCCGGCGTCTCCAAGCCCGCCGAGTCAGCCCCGGCCATTCCTGGCCGGCCCTTCTCGGCCCCGGTGTCTCCAAGACCGCCGAGTCGGCCCCGGCCATTCCTGGCCGGCCCCTCTCGGCCCCGGCATCTCCGAGCTCTCCAAGCCCGCGAGTCGGCCCCGGCCATTCCTGGCCGGCCCTTCTCGGCCCCGCGTCTCCAAGCCCGTCGAGTGGCCCCGGCCATTCCTGGCCGGCCCCTCTCAGCCCTGGCATCTCCGAGCTCTCCAAGCCCGCCGAGTCGGCCCCGGCCATTCCTCGCCGGCCCCTCTCGGCCCCAGCATCTCCGAGTTCTCCAAGCCCGCGAGTCGGCCCCGGCCATTCCTGGCCGGCGGCCCTGGCCATTCCTGGCTGGCCCCTCTCGGCCCCGGCGTCTCCGAGCCAGCTGAGTCAGCCCCGGCCGCCCCCGGCCAGCCGGGTTCAGCCTTGACTCCCCGAGAGGGTCAAGGTGTCCCAGTTCTCCCCAGCATGGCCCCAGTAGTTCAAGAATCCGCCTCTCTGACTCGCGCCGCCTGACAATGCCAGGTTCATCTACTACTGCCACGTTGTTGATGGGACTAGACCCAACTACCCAACAGCCCCGCTAGACAGCTGATGGGACTTAGCCCACCAACCGTCGCTTTCTTCCTTTCCAATAGGACAGGACCCACCAACCAGTGCAGATTCATGCACCTCCCAAGAACTCCGCAGACATTCCCTCCTCACGCAATCCCACGTGATCATGCCAAGGTCAACCCCTATAAAAAGGTGAATCCACCCAGTAAACAGGTATGCGCGATAATCCCCAAAATCACTGCCTTAGCATTCAGGAAGGAATCCCTCCTCTGGGAGACCTCCTTTCTCATACTAAAAAGGGCTCACTCGAGCCCCTCTTCAGCTGTGACCTCAGTTGCTAACTTGGGCATCGGAGGGTCCCACCGGAGAACCCCCTCGGTCCTGGGACTTTTTTGCAGGTAACCTGGTGAAGAAGAGCCAGGAGAAGCACTCCGTTCCCGATGTCCAGGATAGGTGATTGAGCGTCATCAGATTGGCGCGCCAGAAGGGAAGAAAGTAGAGTTTTGTGACACTAAGCTACAAGCTCTCACTCCCTCTACGACAACAATGTGGATAAAAATATGGTGATGACAAAGACCCATGGAGCTTCCGCCAGTAACGCTGGGGGGCACCCTCAACGAGCTGACCGACAAGAGGCTGGCTCTCTGCCCGATCGTCACCACTATCTCGGGCCATTCAGACAGAGCATCATGCCACCCTTACTCTGCAAGTCCAAACATCAATGGCAACTGCCCAAAAGCTACGGGAGCGATATTTCGTGGCCTTCCGGCAACAAAGATCGGCTCCGCGTCGGTAACAAAGATCAGTTCCGCATCGGCAACAAAGACCGGCTCCGCATCGGTACCAAAGACCGGCTCCGCGTCGGCAATAAAGACCGGCTCCGCGTCGGCACCAAAGAGCAACAAAGAATATCGGCACCCGAAAAGACCGGCTCCGCGTCGGCACCAAAGACCAACTTCACGTCGGCACCCAAGCCCGTCTCCGCGTCGGCACCTTCAAGCCTGGCCCCCGCATCGGCACCTCGAGACCGGCTCCGTGTCGGCACCCTCAAGCTCAAGACCTGCAGATTCCAATCAACAGAGTTTCCTGGGGGGCAGGTCATCAACCCTGCAGAAGGAGACCAATTTCTTTAAAGAAAGAGGCACCTGAGCCTGGTCCAAGCTCCCTCAGCCCACCCTTTGGGGCTAAAAGGCACCTGAGCCTGGCCCAAGCACCCTCTGGTCACCCTCCGGGGTTAAAGGCTCCCGAGCATGGTCGAATTCCAGTGACTCTCGGGTCATCCTCTGGGGTTCAAAAGGCTTTCGACAGCCACAACTTACCTCAGCGGTTTCTACTCTGTGTCATCGACCGATGGCCAATCGGCCTCGATGGCTCTCTTTTTGCTTCGGCAATTTTGCCACGCCCTCAGCTAGCCAAAGAAGGCATGAAGACGTCCATACAAGGAAGCGCAAGAGGATAGGGGTTTCCCCACCTAGAAGGAATCATGGTTGAAGTTAACATGAAAGAGCAGATGCCAAGGTAAAAGTTCTAACTCCTTTGCTTAGCTGATGCGGGGCGCGCAAGCTTAAGGAGTGTGGGGGGCATTTGATGGGGCCAGTTGACCCCATGAAAAATAAAATTTTTGGACGGCCCACCTTGACAACGGCATTGGTCTCAACGTTGGCGTATCCCACCTCGATCTTGGCATCGGCCGAGGCCCACTTCGACCTCAATGTCTGTGACGGCCCACCTTGGCAATCGGCCTCGCCCCGCTCGGTCACCTTGGCTCCAAGATCGGCACCTCCAAGACCGGCACCTCCAAGGCTGAAACCTCCAAGGCCGACAGCTCCAAAGCCGGCACCTCCAAGGCCGACAGCTCCAAGGCCGGCACCTCCAAGGCCGGCACCTCCATGGCCAACAGATCCAAGGCCGACACCTCCAAGGCCGACACCTCCAAGGCCGGCACCTCCAAGGACGACACCTCCAAGCCTGCCGAGTCAGCCCCGGCCATTCCTGGTCGGCCCTTCTCGGCCCCAGCATCTCCGAGCTTGCTGAGTCGGCCCCGGCCATTCCTGGCCAGCCCCTCTCGGCCCCGGCGTCTCCAAGCCCGCCGAGTCGGCCCCGGCCATTCCTGGCCGGCCCTTCTTGGCCCCGGCATCTCCAAGACCGCCGAGTCGGCCCCGGCCATTCCTGGCCGGCCCCTCTCGGCCCGGCATCTTCGAGCTCTCCAAGCCTGCCGAGTCTGCCCCGGCCATTCCTGACCGGCCCTTCTCGGCCCCGGCATCTCCAAGCCCGCCGAGTCGGCCCCGGCCATTCCTGGCCAGCCCCTCTTGGCCCTGGCATCTCTGAGCTCTCCAAGCCCGCCGAGTCGACCCCAGCCATTCTTGGCCGGCCCCTCTCGGCCCCGGCATTTCGAGTTCTCCAAGCCCGTCGAGTCGGCCCCGGCCATTCCTGGCCGGCCCCTCTCGGCCCGATGTCTCCGAGCCCGCTGAGTCGGCCCCGGCCCGGCCAGTCGGGTTTAGCCTCGACTCCCCCGAGAGGGTCAAGGTGTCCCAGTTCTCCCCAGCATGGCCCCAGCAGTTCAAGAAGCCACCTCTCTGATTCGCGCCGCCTGACAATGCCAGGTTCACCTACTACTGGCCACGTTATTGATGGGACTAGACCCAACTACCCAATAGCCCCGCTGGACAGCTGATGGGACTTAGTCCACCAACCACCGCTTTTTCCTTTTTGATGGGACATGACCCACCAATCAGCGCAGATTCATGCACCTCCGAAGAACTCCGTAGATATTCCCTCCTCACGCAATCCCACGTGATCATGCCAGGATCAACCCCTATAAAAAGGTGAATCCACCCAGTAAACAGGTATGCGCGATAATCCCCAAAATCACTGCCTTAGCATTCAGGAAGGAATCCCTCCTCCGGAGACCTCCTTTCTCATACTAAAAAGGGCTTACTCGAGCCCCTCTTTAGCTGTGACCTCAGTTGCTAACTTGGGCATTGGAGGGTCCTACCGAAGAACCCCCTCCGGTCTTGGGACTTTTCTGCAGGTAACCTGGTGAAGAAGAGCCGGGAGAAGCACTTCGTTCAGACGTCCAGGATAGGTGATTGAGCGTCATCACATCTGGTGCCAATGCATTTGATTTAATTTTTGAATTATAATTGCGTTCATCCGTCGAAAAAAAAAGTTTTGGTTTTTTATTTTACATAATGAAAAATGATAGATGATGATAATAGCAAAACCCTCGTATTGCCTTTATATCTATCTATTTTCATTGAATAAAAATGTTATTCTAGATTTTTATGATGTTAAGCAATGGATTGTAATGGCTATTATAGAATTAACCTTCAATATCGAGGGACTCGTAGCTCCAATATTGATCTCCTCTCCCTTTCATGCTTCCCATTGATCTTAGATTCAAATCAAGCGGTTAGTCAAGGAGGCTCCCATAGCGAGAGGTTTTGATCTCAATATGAATAAGTGGCCTATCGAGGAGGTACCCCCTCATTGGAAACAAATTGTTCTCATCTCGATCATCTTCAAATACTCTATTCGAGTAAATGACGAGAGGGGCATGAGGAAGAAAGCAAGGGGAATCCTTGTGCAGCCCACTTATGGCTCCCATCCTCTAGCTTAATCCACGATGCAAATCAATTTGATTCCTAATTTACATTGAAAAGTATACATACATACATAAAGATTTATATAGCAAAAGTACAAAAATAGAGATTGCACTAATTGTGATAAATGCATATCATTTTCATGATTAAAATAGATAGACCAATTAGACTGGACGGTCATATATAAGAGGATTGCATACCAATTAAGGCATAGGCTTAAGTTTGTTGATAGAATTTTACTATAGGATTTTACTTTTTTATATTTTATTTTCAATTGAAGTGTTCGTCTGTTAAGGCCGGTTTGGACAAAGGGTTGGATGAGGAAAGTAAAGAAAGGATATCGAAAAATATGTCTGTTTCAGAGTTTTTTAAGTGAGATAGGAAAGGTTCAAAAGGATTCTTAATATTCTTTTAAATTTTTCAACAGTAACAAACTTTAAACTCTCAAATCAAAATTTATAAGGGTTTATTTTACTTTCTTTTATTTAATCAAGTATAAAACTCTTCTTTTACTTACATATTCTCATGAGACTTTTAAATAATAGAAGAGTTTCAACTCTACATTTATTTTTTAATCTTTTTTTACTTTAATTTTCTTTTCTTTTCTCCTTTCCTCTTGACTCTCAAACAAAAGATTGGCTTATTATATAGCTAGTACTATGGATTAGGCTTGGTCTGTTATTCCAAAGCCATGCTATATATATATATATATATATATATAGTTTGAGCACAATATATGTAGTCAAGTACCTAGTGCTTCAGGGATGAATATACTATTGAGGTAATTGTGAAAATATACCAAACGCTAATTTCATTTTAGTATCTCCTCATTGGCCCATTCACACAACCTCTTCCTATAATCTTTTTTTTTTTAATACTTTCCATGTGTCTATTTTTCTTGAAGAAACTCTAGCATTAACCGCAGCAAAATCTATGCCCAACTGTTGTAATAGAGCATTGAAAATAAAATTTGTGCATGACTAGCTTGGAGACAAGTCCTTCATTCGAGAGCTATAGTTGACCCAGCTTGTAAGCTAGTTACCTCAATTGCATAACTTAACAAGAGAAAATTAATAATTAAGTTGCATTTATTTTCAAAGGTATTTATCTTTTAAAAAAATGTTAAACTATGAAATATTTGTTAAGTATCTACTTAAATAGATATGTAAAAAAGATAAGAATTACTACATAAATATGAAAAATTTTAGGAACTAATCGAAGAATTTTTTTTTCTTTTTTTTAAAAAGGAACCTCTTATGAGATAGATATTATTTATTATCATGAATAAGGAAATGGTTGACTAGCTAAAGAAAAGAACATATGATCTAGAGTCCTTCATACTATGTATGTAACATATCGTTCATTAAGATGCTAGTCCTTGGGAGATAATTGGCCCGTATCGAGGCAGTCATGGCTTGGGTGAATCACCACATAAGCCCAAAATTAGGGTATATCTTGCATAGCAAAAGGGTAGCATGTGCTCGGTGTAATCTAATTTAACCCAAAAAAATCTAACTTAGGTCATGCTATATATATATATATATATTTAATGTGACATTTGCGTGTAGCTTAAGCATTTCGCATAACTTGGTCCCAACACCATACGAATGCCTCGAATGGACCGGGGCGGGCGTGACGCCATTAATGCCAATTTAGCGGATGGAAGAAGCAGAAGCAGAGAGGCTTCGTGGGTCCCATTTTCTAAAAGGATCGGGCTATTTAATGAGACAGGCTACGTGCATTAATGGTCAAATTTTATTGACGCGAGGGACACTTGAAAGTGAGACAAGAGCGGGATCCCCACTCTCCAACTAATAACAAATCAGCTGTACACGGAAGAACGAGGGGAGATGTCAGACTCTGGCGGCGTTTTCACCCTGTAAATATTTATAAAATCCACATGTCCCTGCTTGTCCTTTGGATTGGAATTCTCTATCCCATCATCCACCGATAAAAAGCGAACTTTCACCCATAACAAATCCCACGAAGGAATTAAATTTTTTTTTTAACCCCTCATCCTTGAATGAAATGCTTATTGGCGCAGATTATGGCTATCTAATTGATAAGACGGAGTTAGAGTTATAATCTATATCCTTAAGATAATTTCATTCTCAATAGTGCTTACGGTCTGTATGACAATTGTCTTTTAGGATACAACATCTTCTTTTGATGAATGCAGCACTACAATTCATCAAAAATATCAAACTAAAAATGCTTTTCTCTTTTCTATGCACTATAGCTATACTTCCCTTAGAACAATATGCAAATGCCTAAGAGAGGAAAGGAATCGAATTGGATTGGATTGAATGAAATGCAATGGTCTAAGATCCTATTTATCGGTTTTAGGTGCTTTTTGGAAACATCCTTTCGGATTTAATTTGTTTGAATTGGTTAATCGGATTTGATCAAAGAAAGCCTTTGATACATCAATTCACTCCGTGATATGAAGATCAATCGATCAGATAAGCCAATCCATGTCCCGATATGACATTTCACCATTATGATCTGATGATCACGTGATCAGATAGATGGTTGCATGGCTTTAATATGCCATTTTAGGATCGGATGATCATCTTATCACCAATGGCATGATCCGACATGTGCCTTATCACCAACGATCATCAATGGCATGATCGGATAAACGCCTATCACCAATGGTCCACTGATGGTCAACTGTTGACCGTTCAATCGATGGTCAATAGTTCAACGGTCTTCTCATCAACGGCTATGATCAACCCTGCTTTGATCAATCATATCGGTCCATCGTTTGATCTCAGCCCCTCATCTTAATCTGATAAGTTTTCACCATCAAATCCTTATGATCAAGAAAATATTTAAATCTCCTCAAGCTTCTCACGACGATGCGCAGGTGTTAAATGCGCCTACAAAGCGCCCTTCGCACACGCGCATGCGCAAGCCTAAGAAACTTAAGCATATGAAGGAAGAGGTTTCCATATAAGTGAGCCTTCCTTTCTTAATTTTTTTGATGTGGGACTAAATATCCTCTCAATTTCTCATTCACCAACATAAGGAGGTAATGGACTTTCAAGGCCCATTAGTGTATTCAAGGCCTATTGGCCCATTTTTCCAACAAAGCTGACATGACTTTAAGGGTCTATTTGAATGTAAGGGAATGGAGAGAAGGAAATGAAAAGAAGAAGAAAGACCACAAGTTACCTTGTTTGGAAGAAGGATGAAAGAAAGAGGAAAAGGAAATGGGAGTAACATATTTTCCTCCTTTCCCTCATCAAGGATAAATTTGTTAATCCTCAAATCGAAGGGTAAGCTGGGGGAAGGAAAAAGTTAAGTCATTTTTTTTTTGAAAGATCAAAATATCCCTTCATTTTTATTCTTCATTCTTTCACTCCCACGGTTCATTTTCTATTTTGAAGGAATATAATTGTCACATAACTCTTTCCCTTCTTTTTTCCTCTCTATCCAAACAAGATAATTGCTATTTACCCTTGCTTCCCTTTCCATCATTTTTAAACAAAAGAAGAAGAGCAACCCTTCATTTTTCTTCATCCTTTTTCTTCTTTTTACTCTCTCCTTCCTTTCCCTCCAAAAATCCAAACAAAGCCTAAAAAAATTCCAATCCTAATCCTATTAATAGAAGAAACATAACATCAGCGGTTAGTATTGGACTTGAAATGATAACAACAACAACAATAATAATTTTTACATAGTTTAATGACTATACGGTATTCATGATTTCATTAGGCTTCATTTACCTTCATGCCTTCTTTTATATAAATTTATATGCTCCACTAATGAGCAAATTGAGGGTTGAAAATCGCATGGCTATCAAGACACGAGACTTTGGAGGGAAAAAAATTGTTTTTCAGTAATTTGGCCACGAAGGTTTGGAGTAGAGGTAAAATGTTCTTGAAAGTCATAGATAAACCAAAAAGTTAGTTTTAACTTAACTTGACCATAATAATAGATATTAGTAATAGCAGGTGATGCAAAATTTAAGATGAATAAAGAAGCTTAAATGAATTACTTCTTTCTCAAATGATTGATGTTAAAATTGTCCAATAGCATCAATTGTCAATGGTATTCATATGACGCATGAGATGCAAAAGTATGACGTGTGCTAAAGTATAAAACTAATTACTAACATATAAACTACATGAACTACTTCTTTCGCTAACAATGCTCATACAATAACCCAATAGGGCAATGGTGCAGCTTAAGTGATAGCAATTTAGGTATTCATACAAGAACTTGTATTTGAAGAAACTTTCCTACATAAGGTGTCTAGTGTTTCATTATACTAAATGAACATGCTCTTTTATGGAAAATGAGGGGTAGAGCCAAAGTATATATATTTATCATCTTTCACTTCATATTTAGGTTTATGAAAGCTCTTCTAATTGTGAATTATCTTCTTCATGATTATTCTAAAAGAGAGATATCTAAAGATGTAAATGTATTTGCTAGTCCACAGGGGAAGAAAGTGTTGTGGAAAAAATCCACTCCTTTTCATTTTTTGGAAAAAAGATTAATTTTTAGTTATATAAATGATACATTATTAATTTTACTAGGCCATTAGGTCCTTATGTAATGTTATTATTCAGCCACATAGCTTCACAACCGCAATTATGGGACCATATCAAGGTGAAGGGACACCAATATTGCGGTATTTTTTTTCAAAGATGACTTCAAATAAGAATAATAATTAATTATGAACATGAAAGAACAAAATCATGATCCAAGACAAGTATTTGGACATGTTCGATTGTATTGTGTTTACATTTAATCAAGATCAAGATAATAATGAGACAAATAGCTATAAGCTTGCTAGTCGGACTATGAACTAGCTGTTTAATATAAATTGACATGTCATAATGCAAGGGCATGGGTTATCTAGTTTGCTCTAGTGCATGTAACGATGCAAAAATATGGGTTACCCTGCATACAAGCAGTTTTTTTTTTTATAATCATGTACATTAAAAATTTGTATCTATATATACATTCAGTTATGTTTAGAGGCACAAAGTTATTGTTTAAGATAGGTGGTTGAATATGTTTAATTATGTTTTGTTTATCTTCAATCTAAGCCAACCAATGAAACAAAATGTTAATTGCTTACTTGTAAGCTGTCAATCCATGGTTCACTCACCTTTATTGCTCTAATGCATGCAATGACACAAAAACATGGTTTATCTTTTGTACAAGCAGTTTTCACCTCTATAGCTCTTTATGTTAGAAGTGTATATATACATATACTTATGCGTATGAAGATACCAAATCATGGTTAGTCAAACAAGTTTAATTATATTTTTGTTACCTACAATATATGGCAATTGATGAGATAAATTGTTCTTTGCTCAACTATGAACCAATTGCATATATGCCCAGTATAAGTCGCAATTGGATGATATGTGTCTGTGGCTTACATTTGAATTGCCTAATGTCCTCTTCAATGCATGCAATTTTCAGCTTTATAGTTGTTCATGTTAAAAGTAGACATGTGTACAATTATGTGTATGGTGAACAAAATCATGATTCTAGTTAAGTAGTTTAACATGTATATACATTGTTTTTATTTCAATATAAGTCATGGCAATGAGATAAACAATTTGAACTAGTTTGCAACAACGAACTAATTGTCAAGCATTCAAATTGGTGTATCATAATACATGAATGTGGCTTGTGCATACGAGTTACCCTAATGACTTACTAGTTCATGACTTACTAGTTTAGTATTACATGGTACCTCTCATGACATGTCATAGTATATGTTTGTGGCTCACACAATTAAATAGTGAATCGAAATAAGCAGTTGGTCAAGTTTAATTATATTGTGTGTACATTCAACTCAAGTAATGCAACAAATAGATATTTGCTTACTAGTCTAGCTATTAACCAAATTTAATAACACATCATGATATGCATTTGTGATTCATAGACTAGTAGAATAATGGATCGAGATAAGCAATTGGGAATGTTTAATAATATTGTATTTGGCATCCAATTAAAGTGAAGCAATACGGCAAATGACTACTTACTAGTCTATTTGTCAACCTATTCTATTGACATGACATAGAACATATTCATCCTTCATGCCACTAAGTCATCAAGATGGGCATTTAGACCTGTTTCTTTATATTGTGCTTACATTCAGTTTAGGTCAAACATGTGACAAGTTTGATCTTAGTTATATATGCATGTAAAAACTATGCATATAGAGGGCATTGTTGGTATGAATGCACAAATTTATGGTAAGAAACATGTTTCATTTTGTTAAATTGTTTTATATTTACCTTCAATATGAGTAAGCAATGAAGCAAATAGCTATTTGCTTACAACAATCTAATTATAAACTACTAATTCAATATAAGTTGATACATCATAATGTGTATCCACAGTCCACGCATCTAAATTTCCCTAGTGCATGTAATAATGCAAAAGCATGGGTCTCCTTGCATAAAAGTGGATTTTACTTTTATAACTATGTAAGTTAAACTTGCATATATATACGTAAATGTGTAAGCAAGAAAAAATCATGGTTCAAATAAGTAGTCCAACATGTTCAATTATACTGTGTTCATCTTCAATGGGGCAAATGGTTATTTGCTTACTAGTCCAACTGTCAAATATCTATCCAATATAACTTAGCATGCCATGATATGTATGTGTGGCCCACACATCTAAATTGCTTTAGTGCATGTAATATTAGAAACATGTCTCATTATACGCATGAGCCATTTTCACTTCTATGGTTGTGCATGTTAAAAGGGTCTTTATACATAACTACATGCGAAAGTACCGATCATGGCCTAAGATAAGTCGTTGAACTGTAATTATATAAATCAAGTAAGATAAATAGCTATGTACTTGCTACTTCACCATGAACAAATTGTCAAGTGTATAACACATTGTTATACAAGTCCATTTCTTGTAGACATGAGTTGTTCTAAGGACTTGCTATTTCATGACTTTGAATCTAGCTTTCATGACTTTTGTCACTCACATATCTGAATAATGAATCGGGATAAGCGTTTACAAATGTTTAATTATATTATGTCTACATTCAGTTTAACCCATGTAACACGATAAATAGATATTTACTTACCATTCCAGCTAGAGGCCAACTCACGTGAGATGTCATTGTATTTGGTCATGGGCCATGGACCAGAGTAATGGATGGCGATAAGCTAGCTCGCATTCAATTTGAGATAGGTAATGTGACGAATAACTCTATCCACCAATCTGGCTATCCAACTTGCTTTCCTATTGCATCATAAATCGTATTTATTGTTTGCCCAATTGAATTATGGATTAGGTTGAGGAGCGGAATATGTTTAATTATATTTTGTTTATGTTCAATTTCGAACAAATAATACGACAAATAGCTGTCTTCCTTACCAGCAAAGCTTTATAACGGCTAATAACATGTCATGAAAACTTAAATATCTCAAATATCTAATATTAACTCAAAATCATTATTAGAACCCTACATTAAAAAAAATGCAATTACATAGCCATACTTGTTTAAAGAGTATATAAAAAACCATATACATGCATGTATACTACTATAGGCAGAGATGGAGGACTGCATGAAGGAATTTGAAAGCTTGCTCTCTTGTTACATCATAAATCATAATCATTATTTGCACAATTAAATTATGAATTAGCATGAGGAGTGGGTTATATTTAATATTATCATGTTTACGTTCAGTGTCAGTCAAATAGTATGACAAATATCTATCTTCCTTACTAGCGAAGCTATGCAACGGCTAATAACACATTATGAAAGTTTGAATTTGTTGAATACGTAATATTAACTCAAAATCATTATTGGCACCTACATTAAAATAAAAAATTGCAATACTTGTTAAAATAGTAAATATACAAAGCTATATATAGGCATATATGCCACTATAGGCAAAAATGAGGGACTACATGAAGGAATTTGAAAACTTGCTATTCTGTCGCATCATAAATCATATTTATTGTTTGCACAGCCAAATTATGATTAGAATGAGAAGCGGGATATATTTAATTATATTATATTTATGTTCAGCTTTGATTAAATACTACAATAAATAGCTATTTTTTCTTACCAATGAAGGTACGGCTAATAATAACGTCATAAAAGCTTAAAATTTTTAAATATTTAATATTAACTTAAAATCATAATTAGTTTCCTACATTTAAAAAAAAAAATTGTTTGCAGTTACATAGCTATACCTGTTAAAAAGAGTATATTCAAAGCCATGTACATGCATGCATACCTCTGTGGGCAAAGACGGGACTCCGTGAACGAATTTGAGAAATTCAAGGTTGATAGGATGACTTGACCTTGCATGCATCTATTAAAGATTTTCTACGGATGTACGTAAAAAATAATGAGATCTACATGAAAGATTTTACAGCAGCCGAGGATGGTACTTAAAAAAAAGATTCTCGGGGACTACGAAAATAACTTTAGAACTTTCCACCTCCGTGCAGGTAAGACCGGGACTCACCGCTCAGCCCACTCAGCCAGCCTCCAAAAAGAAGGTCGTACTTTCTTCGCCGCATTAATTGCTCTCTCCCCGGCATTCAATGTCCTTTCTTTGCACGTCCCTTTCTTTCCCTCTATTCCCTTTCTTTCCATCTCCGAACGGAGTCCATTTAATAATTGTGACCTGTGTCATGTTATCTAAAGCCGGCTTTCCTCCCTACATTAATTGCTCTCCCTCCCTCCCTCTCTCTTTCTCTCTCCGCTCTCTCCTTTTATTTACCCCCGAGTCTCCAACCTCTCCTTCGCTGGTTCCATCCGTAGGTTTATCTCGAGTCTCCAATGGCAACTGAGGTCAGTTCTTGGGGAAGGACTTTAAGTGGGTACAAGAAGTGGGTAACAGGGAAGAAGAAGGGAGCATGGGAGAAGAAAGTCGAAGGCGACGACTTTCTCGTTGGCTGTCCAATCGAAGTTGAATCAAGGGATTCAAATCTCGACTTTCAGGTTTTTCCCTTCGCTATCTTTTTGATGTAAGGGTATTTCGCTTCTTTCTTTTTCGTCTTAATCAAGTTTTCACATCGTTTGCAGTTTTTTTTGAACGCTAAGGCATCATTTTTGCGCTTGTTTCTTTCGTATTTGTTGTTGAATTTTGATTAAAATTTAAAAAAAATTATCGAAATGCATCGCCATGAAAGCTAAAATCGAGCTATTTTCTTTTCTTTTCTTTAGGCTGTTTTAATTTCTTTGATAAAAATATTGTTATCAATATTATGTTGGCGATGATAAGCGTTTTCAGAAGCCCAGACCCACTCCGGCGCGCAGCCAAATCCAGGACCTCAACCTCCCGCCGCTCCCCGAAGGCGCTGACGACGACACCACCCCTCCGCCGCAAGGCTTCGCCGCGCTGGACCTCAACGTCGTGGCCCCAGTCCCATCGAAGCACCGCAACACCATCAAGTTCGTGAAGCTGGTCCTCAAGCAGTTCGAGCGAGAATCTAGAGGCAAGCCTCGTCAGGGAAGAATGGACGGCTCTCCTTCGTCATCGCCATCGTTGGTAGCGACGAACTCATCGATCAAGCGGCGCTGGAACCAGAAAGTAGCGGTGGGGGAAGCGGATGGCTCTGATTGGATCTTTGGGTCTCTGATGGCCGCCGGGTGCCCCAACTGCTTCTTCTATGTGATGGTGCCCTGGCAGGACCCTCGCTGCCCCAATTGTTGCTCGCACGTGCCGGTCCCTGCCATTTATAAGAAGCCTAGGGTCCATTTTTAGCTCATTCGATGAGCAACTTCAGAGCTAACAACTGCAATGAATTGTCACCTAGATAAAGAGAAGACACAAATAGGAGATAGCAGCTATTTTTCCTTTTTCTTTTTCCTTTTGTTGCCTCTCTTTCTTTTTCTCTTTCTCTCTTTGCAAAGAAAATGAGGAGGATCGTAATAATTGTTTTTCTCTCTCTTTTTATTGTTTATGTGTCTCTCTCTTCGCAAATAAAAGAAGGAGCATCTCTTGGTTTAAAGGGTTTTTTTTTTTTTGTTATTTTCGTTGTGGACCTTATTTTATAAATAAATAAATAAAATTCTTGCAAGTAATTTTGTTGGTGTTTCTTTTTGAATGCAACTTTATCTTAGAAATGAAGAATATGGAATGATATGATTTGGACTGGAGATCTTGAATGCCAAAAAATAAAAAGGCAAAAAAGCTAAGAAAGGATTTAAGTTTTTTAAAATTTGAATAAAGAAGGTAAGTTTATTGATATATATGTGTTTATTTATTCACACAGTTGTACTAGAAAGAGAAGAATAATAAACGATAGCAACATTTTAAGTGTGACAAATAATGATCGCCATTAATTTGAGATTTATAAGCATTCCTGAGAGGAAAGGTCTCTGTGCATCGGTGCAGGTCGCATGTATTGCGCGCGGTGATTGACTGCACATGCTAAGGACGTGATTGACCACACATGCTAAGAACAATTTTATCCTTTCGCGCATCGTACAAGCGGCCTGCACATGCACATAGTGCATGCGCTCCCGCACCACATGTGGCGCAGATGACTTTTCCTTTCTTGAATAAGGTGTGAACATTTATAATTAAATAATAAAATTTATTAAAATTTTCAATAATGCATTAGCACCATAACAATTTAGAAAATCAATAGGCTAAAGCAAAGTTCTAGAATATTTTAAGAATTTAGTAATTTTAAAACATTGCTGTTATGGATGGGCAATAGCCTTCATGGTGCTTTGAGTAGATTCAGCATCAAAATACATCAACATCAATCAACTCATGAGCAACTCCTTGTGCCCTTCATTAGCATTTCTTTGCAATAGTTCCAACAAATATTTAAACTATTTGGTCACGCCGTTATATGCATTTTTCAAGGAGGAGATGTTCAAAAGTACATACCAATCAATTAGAAACCTTTTTTCTTTTTAGCTTTTACATGCTTTGTATATCCTTTATATTCTTTTGGATTGGATAAATACTCACCTATTTTGTTACCAAAAATATATTCTCTTCAATCACTCTAAGAGAATAACATTTCCAATATTTAATTTTTCAGTTATCTAGATGAATGATTGATGTAAAACAGAGTATGAAAAGTTTGTACCAATATTTTAGCCAATAAAAATTGAGATGTTGAATGTCTGCTTCAAATTGGAGGGGAAAAAAAAGGAAAAAAAAGGCATCAAGAGAGTGGTTGATATGGTGAATTCAAAATCAACAAGTTTGTTGTGCTTCATTCAAAATTGAACATGCTTGTCTAGACAAACCTATATATCATATAATAGATTGAGAAACTTGCATAAAAAACAGGGAGAATTGTAAGATTTTGATTGTCATTAACAAGAGTGGGATGCTTATTTAGATAGATTATAGTATCCAAAATTTCGATACAATAATAATAAAGATCAATCCACTGTGTTTTTTAAGGTCCCTTGCCAACCAAATATTGCATCAACTACTATTGCATCAAACATGCAATTACGTTAAACACAATAAATTTTTTGGATCATTTGGAGTACATGAGAGTAGAAAACATGACACTATGAGAACAAAGAATTGATTGCTATTTTCAAAATAAACTAATAATTGCATAAAGTTAGAAACGGTTTGCCTATTGCATATAATTAAATGCATGATGTTTAGAAACAGTTCGCCTATTGCATATAATTAAATTCGTGATGTTTATCAACAAATAATAAGTGATGCTATAATGACTACATATAGGTACCTGCTCTATTTAATAATGTATTCCTAACTAAGGAATATATAACAATGGATGTTTGGACTAGACCTTGAAGACCAAATAAACCTAAAACGACCTCAAACTTTACTATTATTAAAAAAGTGGAGCCATAATTAACACAGAAAAGGCTTACGATTCTACAAAATAGACTTCAAATCTTCCATTTGAATATTATATATAGTAAATATTTGAATTAGACTAGAGTAATAAGGTGTATCCACATTGATTATCGATATTATGGCACATAAATTTTAAGATAAATAGCTAGCTAGCTCATCCTTTTCCATTATTTAATATATAATAGGGATGCTGCCACTAATATTCAAACCCTAAACCTTTCCCAATTAGAGAGAGATGTCTAGCCATTGCACTAAAGTTCGTTGAATTAACCATTGAAATTAATAGATGGATGTTTACAACAAAAATTAACATAGGTTGGTTATATTTATAAACTGGCTTTATCTTAACTAGTTAGCATCACCACTTTGGAGAGGTTGAGGTTTTAATCGTTGATGGTGATATCCCCATTATACTTGAAAAGATGGTTTCAATTTACAAGAAAGTAGCTCTCTAAATATTTATATCCTTTCTATACTTTATTACATGAGCAACAATATATTACTTGCAAGCATCCAAAATAGCATATATGTTTGTGTGATTTGAAGAGCAAAATCCAAATTCATCTTGTGCAATTTTTAAATTATAGATGGACTAATGTTTTTCTTCTTTTTAAAAAAGATTTAGGTAGGATATTATCTAGTCTTGTTGACCCATATTGATTTTGATGAAACACAAAATAATTAAGTATTGTGCTAATATTGTATCTATCAAGTTCAATCAATTTTAGGTTATTCATCATGGAACAATACACTTCATTTATCCCAGGTATATTGTGATTCATAATATAAGGTAATACGATTCATTTGACAAAATAACCTTCAAGTTTAATTATATTTGCATTGTCTTGAACTGGATTCAATTATCTTATAAATTTCTATTTATAATTCTATGATATTTTGAATCATCACCGAATTATGTTCTTAAACTATCTATATTTGGTTTGCCTTCGGAATTTGATGCTTACTGCTTGAATCTTGGGTTACCAATCTTTGATTTGGAATATCAAATTCTATTGCCTTCGGATTGGATGCTTAATGTTTGAATTTTGGGTTACCAATCTTTGATTTGGAATATCAGATTCTATTGCGTTCGGATTGGATGCTTCATGCTTGAATCTTGGGTTACCAATATTTGATTTGGAATATTAGATTCTATTGCCTTCGGATTGGATGCTTAATGCTTGAATCTTGGGTTACCAATCTTTGATTTAAAAAATTAGATTCTGTTGCATTCGGTTTGCCTTCCAACAGATACCTGCTAGGCTTGCTTAGCTTGCCTATATTTTATCATGATACAGCTAACTTCTTGGTACTTATTAAGCTAGCATGTTCCTTCTTTTAGAGCTCACGGCTGGTTCCCTGGCTTTTTCATTTTGGCATGCTAGTTGAAATTTTTGGCATGCTAATTCTTTGGAGCTCTCTATTGTCTTCGTGATTACAAATATTGGCATACCAACTTTATGCTTTTGGCATTCTAATTTTTTCCATGGTTCTGTTGTCTTTTTGATTACAAATATTGGCATACTGACTTTATGCTTTTGGCATTCTAATTTTTTACATGGTTCTGTTGTCTTTCTGATTACAAATACTGGCATACCGGCTTTATGCTTTTGGCATTCTAACTTTTTACATGGTTCTGTTGTCTTTCTGTTTACAAATTTTGGTATATCGATTTTTGGATTTTGGCATACCAATTTCATTTGGTTCTCTATTATTTTTTCTGGTACTCAAGTTGGCATACCGATTTTGAATTTTGGCATACCGATTTTGGATTTTGGCATACCGGTTTTGCTTCTTGGCATACCAATTTCTTGCCTAACGGCTGGCTCCTTCCAATTTTCAAATGTTGGGCTGCCAGTTCTTATAATTTGGAATGCCACTTTACTTCTTGCCACTGTTTTGGAATTTCTACTCGTGGCTCTCTTGGCTGGTTCATCCAAGTTTGCTCTCTCTCTCTTTCTCTCACTCCCTCCTCTATTTCACAATGGCTATATCATGATGATTTTTGTTATAAATAGTGAAGATGAATAGTGTTTCAGTGTGATAGTGATTTTTTAAAAAAATCACAAAAATATCAGTAGAAAATATTGAGAGAAAAATCATTTGAAAGAGAGATTCGTTAGAGGATTGTTAGAGTATTGTTTTGATTATTTTTAAGCCATCGGAGTTTATTTATTGCTGATTCTACAAGTGGTCTCAAAGCTCCATCTACCCTCATTGAAAAGCATTCAAAGCTACCTTGAAGGCTTCTATTGTGCTGCTACGTTTATTAAGGAAAGAAGCAACTTCGGAATTAGCTCTTCAAGTTGATAAGTATTTCTATTATTTAAATATGCTCATATATAGGAGCTTATTGTATTAAACATTATATTACTTATGCTTTGATTTGTTTCATAGTTGTGAAACATGATTGTGTAGAGGTTTATCCGGATTTGTATTTGTAAGGCTTACTTATGCCTGGAGACAAGTGTTGCTAGCTAGGTTGGCTAGCTGTAATTAGTGAAAATACCCAAGGTATTCTTGGAGAGTGGATGTAGGTGCAGGGTTGGCACCGAACCACTATAAATATTGTATGTTTGATTGTGATATATTTTCTGTGATTGATTATGTATTAGATTCACTTCACTACACGATATTTATTTGTAAAAGAATATAAGTGCAAATACTTGATAGCCGATTAAATTTTTAAGAAACCCAATTCATCCCGCTCTTGAGTTACTAGATCTAGGCAACAAGTGGTATCAGAGCAGATGCTCTTATTGTTAAGCCCTAAAAAGCTTAGAGTTAAAGATTATGGCGACCTTATTGAGTGAGGGATAATCCACTAATAGGCCACTGTTATTTAATGGCATAAATTATGGATATTAAAAAGCTAAAATAAAAATTTTCAAGCACTTGACTATGACTTATGGAGTATCATAGTAAATGGTCCTCATACATCCATAACTAGATTAGATAACATGATAATTCCTAAACAAAATGAAATGGGATGAACATGATAAAAAGTTGGCTCAGCTCAATGCTAAGGCCATGAATGTTTTGTATTGTTCATTGGATGCTAATGAATTTAATTGCATATCTACTTGTTTATCTGCTAAAGAGATTTTAGATAGATTAGAGATTACCCATGAGGATACTAATCAAGTGAAAGAATCTAAGATAAATATGCTTGTCCATAAATTTGAATTATTTAAGATGGATGCTTGTGAATCAATTTTTAAAATGTTTACTAGATTTACTGATATTATAAATGGGCTTAAAAGCCTTCGCAAATCATATACTAATGCTGATCTTGTAAGGAAGGTATTGTGATCTTTTCTTAGGTCTTGAAAGGCTAAAGTCACTGCTATTCAGGAGGCCAAAGTTACTGCTATTAATGTTTTACCCTTGAAAGAATTGTTGGGATCCTTAATGACTTATGAGCTTCAAATTAAACAACATACTGATGAGGACGAGTCAAAGAGAAGGACTATAGCTTTTAAAATTTTTGAGCAAAAAAAAAGAGTCAGATGAATCTGAGGATGATAGTGATGATGAGGACATGGCCCTCAACACTAGAAAGTTTAATAGATTCATGAAAATAAGAAAGTTCGAAGGAAAAAGGAAACCATTTACAAGAGGAGATGGAAACAAAGAAAAGGAAAAAAAATTATCTATTATGAAGGAAAGAAGCCGAGACACTATAAATTGAAATGTTCACAACTAAAGAAAGGTTCCAAGAAATTTAAGAAAAAGGCAATGATGGCTACATGGAGTGATTATGTAAATTCAAGCTCCAAGGGAGCAGAAAAGAATGAAGTAGCTAATCTTTGCTTTATGGTGGATAACAGTGAGGTAAGTCCAAGTTTCCTTGATGATTTTTTATTTGAAGAACTGCATGGTGCATTCTATGAGTTAGTTGATGATTTACTATCCTTAGTTTCAAAAATAAAGATTTATTTAGAAAATAATAAATATATTAAAGAAAATGAATCTTTGAAGAAAGAAAACAATAATTAAAAAAATAAAATTGACAGACTTAAACCTATAGTGGATAAATTTACTTTGGATTTTTTAAAATTAAATATGATTTTAGATAGCCAAAAAGCTATTTTTGATAGAGCAGGATTAGGATACAATTCTCTTAGAAAATAAAAGTTTTTGAAAAATATTTTCATACATAATGGTCAATCTTCTAATATTACTTGCTTTAAATGTGGTTTAAAGGGATATAAGTCCTATGCATGTGATAGTATTTGAAAGATTTGGGTTTCAAAAGGAACCATTTTATCTAACCCCAAAGGATCCAAGAAAGCTTGGGTACCTAAGAGCAAGACGTGACATTATGTTTACATGTGTATCTTGCAACCCGTAGATCTAAACGAAAATGGTATCTTGATAGCGGATGTTCAAGGCACATGATTGGTGATGAATCACAGTTCATCACTTTAGAAGCTAAAGATGGAGGTATGATCACCTTTGAAGATAATGGCCAAAGTAAAATCATTGGCATTGGTAAAATTGGTGTCACACCTCATACATATATTGATAATATCTTGTTAGTTAGTGGTTTAAAGCATAACTTGTTAAGTATTAGTCAATTATGTGACAAAGGTTTTAAAGTGATTTTGGCATCGTCTGTTTGCATTGTTTCAAATCCTGCTGATAATTGTATGAAATTTATTGGTCATAGGCATAAAAATGTTTATACTTTTGATTTGATTATTTAAATGACTGATTTTGATTGTCTAGTTGTTATGAATGCTAAAATTGCTGAATCGAGTTGGTTATGGCATCGTAGACTTGCACATGTTAGCATGGATCTTCTTTCAAAACTATTTAAAAAGGATCTAGTCAAAGATTTACTAAAATTGAATTTTGAAAAAGATAAGATTTGTGATGCATGTCAACTAGGAAAACAAACTAGAGTTTCATTTAAATCTAAAAATATGATTTCAACTAATAAACCATTGGAATTATTGCATATGGATTTATTCGGACCGACTAGAACTACAAGTCTAGGAGGTAAGTGTTACAATTTTATAATTATGGATGATTTCTCTTGATTTACTTGGGTTTTATTTTTAGATAGAAAAGATGAAGCATTTTCTACATTTCAAAACTTATTTAAAGAGATTACAAATGAAAAGAAGTTTCGGTTTTATCGATTCGGAGTGATCATGAAAAAGAATTTAAAAATTATTTCTTTGAAAGTTTTTGCAATGAGCATGGCATTAATTATAATTTTTCTGCACCTAGAAAACCTCAACAAAATAGGGTTGTAGAAAGAAAAAATTAAACTTTGGAAGAAATGGCCCGTACCATATTGTTGAGAGCAATCTCCCAAAGTACTTTTGGGTAGAAGCAATTAACATCTTATGTTACATTTTAAACCGAGCTTTGATTAGACCTATTTTGAAAAAGACCCCTTATGGGCTTTACAAAAATCGAAAACCCAACATTACATATTTTCGTGTTTTCGGATGTCGATGTTTTATATTGAATAATGAAAATTCAAATCTTGACAAGTTTAATCCAAAATCCGATGAAAGTATTTTTCTTGGTTACTCTTCTTCTAGTAAAGCTTACAGAGTTTTCAACAAAAATACTTTAGTAATTAAAGAATCAATTCATATCACTTTTGACAAAACTAATGATCTTCCAATGAGGGAGAGAGGCTATTGATGATGCAGGAGAAATTAAAAATCAAGTGAAGGAACTTACTTTGGAGAAAAAAGAAGACTCAAATATTCAAACAATCAAGAAGAGGCAAATCATGAAGAACTATAAGGTAATCATGACCTAGAAAAAGGTTGGAGGTATGTACACAATCATCCAAAGAAATTTATTATTGGTGATCTCATGCATGGTGTTAAAACTAGATCTTCATTTAAAGATACTTATAATAACTTAGCATTTGTGTCTCATATTGAACCTAAATGTTTTGAAGATGCTAAAGATGATATAGAATGGATAAATGCTATGCATGAAGAATTAAACCAATTTGAGAGGAATAATGTATGGACTCTAGTTAATAGACCTCATGATCATCCAATTATTGGGACTAAATGGGTATTTAGAAACAAGTTGGATAAGCATGGCAATATAGTTAGAAATAAAGCAAAACTAGTAGCTAAAGGTTATTATCAGAAAGAAGAAATTGATTTTGATGAAACTTATGCTCCTGTTGCTAGACTAGAAGCTATTAAATTGTTACTTGCTTTTGAATGTTTTATGAATTTCAAATTATATCAAATGAATGTTAAAAGTGCTTTCCCAAATGGATATATTGCCGAACAAGTGTTTGTCGAGCAACCATCAGGATTTGAGAATCACTAGTTTCCAAACCATGTTTTCAAATTGAACAAAGCATTGGTTTGAAGCAAGCTCCTTGAGCGCGGTATGAACGATTAAGCAAATTCTTGATTAGCAATGAATTCATTAGAGAAAATGTTGATACAATACTTTTTATTAAAAGAGAAAATGATGATATGCTTATTATCCAAATTTATGTTGATGACATCATTTTTGGTTCTACTAACGAAATATTATGTCAAGACTTTGCAAAGCTTATGCAGAAAGAGTTTGAGATGAGCATGATGGGTGAGCTAAACTATTTTTTCGGACTACAAATCAAGCAAAGTAAAGATGGAATCTTCATTTGCCAAAGCAAATATATCAAAGAAATGTTAAAGAAATTTGGCATGGAGACTTCCAAGTATATCGGTACACCTATGAGCTCTTCTTGTAGACTAGATTCTTGTAGTACTGATAAAAGTGTTGATATAAAATTATATAGAGGAATGATAGGATCTTTATTGTATTTAACTGCTAGTAGGCCAGATATATTATTCAGTGTATGTATGTGTGCTAGATATCAAGCTAATCCTAAGGAACCCCATTTATTAGCAGTTAAGAGAATATTTAAATATTTAAGTGGTTCAGTAAACTTAGGATTATGGTATGACAAACAATCTAGCATAGACTTAATAGGATACACTGGTTCAGACTTTGCAGATTATAAATTAGATAGAAAATCTACTAGTGGAACTTGCCAATTTCTAGGTGTTGATTTAATCTCATGGTTTAGCAAGAAACAAATTTCAGTGGCAATGTCCACAGCTGAGGCTGAGTAAATTGCGGCAGAAAGTTGTTGTGCACATATCTTATAGATTAAACAACAACTAGAAGATTATGGCATTAAACTTAAATATATTCCCATAAAATGCGATAATACTAGTGTTATTAATTTAACCAAAAATCCTATTCAATACTTAGGACAAGACATATAGAGATTAGGCATCATTTTATTAGAGATCATATTAATAATGGTAATATTATGCTTGAGCATGTTTATACTGATTTGCAGCTCGCTGATATTTTCACAAAACCCCTTGATGAATCAAAATTTTATGAAATTAGAAGAGAGCTTGGTATGCTTGACCCTTCTATTTAAATGAGTCATCATGATTGTTTAATTTATATACACACCTATACTCATTATGATTGTATGAAGTTTATGTCATATGAATCGCAACTGTATGATCTTCATATTCCTTATTTTTAATATTTTTATTGGATCAATTTCAAATTATTTCGAATGATGTAATGAATGAATGGAATCTTTTCTGGTAATTTAATTGGTCTACCAGTTTTCATGTTTTGGTATTCCACTTTTTGGCAACCAGCCTACCAGATTTCCTATTTTGGAATACCAACTTTTCATTGTTGGTCTTCCAACTAAGGAAATGGGAACCGACTACCACTTAAATCCTTCTTGCTCTCAATTTCACTCTTCTCCAAGCGTACATCACCTTTTTCTTCTCCAAGCCGAGCGTGTTCTTTCTCTTCTCTTCAAGCTTCTTTTCTTCTTCATTCCAACATCATATTCCCTTGCTTTCTTTGGATCAATGGCTCCTAAAGGTAAATCTGTGCATGGATCATCATCCCAAGGCATTAGTGAGTGCTCTTCTTCTAATCCTTTAGTTTTTAATCTATGATTAAAAGATCTGTAGCATTTAAAAAAATATTGATTTTGAGTTTTTAGCTTCTGAGAATTTTTTCATTAGAGAAAATTTAGCATATCAAGGATGGAAACACTTACTTAAGACAAACCTACCCATTTACCCCAATCTTGTTAAAATTTTCCATCATAATATTAGTTTTGGAATGATAGAGTAACTTCAACTATTAAAGGTGTTAGAATTAAATTTGATGAAAATTCTTTGAGTCAAATTTTGAACATTTCAAATACTGATTTTGGTGAAGACACTCTTGATGACAGAAAGTATAAATTAGAAACTATTTTTGATATTGATGATGCTTCTAATATTGATTGTGTTTTTGCTAAAGATCTGAATGCGGAAATGAGGTTACTTCAAAGTATTGTTTCTCGCTGTCTCACTTCTAGGAGTGGTAGTTTGACTATGTGAATGATCGAGACTTAACCTTCACGTTTCATGTTGTAACCCAAACTCATCTACACCTACCTAGAAAAATGATTTATGTGATGAGAGAGGCTGTTAGTAGATCTAGAGCTGTCCTACCCTATGGTCTACTTCTTACCCATATATTTAATCATTTCGATGTTAATGTTAGGGGTGAGAATGTCTACACCTTAGCGATAATGATGTTTACAATGAGTGTGTCTTAATTCGTATGGGTTTTGCAAAGGTAGATGGCCTTTGGACTAGGAGCAAAGAAAAAATGCAAGAGCTTTCTACACCTGTCTAGGGGAAGCAATTTACTGTACCTCAGAAAATTTTCACTGAACCACAGAGTTACCTTTCTGTTTCTGCTAAAAATCAAAATTATCCTTTTGTTTCTAATGTACCTTAGAATTTTACTTCTATGTTTACTGATCCTCCTATAAATTATTCTTGCATGTTTACTGATCAAGGTTTTATGCCTTTGGACCTCAATCTTTCTATTAATGTTAATCCTTCTTTTGTTAACAATTTTACTGCTGATCTGAATCCACCTAATGTTTCACCATCCGCTCATAATCCTTTCCAACCAAGTCATCCTATGGTTACCAAAATGGACCCTGATGATATGAAAACTTTGGTTTATGGGATTTTTGATATTATTTCTCTTGGTGGATCTGTCAAAGTTAATCTTCTTGTTCTTCTGATACTACCATGATTCCTCACATATCTTCAATGCTTTCTACCCTAAGTGAAATCAAATTAAGCCTGTATGATTTACAACGTAGTGTGACAATCATTAAAGGAAAGGCATTCAATTATGGTATTATGATGGATATTTCTAATTTCTTTGCCGAGTTAGGCAAGCTGAGAAAGGATGTGAATTTCTTGTTGGTTAGTGTTGGCATTGCAAGTAATAAGATGTCTTCTTTCAGATTGTAAACTGTCAAAGCCCAACATGCTCTTGATAGTCATTCTAAGCTTATTACTGAGTATCACAATATGCAATAAGAGATTCAATCTTTTATGTCTCAGTTGTCTCCTAATGTTGAAGACCCCACTCGATGACCTGCCCCTCATTTGACGTCATTTCATCCTTCTAGACATGCTTATGGATCTTCTTCGTCTTCTCGTTGATGTCATAAACTGATGCTACTTATGAATATTTGCTTATGCTGCTCCTGCCTATGTTACTTCTGTTATTTTGAACTTATGTTGTTTTGAAACTATGTTTCTTATTTATTATGTTTGTATGGATTGTATAACTACTGCTTACTATTGAGGACCAATGTGTGTATTGGCTTGTAAGTTATTAATGACTGATTTGTATGGTTTGCAAGATTTGTTTAATTTCATTTGCACTTCATAATATATGCTTAATGTTGAATATTTCATGCTTATCATTACTTGCTATACTTCATTCATTCCATTGAAGAAAAGACATACAGTGATAGATGCAAACTCTTTCACCTTCTTTTTGATTAATGGCAAAAAGGAAAAGAAATGAAAAGCATACACTCTGATTTTAAAAGCTTTTATAAATTTTTTTAGAAATGAAATGCACTTCATAATCATGGGGGAGAAATAAAAAAACACATTCTGACTTTCAATGTTATGTTTCAAAAACTTGTTTTAAAAAATGGAATGGGTGAAATGGAAAGCATACACTTCATAATTCTGATTTTAAAGCTTTCATGCATTCTATTGTTGTTTTTCTTTATAGAAAAATGAAATGCATATTTTTGAAAACTCTAGTGTATCAAAACTAAAGGGGGAGCTTTGCAAGATATAATATTTTAAAAATCAAGTTTCGATATATTACAAATATATTTTGGCATGCACTGTCTTATACTTCAAAGTTGCAAGAAATGCTTTGATTGAATTACTTATCTCTTATTGAATACTTAATGGTTTTATCATCATTAAAAAGGAGGAGATTGTTGATCCCATATTGATTTTGATGAAACACAAAATAATTAAGTATTGTGCTAATATTGTATCTATCAAGTTTAATCAATTTCAAATTATTCATCATGGAACAATACACTTCATTTATCCCAGGTATATTATGATTCATAATATAAGGTAATACGGTTCATTTGACAAAATAACCTTCAAGTTTAATTATATTTGCATTATCTTGAACTTGATTCAATTATCTTAAAATTTTCTATTTATAATTCTATGATACTTTGAATCATCACCAAATTTATGTTTTTAAACTATCTATATTTGGTTTGCCTTCGGAATTGGATGCTTAATGCTTGAATCTTGGGTCACCAATCTTTGATTTGAAATACTAGATTCTATTGCCTTCTGATAGGATGTTTAATGCTTGAATCTTGGGTTACCAATCTTTAATTTGGAATACCAAATTCTATTGCCTTCAGATTGGATGCTTAATGCTTGAATCTTGGGTTACCAATCTTTGATTTGGAATACCAGATTCTATTACCTTCAGATTGGATGCTTAATGCTTGAATCTTGGGTTACTAATCTTTGATTTGGAAAATAGATTCTATTGCCTTCGGTTTGTATTCGGGTTGCCTTAGGTTTGTATTCGGATTGCCTTCGGTTTGCCTTCCGATGGATGCCTGCTAGGTTTGCTTAGCTTGCCTATATTTTTTCATGATACAGCTAGCTTCTTGGCACTTATTAAGTTGGCATGTTCCTTCTTTTGGAGGTCACGGCTGGTTCCCTGGCTTTTTCGTTTTGGTATGCTAGTTGGGATTTTTGGCATGCTAATTCTTTGGAGCTCTCTGTTGTCTTCTTGATTACAAATATTGGCATACCAACTTTATGCTTTTGGCATTCTAATTTTCTACATGGTTTTGTTGTCTTCCTAATTACAAATATTGGCATACCGACTTTATGCTTTTGGTATTCTAATTTTCTACACAGTTCTGTTGTCTTTCTGATTACAAATTTTGGCATACCGACTTTATGCTTTTGGCATTCTAATTTTTTACATGATTATGTTGTCTTCCTGGTTATAAATTTTGGCATACTGATTTTTAAATTTTGGCATACCGATTTCATTCGGTTCTTTATTGTTTTTCCTGGAACTTAAGTTGGCATACCGATTTTGAATTTTGGCATACCGGTTTTGAATTTTGGCATACCGGTTTTGCTTCTTGGCATACCAATTTCTTGCCTAACAGCTAGCTCCTTCCAATTTTCAAATTTTGGGCTGTCAGTTCTTGTAATTTGGAATGCCACTTTACTTCTTGCCACTGTTTTGGGATTTCTACTCGTGGCTCTCTTGGTTGGTTCATCCAAGCTTGCTCTCTCTCTCTCTCTCTCACTCCCTCTTCTATTTCACAATGGCTATATCTTGATGATTCCTATTATAAATAGTGGAAATGAACAGTATTTCAGTGTGATAGTGATTTTGAAAAAGAAAAATCAGAAAAATATCAGTAAAAAATATTGAAAGAAAAATTATTTGAAAGAGAGATTTGTTAGAGGATTGTTGGAGTATTGTTTTGATTATTTTTAAGCCACTAGAGTTTATTTATTGCTGATTCAACAAGTAGTCTTAAAGCTCCATCTACTCTCATTAAAGAGCATTCAAACTATCTTGAAGGCTTTTATTATACTGGTGCATTTATTAAAGAAAAAAAGCAACTTTAGGATTAGCTCTTCAAGTTGATAAGTATTTCTATTGTTTAAATATGCTCATATCTAGAAGCTTATTGTATTAAACATTCTATTACTTGTGCTTTAATTTGTTTCATAGTTGTGAAACGTGATTGGATAGAGGTCTACATGGATTTGTATTTGTAAGGATTACTTGTGCCCGAAAATAAGTGTTGCTAGCTAGGTTGGCTAGCGGTGATTAGTGAAAATACCCAAGGTGTTCTTGGGGAGTGGATGTAGGTGCAGGGTTGGCACCAAACCACTATAAATATTATGTTTGATTGTGATATTTTTTTTGATTGATTGTGTATTAGATTCACTTCACTACACGATATTCATTTATAAAAGAATATTATAAGTGCACATATTTGATAGCCGATTAAATTTTTAAGAAACTCAATTCATCCCCCCCTCTTGGGTTGCTAGATCTGGGCAACAAGTCTCAATCCAACTAGATCTAAGGCATGTTTAATGTTATTACGACTTTTTTTTAAAAAAAAGACCAAAGAGAAGTTAAAGACTAAATTTAGATTTTGAGAATGTATTTTTTTTTTTTTGAAATAAGTCTTATTTTCTACTTTTTAACCTTTAAAAAATGTATTTGGTAAGTGAGAACAAAAATACTTTTATTTTCATTATAAACAACACCTTTTAAAAGAGTACATAATGTGGTGACTTCTTTTTAGGTAATATGGGGTCTAAATTTTTAGTAAACATAAACCCCCACTATTAATTACTTTTGCTCTAGGGGTTGAAAAACTTTCAATTAAAAGATCATAGTCATTGTTAGCCTTGTAGTGCACTCTTATTTTGAGAAAAAAATATCCTTTTGCCTATGGAACATGACTCCAATTTTTGATGAAGAAAAGCTCTAAGGGTTTTGAAAGAATAGGACTCAAGAACTTTGATGAATAAAGCCTCTAAGGGTTTTGATAGAGTAGGGCTCTATAGTTTTGATAAAGCAAGTTTACAGTTCTTAATGGAGTGAGGTTCTAACTTTTGATGGAGCAAGGCTCTGATATTCAATGGAGTAGAGATCCAAGACTTTATGAAGTAAGACTTCGATCTTTAATAGAGCAAGGCTTAAAAGTTTTGTTGGAGAAAGAATCTAAAGTTTTGATGGAGTAAAGCTCCTATTATGATGGAATAGGGTTCTAAGATTTTAATGGAGTAAGGCTTTGATTTTCAAAATTTTGATGGAGCAATACTCCAAATCTTTGATGGTGGAGGACTTTAGAACTTTGATAGAGCAAAGATTCAGTCTTTAATGGAGCAGGACTTCAGAATTCTGATAGAGCAAGGGTTCAAAGTTTTGATTGAATTGGAAGCATAGTTTCTCTTTAGCTTGAACCAAAATGTTGGCCCAGATGACAACCCAAGAGGGGGGGAGGGGATGAATTGGGTTCTTTAAAAAATTTTATATTTAAAACCAATTAATGTGCACAAGTGATGTGATGTAATAAATGCTGAATACAATATAAAAGAGAGAGAGAGAAAGATAAGCACGACAAACACATAAGGTTTTTAGTGGTTCGGTGTTAGCCACACCTACGTCCACTCCCAAGCAACTCTTGGGTTCACACTATAATCATCCTGATTACAACTGAGTTGTTTTGCAAGATCACAACTCGAACTCATTGTTTAACACGGGGTCACAACGAACCCAACTGATTTTTATCGGTTCACCAGCATAAAACCTAACGTAAGCTACTCTTAGCTTACCCCGAGGTCAACTACCTCAACTAATTCAATCCCCCTAATTGAATTAGAAAATAAACAATTCAATATATATTTAAAGCAAATTAAAAGCTCATCAAATGAGCAAATAAATAATATGAATAAATGAGAATAGAAAAGCTTGTTTTGAAGCAATGTGAAGTTGAGCTTTGAACTCTTCTCTTCTGAATGGGCTATCAAGATTTAACTCCGATTCTTGAACAAGGCTCGGTAAAGAGAAGGTTAAAAATTTAGGACTCTTGCTCTTTTTCTTCAAAACGTTGGAAATCCTTCGGATTTGATCTTGGAAGACTTTTAGATTTCTCTTCTATTTCTCAATAACAATTAGGCTTTGACTAAGAGAATCTCCTCTTTGGGATTTCTTGATTTCTCGCTTTTTCTTCTTATTTTTCTTCTCATTTTTCTTCTTTTCTCTTGTTCTTTGTTTTTTGAACGGACGAAGCCTCTTTTTATAATCCTTCTTAATCCATAATTTGGTGAAAAATAGCCGTTGAAATGTACTTAGATTAGTTTCTTACGCAAAGAAATAGATCCGTTGGAGGGTAGGTGAAGAAATGTGACCGTTGGAATCGACTCTGACAGATTTGAAAAATCACCTCTAATAGGTTGGAGTCGGATTCAACTTTTCAGGTGTCGGCTCTAAGTCGGGTTTCCAAAAATAGTAATAAAAATACCGTCGTAGAGTCAGCTCCGAGATTCTATGGTGTCGACACATCGCGAGCTAGAGTCGGCTCTAATCTTCGAGGGTGTCGGCTCTAACAATGTCCCAAAAATGTTGTCTCTATTTCTCAGGTCAGAGTTGGCTCTAAATTTTTAAGTGTCGGCTCCAAATACTGACGCAGAAAATAGTTCTTTGTATCTCAGGTTAGAGTTGGCTCTAACTTTCCAGGTGTCGACTCTAAACCGTGTCAAAAGTTTCAAACTGTTCTGATATGCTCTGGAGTCGGCTCTAATAACTGTGGGTGTCGGCTCCAACTTCTGAACTTTGACATATACCAATAAAAACTTATTCAAACTGATTTTCTATATAAAATTTGAATGATTTACCTTTCTAAATTCCTGAAACATATGCCAATTACATTAGTAACACAAGGAATATACTCATGGCTTTTGTTAATCATCAAAATCAATAAGTGGGTCAACACAAAAGTATAGCTTCTCTTTGACTTATATCAAAAGAAGGGCTTCTCTTTAACTCCAATTAGGAGCATGGCTCCTCTTTGACTTTAATCAGGAGTAGGTCTCTATTATAACTCAAGTTGGCTCAAATTAGTAGCAAGGCTCTCTTTTGAGTCAGGCCAGTCTCAATTTAGGAGCAGAAATTTTTCTTTGGTTCAAGTTATGGCTCAAATTAGGAATGTTAGAGTTTTTTTAAAGCTTGAATTAGGTTTGATTTAGGAGCAGAGCTCCTTTTAGTCAAGTAAGGCTCCTCTTTTATTTGAGTTAGGGTTAATTTAGGAGTAGGATTCTTTTTTAAGTTTAGCTAGCTCGATCAAGACTCTCCTCTTGACTTGATTTGAAGCCAGGGCTCTCTTTTAAGCTGGTTTGGGCTTGATTCTTTTGCTTGATCTATGAGCTAATCTCTCCTTTGAGTTGGCTTTGTTTGAGAGTAGGACTCCTTTTTAAAACTTGATTTGAGAAAAGGACTCTATGTAAGGCTAACCTGAGAGTGGGACTCTCTTTAGAGTCTTGACCTAAGAGTAAGACTTTCTATTGAGACTTGACCTGAGAATATGACTCTCTTTTGATGTTCTACATGAGAGTAGGACCCCCCTTTGAGGTTGATCTATGAATAAGACTTCTTTTGACTTTGATTTGAGGGTAAGACTCACTTTTAAGGATCTATCAGAAAGTAAGACTTTCCTTTGAGACTGATCTAAGAGTAGAATCTTTCTTTAATGTTTAATGTAAAAGTAGGACTCTCTTTTGAGATTGACCTATGAGTGAGACTCTCTTTTGAGGCTCTATTTGTGAGTGAAATTCTTCTTTGAGATAGGACTTCCCTTTGAAGATTGATCTAGGAGCAAAACTCCCTTTTGAGGCTTTATTTAGGAATAAAACCCCCTTTTGGGGCTGACTTAGAAGCAGAACTCCACTTTAATGCTATACCTAAGAGTAGACTCTCTTTTAAGGCCCTATTTGGGAATAGAATTCTCTTTCAAGGCTGACGTAGGAGTAGGATTCCCCTTTGATGCTATACTTAGAAGTAGGATTCTTTTTTGATGCTCTATTAGGAGTAGGACTCCTATTTGAGGCTTTACTTGGAAGTAGGACTCTCTTTTCTTCTTTGAGGCTAAACTTGTAGTAAGACTCCTTTTTAAGGCTCTATCTGAGAGTAAGACTTTTCTTCCAGGTTGACCTAAGAGTATGACTTCCTTTGAGGCTTACTTAAGAGTAGGACACCCCTAAAGCTCAACCTTAGAGTAGAACTCTTCTTTAATGCTTGACCTAGGAGTGGGACTCTTATTTGATGCTTGACCTAAGAGTAAGACTCTCTTTTGTAGCTTGACCTGAGATTTAAGATTTTTAATTAAATCCATTTATTGCCAATACTTTCTTTTATTTTATAATCATTCTATTCTAATCAATTAAATCGATTGAATGGTTGTTCGTACTGAAATGAATTAAAATTGATAAGAAGTTAGTCAATGATGTTTGAGCATGAAACTTTTTTGAGTGTTTATTTATTCTCCATCGGTACCTGTGGATTGATCATAAGTCAAAAGATGATTAGAGCACTTATGTGTCTTGAGTTATATTCAATTCAATTAATATCAATCTCCTAATATTTTTTTATGTTGCCAATTAAAAGGCAACTTCTTCTCAACCTTTGTTATAGCTATTGCGACTGCCGGAGCAACTATTGAGCTAACTATTGTTTCATCAATCCAACATAACAAAAAATCAACTCTTATCAATCAATTGAATTTGTTGAATAATAAGTTATGATCACGAGAATGGGTTCTTCACTTCCACTGATATGTCTAACAGCATTAAGACTATCCATTGATTTATTTAGTCCACACCTATGTTTAACTTATCGTTGTATAGCATCGAATTGAACCATAATTTTTTCATAGTCTTTTTGTGCCCTATTTGATGAAAATATAAGAATGGATAGTCATTCCATAAATAATCATTTTACTATTTTATGTCCTCTCAGAATTAAGCATATGAATTCGATTATTAGATTGAATCCAATTATTAGAAGGATAGAGGTAGAGGTAGAGGTAAAGATATAGCTATTGATAACTTGAATGTCTACTTAGTCCTAAATAGAGTATAGTGGAGGAAGCAGATTCATGTAGCCACCCATGTAGTTGAGAAAAGGCTTAGATGAGTTGAGTTGAGTTGAATCCAATTATTAGGACTGTTACCTAATAAGATAACAATAACATAAAAAGTGAGTATTGAAAGAAATGTTTTTTTTTTTTGGTACGAGTGTGTTGGGGGGTGGGGGGGGGGAGGGATTCCATAGTATCACTTCAATATATTAATAGAATCTTTTTTCCTTTTTGATTTGATTTAAGAGCATAGCTCCCTTTTGAGCTAACTTGAGTTTGATTTGAAGTACAACTCTCCTTTGTGCTAGCTCAACATAGGAATAAGATCCTCATTTTAACTTAATCTAGGATCATTGCTCCTTTTTAAACTAGCTCGAACTTGGTCTGAGAGCAAGGCTCTCCTTTAATTTTATATAGGAGCAAGGCTCCTCTTTAGCTATCTCATGTTCAATTAGAAAGCAAGGCTCCCCTTGACTTGATTTCGGAGCATGGCTTGCTTTTGAGTTTATTTAGGAGTAGGAATATCTTTTAGC
This sequence comes from Calamus simplicifolius, assembly GCA_900491605.1. Classification (NCBI taxonomy): domain Eukaryota; kingdom Viridiplantae; phylum Streptophyta; class Magnoliopsida; order Arecales; family Arecaceae; genus Calamus; species Calamus simplicifolius. Next base: position 44,936 of record UESW01004121.1, on the reverse strand, counting down.
TTAATTTAGAAGTAGGGCTTTCGTTTGAGCTAACTCGACCTAATCCACAAGCATGGGCCTCCTTTGACTCTTTTTAGGAGCAAGACTCCCCTCTGAATTAATTGTATGAACATGATTCCCTTTTGAGTTGGATCTGAGAGTAAAACTTCCTTTGAGCTTAATCAAGCTCGATCTAAAAGTAAAGCTCTCCTTTGACTTGATCAGGCTTGATCTAGGCTTTTATGCACTTGGATTAGGTGCAATGCTCCTCTTTGATTTTGATCAGCAATAGGGCTCGAGTTGCTTTTAGATTCAAGCCCCTTCTAGACTTCTCAAGCCACTTATGAGCTTGAGCTCTTCTAAAGATTTGGGATTAGACCATTGCGAAAGGGAAAAGACTTGCTACACCATCCTTTGGTATAGCAAGCATACACGAGCCATGCGGATTGGCCACCCACACATGCCGGCAAGCTACTGCACGCGCACCAGCACACACGGGTGGCCAATCCACAGGCTGATGCGCGCTTGCTATACCGAAGGACGATGCAGCAAGACTTTTCCTTGTAGGCTCTTATACAAGGCTCTAAGGCTTGAGTCAATGGTTAACGAGCCTACTATGAGCTGCTTCAGGACTTGAGTTAGGATCGAGCACCGGCTACTGTAGGATATTACGTTATGTCTCTCCTTGGCTTTAGTTGTTTAGCTCTAGGGTTGCTTCAAATAGAAGCTATTACACCTCAAGTCTTTTTTTTCTAGGACTTAGAGATAGGAGAAAAGACTTTTTTTTCCTCAAACTGAGTTGCAGTAGGATAGGGTTTGGACAACGAGTGTTGTTTCTTTCTTTTGGGTTTGTCTAGAGCATGTCTAGAGATAGAAAAGAGGACATGAAGGTGTTATACAGAATTTCTGAATATGTATTTGAGAGGGTGAAGGACACTCATAGAAATGGTGACCTAGGAGTAGAGAAGGGTGCAGAGGGGGTGACACGGGGTTTTAAGAAAAAAGACTTGGATATATAGCAGCACGATCATGCTAAGAAATTTTTTATAGGCATAATTATCTTATCTTTCCTTCTTAGAAATCTAAATTCAAAAATTTAAATTTGAATTAGGTAATATTAGACTTCCTAAAATGAAGGAATGTGCGTGCGATTGTATGATCTTCTCCTCATGGGGTGTAATTATTTCAGCTTCCTTCTATGAAACGAAATGTGAAATTAAATTTGAATTTAAAATTCATATTTGAATTTGAGCCATATCAGGCTTCCTAAGATCATGGGCTCTGGAAAGGATGGTATGGTAAGGACTTTAGAAAGGAAAGTATGCTAGAGGTACAGAAGTCTTATGAAATTATAGCTTTAGGTAGCATGATTTATGGGAGAGAAATGAGGATCTTAGAAATGAGAGGAATTTAAAATAAGAGGAGATTTAGGAAATCGGCCTCAGTTTAGAGGCGTTATTTTGAATTGATTCTTAGAATTGAAGATGTTTAGGAGGTATATATGAGATCATTTAAATAAATGAATATGATTAGGAAGAAAAAACTTAGGCGTGGTTTATGGGTTGTGGTCATGGGTTGTGGAATTTACTTGAAAAGATGAGCATCTTCGCATCTCTCGGACGTTGCACCCTTTTGAGCACCATTTCTTAAAGGGTGCTTTTATGTTCTTGCGCACGAGGAATGTGTGATGATGTTTTTTCTTATGTTTCATAACCCTTGGTGGGTTGGCGACTCTAAAGAGAACTAGATCAAGTTTCAAAAAGGTTGGATAAGTCTTAAAAGAAGTGCATGAGAGATTTGTCTTACCTCGATTCCATTAATAGACTGAGGTGTCATTCAAAACGTCATTTGAACATATGGCTTTAAATTTTAAAATTTTAAATTTTGAATTTTAAATTTTAAGATATATGTTTAGATAAGGAAGGTTGATTGAGGTATTGATCAATTTTTTAATCATTCAAGGTGTTATTTGAATTTTGAATCAAAACACCATTTGAATTTTGAATCAAGGCCGCATTTGAATTTTAAATTTTATTTTTGAATTTTAGTAAATAAAATAAAATTAATTCGTTGAGAATGGGATTTGAACCCACAATCATTTGAGTTTAGCAACTTAGAACAACAACCATCTAACTTTGAAATAATGGTTGTCTTTTTTTTTTTTTTTTGGTCACATATGATGGCCTCAATTGGGTATAGTGGCTTGAATCTATCTGGATTGAATTTGATTCATATGACAATTGAGTTTAGTTCAAAAGGATTAAGTTAGATACCTAACCATATTGAAAGAGGATTCGAAGTTGAGCCATGTGATCAAGCCAAAATATTGCACTTGGCCTAATTATCGGTCATTAGACTTGCTAGTTAAGTCCAAAATTTAAATTTAACCCAATTATTGGTAATCGGATTTGCTAATTGAGCCCAAGACTTGAGATTGACTTAGTTGGTATCATCAACGAGGCATATTAATCGAGCCTAAATATTTGAGTTGGCCCAATTGTAAAAATTTTAACTTAGTTATTTGGTATTGATAATCAAAATAGCTCATTGATCTAAAATACTGCATCTAGCTCAATTGAACTAAGATGGTGAATTTGACCCAATTGACGCTAAGGATATCATAGATTAGATTAGCTAGTCGTAACTCAATGTATAGTTGAATGAGTTAAATGGTGAACTAGGGTGCTAGATTAAACTCAATATCCAAACCATATGCTTTAATTGATACTTTTCCTATGAGAAACTTTTGGATTGGTACCCAAATCAACTCATTTCATAGTTTATTCATAAGTGATGCACCAGGTGTCTAGATCATAGGCTCTACTTGTAATCTAAATATAGAAACATTTTGGGTTGATGCTAAGTCAACCCATTTGGCAATTCCCTCAAAGATGCACTCAAAGTTCCAACTATAGGCCCTACTTGCCTTTTACAACCAAGTCCAAATATTAAAAGATTTGGGTTACTGTCCAAGTTAACCCATTTCAAAGTTTCTTCAAAGAATACATTTAGAATCCCAACTATAAGCTCTAGCTACTTGCTTCTTTTATCATCGGCAAATATGAAAAATTTTGGGTTTTGGTCCATGTTAACATATTCTGCCATTTTCTCAAAAATAATGCATTCAGAATCCTAACTATGGGCCCTACCTGCATTTTTGTTCAAAGTCCCAATGTGGAAAGTTTTGGGTTATTACCTAAGCTAAACTATTTTGTAAGTGATGTGTCCATCATTATAGCTTACTGATATTTTAGGATGGATGACTAAAATCACTTCAAACAACATGCACTATACCCAATATAGCATAAGCAGTGATAAATTAAGTAGACATATTAGTTGACCTAGTAGAGAACACTGGAATGTAATAAGCAAAAGTGCCTTAAGATGACCATAGATTATGATCTTTGGTATACTAGCTATCCAATAGCTTTGGAAGGATGCACCATTGTTAATTAGATTATAGAATGAGAGGATTATACATCTATGAGTGGATATCTATTTACTCTTTGATGGAGGTACAATATCTTGGGTTCTAAGAAACAAACTTATATGATAGACTCCATCGTAGCAGCCAAATCTACTACATTAGTTGTAAAAGGGAAGGAGGTAAAGTAGTTGAGAAATCTATTACCAAAAATTCTAGTATAACCTAACTTATATAGCATCTATATCATTACGTCATGATAGCCAATTGATATCATCCAGAGCCTATAGCAATATTTATAATAGTAAGTAGGCATATTGGATTGAGACATAGCTACGTAAAGTAATTGATTGCTGATAGGGTTATCACCATTGAGTATATTAAGTCAAATCAAAAGTTGGCTGATCCTTTGATTCAAATCCTTGCAAGAAAAGTGATGGTTAAAACCCTCAAAGGAATGGGTCTCAAGCCTATATCTAAGAATCACCCATGGCAAAACTTGCTAAACTTAAGTCTTGATTTTAATGAGAAAAAGTATATCATCAAAATGATTAGAAGCACCAGAGTAAACTACATCCCAAGTGATGTTTGGTAACCATGATGAGAGATTAGAAATCTGTGGACAAGGAAAAGTTAGCAATGTTTTTGTCATGTTCTCACCTCATGGGACCACCATTTTCCAACTCAACATGTTTTCAGAAGCCATTTTGCATTTTTTTGTTACATGTCTTGCCCTTTCTTATTTTGAAAAGTCCTTATGGACAAAATCTATTACAAATGAATACATGTTATGTCTTGATTCTTGAATAAGACTGTTTCCAAGAACGCAAGCCTAGCTTCACTGAACTGTTAGAGTTGGGAAAATAAAGAAACTTTTCTGTGTCTGGCCCTACTGAGGCTGGGTTAGCCAGCTTCACTGAACTGTCAGAGTTGGAAAAGTCTCAGGTTGTCATGGGCCCAAATTAATGATCTACAGGTTGGGAATTGATAAAGTCTAGGTATGGTCTTAGTCAGATCTAATCTTGAAAAATAATGCACGTATTCTAACCCTTGCTATATCTTAAACCAAAGTTTCAATATCACGATGAACAACTAATAGTCATGATAATGGTTAATGACAGCTTTTACTTGCCTATAGCAGCTTGTAGCATGTAGATTATCTAACTCATCACTACTAAAGCCTTCATCATATCGAACAGAGCATGGTTTGTGTGAGAAGGAAAAGTTTTTGTACACCACTCCGGTGCAAGATGGCATGCATCAGGTACGGTGATTTGCCTGCACATGGGCCCCATGCCTATGGTACGGGACCACGAGCAAGCCTTTCGGTGTGAGCTTGCGCGCGGGTGAATTACTACGCCTAGTGCAGGCCATCTTATACAGGAGGCAATGTACAAAGACTTTTTCTGCCTAAGAAATACTCTTGGGGAGATCAAAGACCCCAGTAGATACCGGGGTGTAAGGACTCTGGCCCAATTAAATGTATGAGGCCCAAATGGACACGGGTCTTGTCTCCAGCTCAAATATATGGATCAGAGCATATGCAACGCAAGTTTTCTAATATTTTGTCGAATTTTAATACAGCAACTAAAATGAAATATTATAAGAATGGTGCTTTATTAATTAAATAGGCATTAGTATATCAACCCCCGTGATATGTTGATTATGTCATGTTGAATTGAGCATGTTCTTAGAATATTTATAGGAAATTATTTTGATTTTTGTGACTCAAATTCTTCATTATTTGGCTTTGTTTCTTTCTTTCTTTATTTCTTTCTTCTTCTTTCTTTTATGTCCTTGTGTGCTAATACTGAGAACCTGTTAAAATTATCAACTATCAATACAAATGGAGGGTAGTCTGTCTTTTTGTGGTAACACTAAAAACCTGTTAAAATTTTCAAATCTCAATGTAAATGGATCCTATCCCTCTCCCCCTCCCCCTCCCTTCCCCACAAAAAAATGGAAGGAAAAAAAAAAAGAAAAAGAAAAAGAGTGGAAAAGGACAGAGACAGATCCAGTAACTTCCTCGAGAGATTCATTTGCCAATGAACCAGAGAACAGGACATTTTACAATGGGTCAGTGCACAACATCTACAGACCTATGTACATCTTCTAATGCCCACCTCATGGAACTTGGTGAGAAAACTATCATTTACTTATGGACATAAAAATATATTACTGAACTAGATAGAGCAGCAGAATAAGGCTTGTCTCTCTGCCTAAGAAGTCAGACATTAGAATCAGAGATCTAGGCATGCTAACTATTGATCTGCCACCACTGAAACAGGATCTACTCAAACCTCTTTGGATTTGCAAAACATTTGCAGCTAAGATCACATAAGAATATTAGTGCCTCAACTTTGCAAAGCAAGAGTAGCATGAGAACATAAGAGGAATTATGATCACAAGGCCCTTGCAGCAACACTAACAACTGCTCTGAAGTGTTTGGCATCACATGGAATCCTCAGGATGCCTTGTTGCTTGTAACCAAACTCTAGAGCTGCCAGTTCCAGTAATGCAATGATGCATGGATGCTTGAGTAGCTTGGTATGTACCAAAAACCTCTCCATCTCCTTCCCTCTCCCCACGAGCATCGGAACATGCCCCGGAGAACAGAGGACTTCTTGCCCATCATGCTTGATCTTCTCAAGCTCAATCTGAAGGTACTGCCGATTAAGCTCTGGTTTATAAAGCGGAGTCCAAAAGCCTTAGCTGTTGAAATTTTATATTGCACGACGATAAATGGATATGGTTCAGATAATGGATATGCTTCAGACTCACCAATCGATGGAGATTTTTATTTCCCACTAGTGATCGACGTGTAGTTTTCTTATTCTGAAAATATAACTACTGGTTGACGTCTCTATCACTCTAGATTATTCTTGCATCTAAAATGGTAGAAGTCAATGGTTTTAGATTAAGGGCTAATTGTTTCTAATTTTTTCGCATGTACGTAGAAAGGCTCCAAATTAAAACCACGACTATCATAAAGACTCCAAGTTGAATAAGATGTCACAGATACGATTAACAAAAATTATTAGGTGTGCCTTGTTCGGAGCAAAAGAGATGCCATGGCTTTCTCATTTGAATCTCAGCGATCACGCATCTGAACATTTCGGTGGGCGTGGAACCAGCGGTCTCTTGTCGTTTTCAGAGAAATTCGAAGTTTTTTTGATGGGAAGCTCGGCTCCAGGGGCTGATTCTAGAATCTGATGAATTTTAACGCCAATGTTGATAGAGATATAGACTAAAAGATATGCTTTATGTTATGTCTTTACATTTTTAATGAGAATTCATTTGAGCAATGTGTGCCATTTACTATATATATGTGCATGTGTCTAGTATTCACAAAGAGTATTTGATCTAGTGTGTAGAGTACGGCTTACACACAGAAGACTAGATCATCGGTTCTTTTGGAATACAAGTTTATTGTTCACAGTTTTAGATGGAATTGGACACACCATCAGTAGAACTGTAGCACAAATTTTAGTAGGTCTGTCTTGACTACGGGGAATGGTTTATTCTAACTATTTGTGCTAGTACACTTTGTGTGTATTGAACAGGACCCAGTTGAGTTGATTATTTTATACTGACTTATAAAATAATTTAGAACTCGTGAATATTATGATTACTTATGCTCTTAATCTGAATTCTGTTTCTAGACACGTGTATGTAGATTGCTTTGATTACACATAGAGTGAGATTCTATATGAGTCAATAAACTCAGTGGGTTGGGCAATAATATTATATGGTGAATATTAATAGTTGAAGGAATCCACGTCCTGTTAATTTGGACTGATGATATCCCTTGAGAAGCTTATAAGTTTGATTGTATCAAATCTTGCAAGTGGATTTTGAATCCCATACATCAAATAAGTTAAGTGGATAAGTCTCAAGGATAATAACAGCCAATTAAATTATATTGTCAGTATTTAAATTTAATTGGTGGATATCTGTAATCTTAACGTGGAGAGATAATAAGTATTTAATATTAAGGCTCGCGAATATGATTAGGAGTACTCTTTAGTGGAATGTACGTAATTTCCTCAGGAGACGTGGGAATTTCGAAGTCTTGGTTTAGGGTTAATGAGGCAAGAAAAGGTCGGTCGAGCTACGGCGGAAGGCCAGGTCGGCTGATTCTGAAGGAGATTAGAACTGATGAATTTTAACGCCAATGTATCATAAGGAAAGTTTTGTTTTTTTTAATGAGCATTAATTGAATATTCTCGCTCAAGGGCTAAGTGAAATGGAAGAAGCCCGTAACTAAAACGTTTTCCAAATTTGACGTCTTTTTGCAGAAGGAGAAAAAGAAGGAGAAATTAAGGCTTGATTGCTTGTAAATTGAGAATGAATTGGTGTAAGCTGCTTATAGAAGTCCCTTCTATTCTCTTTTTTGGAAATAGAGATAGCAATTTCATTCTGATTCAGTGGGATCCGTTCCAATTGAAGCAGGATTTCAAGCTTTGAATGGGTTTGAAGTAGGTTTTTAAAAAATTTAAAAAACTTCTATTTGGAATTGGAGTGGAATCGGTATATATACGCCTTGCTCCAAAATCTAATCCATTCTTAACTACATATATATTGTCCCATCCCGAAACTCTCTTCGAATCCAATCCGAAACCCACTATATATATATATATATATATATATAAGCATCGGTTAGATGTTCCCTGTACCATAAGCATCTGTTTTGGACCCCTTATGTTCGAAGAGTTTGGTAGTTAAATCTGTTTTTGAAATCTAATTTATTAGATTGTAAAAGAAAAAAAAAGAAAAAAAAAAGAGCGAGGCAATGGGGCGAGGTCCAGTTTTATAAAAAATCAAGTTTGGAGTTGGATTGAGTAAAATGCAATACTGACCCATTTCATTGTCATTCTTATTGAGAAAGCTACTTTTTGCTAGAAGATCAAGGTGAAATTCCATTCACAAGTCCAACACAGTAGTTCCTTAGATCTCCCATCGATGTTCTTCAAAGGTTTTGTAGGTGAATCTTATGCCTATAGAGAGAGAGAGAGAGAGATGAAGTATGATATGCTCTCTCTTATCTTTCCATGTCCTCCTTAGCAATTTGCAACAGAAAGAATTTTTACATGAGTTAATTAATCTACAGAGTATGAAATCAGTTGCGCTTCTCAGCTGGAAAAACAAAAGTATGATTATATTGGAAAATCAAGGTGTACACCAGAGTAGGAATCAGGATCCGTTGTGCCTTCTTGAAATTTATTTTATATGAAGTGGGAAAAGATGTGCTGCCATGAAATAATACGGTTTCAGCTTCCATTTCTTTCTGGATGCATTCAGCATAGAGGTAAAAAGTACAATGAACGTCAGCAATTTAGATGGTAGAGAAAATTTAACACTATTTTGTAATGGAAATTTTAGGTGTTTAAATGCTATTCAAGTTTTAAGTCCAACTAATTAATGTAGAGGGACGCAAATTGGCAGGCCTCCTGGAACACCTCTTAGAGAGTTTCCTCCGTTAACACAGATCTTGCCCAATTACAGAACTACTTATATCTAGTTGGTGCACTTATTTTTGGATCATCATATTTACTCTACTGCATTCTTGGCTTATGAGAGATCATGTGTGTTTAGTTTCATATATCAGCTATGTACTAGATGGATTTCAAATAATAAATTCTAGATCGATGATCTTTTTTTTTGTGAGCCCTTAATTATTATAAATATATTCTTAATTATATATTTAATTGCACTTGTGATGATTGCATATGGGGCCCTTGCCTTAACTTTTTCCCCACCTTGTACCAGCATGGCACGGCACAAGGCTCATAAATTGGAGATCAACTCAATCCTCACTGAGGCAAATTTAGAAATGTTTTAATCTTTTTCTGTGAAATAGTAGTGCTCTTTAGATCCACCATGAAGTGGAAATTGGGTTTCCATCATAAACAATACAACATAAGATGGGCACTCGGATTCACGTTCACTATCCAATGCACAGTAACAGATTGAAATATTATAATTAATCTTGTATTGAAGCTAGGCTGTGAGCTGGTTATGGCAGACATAGTTGCTCTTTGCTTCAGTTCAAGCCTATTAATCAGTTCAGTTCTAAATAATTTTAGGCCAACCATAAAAGGATCATCACTTGCTCCAAAACTAAAAATATTCCATTACATTACATTGTTTTATATATTTGTTTATTAGTTTATCTTAAATGGATGGTAAAATTCAAGCCTTATATATATATATATATATAAACAAAACTCTTAAACCTCAATGGTCAACCTTTCTCCTCCGACAAAATCCCTTTCAAGGACTGTCCCTTTTGGAGGACTTCCCACGGGCCACAGCTTGCCTAAACTTTTGAAAAAGAAAAAGTCTTTGTATGTCGCCCCTGGTGCAGCATGACCTGCTTTAGATACATTCACTCACACAAACACATGCTGGAAGGTTTGCCCATAAGTCCTGCATTGCTAACGCATGATCTCATGCACGAATGAATCATCATGCTTGATGCAAGCCATGCTGCATCGAAGCGGTATACAAAGACTTTCCTTTGAAAAATGGCCCATCATGTTGCTATCTACTGGTCCTATGATGCCATGGTCCTTATGGTTTCCTTCTTGACTGCTGACTTTGTGGCCACAATCTTAGCCTCATCCTGGCACCCATTCTTCGCCATTTTCCACTTGCACTACTTGGGCATCATCCTGATGATCCTCAGTGTGTGTTTACCTTTGCAGTATCCCGTTCCCCAGCTCCTCAACTACAAGTTCTCTGCGAAGGTTTGCTATTATTGGGCTGAACAGGGTTAGCCTGGTTTAGGTTTGAGCTTGGGGTGGGATTGAGCCTGGACCTAACAAAATTTTTAAGATTAAGATTGACCAGAGTCTAAGTCAGCAGCAAATGAATACCGAGCTTGAGAGGAACGATGAAAAAAAAAAAAAACAAGTACAATGGAGACCAAAGGAATTTCGTGGGTTCCTTTTCATGGAATCAGTGATTCAAATTTATAAATATATGTTCCAAAAGGATGAAAATAACACTGAATTACCCATCAAAGATCATCGACTGCTCCTCCATAGGTTTGAATCGTTTCCTTCCATACGTTAAAATATGTAATGGGCTTCTTTCCTACGACGTTGAAACCTGCCTTAGGCTTCTTTCCTTATCACCTCTTGGTAAATCCATTTACATAATTATCTAAAATATATTTTTGATCCTCAAACTTCCACTCAAAATATTTTGATTCTCAAACTTTGAGTTGTAATAATTTAATTCCTCATATTAATTTTAAGAATATTGCACTCTTATAGCAACTTGTAAATTGGTACCGGTTAAATTTGATGAAATAGTTGACATCAATTTGATGCAAGCATATGAATTAATTTACAAGATGATATGCCAGCTATTTTATCAATTTTAATTGATCTCATATATTGAGACATTAGAAAAGCAACATTTATGTTAAACTAAATTGTAGTAACTAAAAGTTTACGGGCTAAAAGTATATTTTTTCCTAAATAATTTCTTTTAAACTTAAATTTGTTATAGATTTTGAATAATTTTCCCTATAATTCAAAGATGTGATGAGATTGTATCGAGGCATACTTTCCTTTGGCATGTCACCCTTCTCAAATTCAAAATCTTTTATGGTAGCCATGCCCCCAAAATTGGGCTAAGTTATAGGATGTTCTGTCAGCTTTGATCTTGAAATGTAAGATATATGATGTGGAAGGGGCTTAGGAATAATTTTCTCTACTTGTGGCTACCTAATTGATAAGACTGAGTCTAGAGTTACACTTTATGTTCCTAAGATAATTTCGTTCTGCAACAGTGCTTACGGTCTGTATGACGATTGTCTCCCAGAATACAACAGTCTCCTTTTGATGAATGCAGCACTACAATTCATAAAAAAAAAATCAAACCTAGAATGCGTCTCTCTTTTCTATGTAATATAGCTATACTTTCCTAAGGAGAGTATGCAAATGCCTAAGAGAGAAAAGGATTTAGGATTTATTGGATTGAATGAACGAAATGCAAAGGTTTTAGGTGCCTTTTGGATACATCCTTTTGGATTTAATTTGATTTGAATTTCGGATTTGATCAAAGGAAGCCTTTGATATACCGATTCACTTCATAATATTAAGATCAACCGATCAGATAAGCCAATCCACATCCCGATATGCTGTTTCATCATCGTGATCTGATGATCACGTGATCAGATAGGTAGTTGCATGGCTTTGATACGTCGTTTCATGATCGGATGATCATCTTATCACCAACGGTAAGATCGGATGGGCACCTTGCCTTATCACCAACGTCATGATCGGATGGGCGCCTTATCACCAATGTTCCATGGGTGATCAACTGTTGACCGATCAACTGTTGATCAGTCAACCGATGGTCAATAGTTCAACGGTCTTCTCATCAATGGCTGTGATCAATCCAAGCCATGATCAGCCGATCAACACTGCTTTGATCAATTACATCGGTCCATCGTTTGATCTCAGCCCCTCATCTTAATGATCAATTTCCACCATCGGATCCTTATGATTTAGAAAAAATTTAAAGCCTCTCAAGCTCCTCGCATCGATGCGTGCACCTACAAAGCGCCCATTGCGCCCTTCACATGATAGCATCACCCTCAAGCTCTCCACTTATGGTAAGCCTAAGGAACTTAAGCATGAAGAAAAATGTTTCCATATTAGTGAACCTTCCTTTCTTAATTTTTTTTAATGTGGGACTAAATGTCCTCTTAATTTTTCATTCACCCACATAAGAAGGTAATGGGCTTTCAAGGCCCGTTTAGGTATTCCATGCTTATTGGTCCATTTACCCTATAATCCCCCACATGAATGAAAATTAGACTTAGATCAAATATCAGCAAAGATGATCCCCATACAAAAGGATTTTAATACAAATAAATATGCAGACAGTAAAGAGAATATAGTGGGATGAAGTTGTATCAGGATAGGCAGCTTGTGTCTTTGAACCTTCCTTAGTGAGTTGTTATCGAGTTTACTTACTAAAAAGTGAACATGATGTCTTGAACTTTTTAGCATTTTGTGTAAACCAAAACAATAACAATCACACAACTTCTTTCCGAGTATTTTTTTGGTTCTCATGGTTGTGTTCATTTTGGTCCCAAACATCTTCTGGTTTCATGAGTGCTTTACAGAATTAAACCTTAAAATTTTCATAGAGTTGGCCCAGTTCACACTCATATAGGTAATTATTATTAAGAGTATCCTGCTATACCCCACATGAATATTCATGTTATAAGAATCATTAAAAGCAACGCTTATCCTAGTACCTTTAGCAGGTAGCACTAATTATCATAGAAATGAGTAGGATTGGATATCCTTAGTGCTATACAAATCTCTTCATAATTTAGTTATCCCTTTTGAACCTAGATCATGGGATCTCCAGTCAGCTAGGTTAGGTATCCACTATAAAGATTTTTTAGTTATAGGTTTTAAACCCATTCCCCTTGATAAACAGTTTACTTAGTCTCTTGGTAACCCCTTTGTTAATGGATCAGCTAGGTTTTTCTTTGACTGAATATAGTCAATAGAAATTACACTAATTTCAAGTAACTGCTTAATGGTATTATGTCTACGACGTATATGTCTAGACTTACCATTATGCATCTTATTCTATGCTCTACAAATTGCCGATTGACTATCAAAATGTATGCATATTGCAGACACAGGCTTTGACCAATATAGAATATCTTCTAAAAGGTTTTGAAGCCATTCTGCTTCTTCAACAGCCTTTTCTAAAGCAATGAACTTAGATCCATAGAGGATCAAGCTATACATGTTTGCTTAGAAGATTTTCATGACACAACACCTCCTCCTATGGTAAATACATATTCACTTGTGGATTTTGTATCTTCTGTGTTAGATATCCAATTTGCATCACTGTATCCTTCTAGTACAGCTGGATATCTTGAATAATATAATCCATAACATAGGGTATATCGCAGATATCTTAATACCCTTATTAGAGCTGTCCAATGACTTGGATCTGGATTACTAGTGAATGTGCTTAATTTATTGACAACATATGCTATGTCAGGATGAGTGCAATTCATGACATACATTAAATACTAATTATACGTGAATATTTTAATTGAGATATGGGTTCTCCAGTATACTTAGCCAAATGTAAATTAACATTTATGGGTATTTTCATCGGATTAGTATCATACTTTTTAAACTTATTTAATATTTTTTCAATATAATGAGATTAAGATAATATTATTTCTTCAGATATTCTAGTGATTTGAATCCTTAGTATAAAATCTGCAACACCCATATTTTTATATCAAAATGTTTGATTAACATTTTCTTTGTCTGTTTAATCATTTCAGTATTACTACCAATGATTAACAGGTCATCTACATATAAGTAGATTATTACATACCATTCAGGCAGGGTTTTGGCATATATACATTTGTCACATTCATTTATTTTGAATCTATTTGATAGCATGATATTATCAAATTTTATATGCCATTGTTTAGGTGCTTGTTTTAATCCATATAAGGATTTAACAAGTCTACACACCTTCTTTTCTTATCCAGCAACAACAAATTCCTCAGGCTATTTCATGTATATTTCTTCATCTAATTCATCATTTAGAAAAGCAGTTTTAACATTCATTTGATGAATTTCAAGATTATTAATGGCTGCAAAAGTGATTAACATTCTTATAGATGTTATTCTACTTACTGGTGAGTAGGTATCGAAGAAGTCTATACTTTCTTTTGTTTGAAGCCCTTAGCCACTAATCTGGCTTTATACTTGTCAATTGATCCATCAGCCTTAGCTTTTTCTTAAAATTTTACTTGCTCCCTAGAGGTTTCATACCATATGGTAAGTCTACCAACTCCCAGGTCTGATTATAAATGATAGACTCAATTTCACTATTAATAGCTTCTTTCAAAAGGGTGCTTCTGGATTAGACATTACCTTTTTGAATGTCTGAGGTTCTTGTAACATATACGTTACATAATCAGGACCAAAAGACTTTGTAACTTTTGGTCTCTTACTGCGTCTGGGTTTATCTTCAGGATTTTTTTCTGATAACTACTACTAGCAGTATTATCATAAGTTCTTTTATTTGAACTTATTTCTAATTTTTCTTTGCTTGAAAATATATTTTCAAAGAATAATGCATTCCTTAATTTCATGATTGTATTTTTCTGTATATCAGATATATCTGATTTATACATAAGAAAGTGATATGCAATACTATTTTGTGTATAATCGATAAAAATAATCAATAGTTTTAGGTCCTATTTTGCCTTTTTGGGGTCCGAAATAGCTACTTTAGCTAGACACCCCCACACTCTTAAGTATACGTAAGAAGGCTTCTTTCCTTTCCATAACTCATATGGAGTAACATTTCTTCTTAAGAGGTATCTTATTCAGAATATGATTTGCTAAGAGAATTGCTTCTCCCCATAAATTCTATGGTGTACCAAAATTTATTAACATAGCATTCATCATTTATTTTAATGTACGATTTTTGCCTTCCATAATTCTATTAGATTGAGGTGAATAAGGAGCTATATTCTTCACCTCTATCACTCCTAATAGCCTTAATATTTTTACCAAGTTGATTTTCAACTTCATTCTTATAACATTTAAACATTTCTAAAGCCTCATCTTTAGACTTTAGTAGATACACATAGCAATATCTTGTTGAATAATCAATAAATGTTATAAAATACTTTTTACCTTCTTGAGTTTGAACTGACTTTAAATCATATAGATCACTATGAATTAAGTCAAGAGGTTCAGTATTTCTTTCTTCTGAAGGAATGATATTTTGCTAACATAACTTCAACACACACTTCGTACTTATAAAGTGGATCGATTTCATGATTAGATAATAATTTTAATTTTATTAATTTTTATAATACATTAAAATTCACATGTCCTAATCTATCATGCCATAAACAAGAAGAGTCAACCATATAAGTAGAAGAAAAAGCTTTATTTATTTTAAGGTTTATGTGTACAGTCATTATATTTACCTTAAATAATCCATTATTCAAGTAACCTCTTCCAATAAATATCCCCCTTTAGTGAGTATAAATTTGTCAGACTCAAAAACAATCTTAAAGCCATGTTTGCTTAGGAGGGAGCCTGACATCAGATTCTTTCGAATATCTGAAACATGAAGTACATCATTCAATAGAAGTTTCTTTCTGGATGTCATCTTGAGTACTATGCGACTAAGTCCTTCTATCTTGGATGTAGCAGAATTTTTTATAACTAGATTTCTACCATTGATATGAGTATATGATGAGAACATACTCTTATCAGAGCGGACATATCTGGTAGCTCTAGTGTCGATGTACCACTCATTAGCTTTGTCAACCATATTTGCTTCAAACACAATAGCTAACAGCATCATCTCAGATATTTCTTGGGATAGGGTTTCAGTAATGTTGACCTCTTTCTTTTCTTTTTTCTTGAAATGACAGTCCATGATTTGTGTTCTTGCTTTCCATAGACAAAGCAATTTTCCATGAACTTATATTTCTTGGGATTGCCCTTCTTTTGTTTAAAGCCTTCGCTTAGAAACTTGCGTTTCTTCTTTTCTTCTATGAGGTTGGCCTTAGGCTCGGCAGGTTATCCTCCTATCTTCTTGTCTTAACTCTTATGTCTTCCTCAATCCTCAAGTGAACAATTTGATCTTCAAGTCCATCTCCTTTTGCTTATGCTTTAGGTAGTTCTTGAAGTCTTTCCATAATAGCGATAGCTTCTCTATGATGGCAACTACCTAGAATGATTCACTGAGAGACATTCTCTCTGCATGTATCTCATGCAAAATGATCTGAAGCTCTTGGACTTGCTCTATAACAGTTTTGTGGTTGACCATTTTGTAGTCTAAGAACCTTTCGATCACAAACTTCTTATGTCCAGCATTCTCTATCTTATACTTTTTATCCAGGGATGCCCATAATTTCTTGGCAGTAGCAATACTACTGTATACATTGTACAAGTATTATTTAGACCATTGAGGATGTATTTCTTGCAAAGAAAGTCTGAATGCTTTCATACTTCCACCGCAATAATCACTTGCTTGTCGGTCTTCCTTCTTTCAGGACTGGCGGATCTTTATTCAATACTCTGACAGATTCAGAGTTATGAGATAGAACAACATTTTCTGTTGCCACCTCTTGAAGTCGGTTCGAAGAACTTCTTTAATTTCTTGCCTTGAATGGGTGCAGTCATTGTAGCCATCTGCAGCAGCACTTTTGTGACTCAAAATTATCTTAAGATTGTTGGTGCAGATTGTGGCTACCTAATTGATAAAACTGAGTCTAGAATTATACTCTGTCCTTAAGATAATTTTTTTCTGCAATGGTGCTTACGGTCTGTATGACGATTGTCTTTCAGAATACAACAGTCTTCTTTTGATGAATGCAGTACTATAATTCATCAAAAAATATCAAACCAAGAATGCATCTCTCTTTTCTATGCACTATAGCTATACTTCCCTAAGAAGAGTATGCAAATGCCTAAGAGAGGAAAGGATTTGGGATTGATTGGATTGAATGAACGAAATGCAAAGGTCTAAGGTCCTATTTATAGGTTTTAGGTGCCTTTTGGATACATCCTTTCGAATTTAATTTGATTTGAATTGGTTAATCGGATTTGATCAAAGAAAGCCTTTGATACACCGATTCACTCCGTGATATGAAGATCAACTGATCAGATAAGCCAATATACATCCCGATATACCATTTCACCATTGTGATATGATGATCACATGATTAGATAGGTGGTTGCATGGCTTTGATACACCGATGATCGTCTTATCACCAATGACATGATCGGATCGATGCGTTATCACCAACGACATGATCGGATAGGCGCCTTATCACCAATGTTCCACGGGTGGTGACCAATCAACCGATGGTCAACAGTTCAACGGTCTTCTGATCATCAACGGCTACGATCAATCCAAGCCATGATCAGTCGATCAACACTGCTTTGATCAATCACATCGGTTCATCGTTTGATCTCAGCCCCTCATCTTAATCCGATCAGTTTTCACCATCGAATCCTTATGATCTAGAAAAAATTTAAAGCCCCTCAAGCTCCTCACGACAATGTGCATGCGAAGTGCGCCTACAAAGTGCCCATTGCGCTCTTTGCACATACGCATCACCCTCAAGCTCTCCACTTATGGTGAGCCTAAGGAACTTAAGCATAAAGGAAGAGATTTCTATATAAGTGAACCTTTCTTTCTTAATTTTTTCGATATGGAACTAAATGTTCTTCAATTTCTCATTCATCCACGTATGAAGGTAATAGGCTTTCAAGGCCCATTTAGGTATTTCAGGCCTATTGGCCCATTTACCGAACATGAGTTGCCTATGAAAAGGGAGTTGAAGAAGTTGGCATGGGTCACCAACAATCTTTATGGGGTTGGAGTCTAAGAATGTAGAGCAATCATTAGGAATCATGGGGATAGAAAAACAAATAGAATCATGAGGATGGATAGGCAAAATATTGTTATAACTGCTAGTAGTGGAGGAGGAGATCATATTGATGCAAGACCGATTCGCATGCAAGTATTTTTTTTTAATGATTAATAATTGCAGTTGATTATTCTCCCAAAGTAATAGCCTAAGAGGGATTCAGAAAAATTCATAGTAAATTCGCACGCGAAACAGTTCCTAAAAAATAAGGAAGAAGGACCGCCGAGGCTAAGAAGCCCCGGTAGGGCTTGCTCTCCTATAATAAAGTCACTAGTAGATTAGAGGGGTATACCTGGCAAGAGGGGGAAGATCAAAGTGTTGAAGGGGTTGCTCTGCCTGGTGGATGCGCCCTAGATGACCAAGCCTTGAGCCCACGAATCTGCGGTCGAGTATCCGCTGACCTGGATGACGATCACCTTGAATCCTGAATTCGTGGCTACTGAGGGATCTGCAAGATCACCATACAAGGGTTAAAGAATAATAGAGAAAATTTAGAATAGAGGCAAAGAGACAAGGAAGGAGTAGAGAAAAGGGGAGGCTGGCCAAGGGCTCCTGGGCATCCACTATTGGAAGACAAAGGTGCGGCCAGGTTTCTCCTGGAGACTTGGGATGTTGGCATGCGCAGAGGAGGGAAACAAGAGCACCAAAGAACCAATTAACAAAAATCATAATAACTCAAAACTTGGATTAATTGATTAATAATAAAAGATACATCATTCATACAAGAGGGTCTCTTTTATAGAGCAAGAGACTTGGGGCCTAAGAAAATACATATATGGAAAGAGAGAGAAAAAAGTGCCCTAATCAAATTTGTTATGAAATCTACAGTGTCCAGATGAGGAAGGTGATCTTCTAGATGCAATCAGCGGCAGCTGGATTCGGCATGAAATCTATGGCGTCCAAATGAGTCAGGTGATCTTCTAGATATGATTGAGATGCAATCAGCGGCAGCTTAATTTGGCATGAAATCTGCAGTGTCCAGATGAGGAAGGTGATCTTCTAGATGCAATCAGCAGCTGAATTCGGCATGAAATCTGTGGCGTCCAGATAAGAAAAATGATCATCCAGATCAGAAGGTTGCTTGCTCTGCTAGGTGGCATGTGGGCTGCTTGAAGTAGGTGTGGCACCAACTTGAATTTAGCAGCTGCTCTGTCTGACTGTGATGGCCTTGTCTTCTATTCCAATACTGATGTCTCCTCTTGTAAGCTGATGAACTTACTACAGGACTCACATTAAAATAAACTGAACTGGATAGGACTCAATTTAGAATAAAATGAACTGGACGAGACTCAAAATAAACTAAACTTTATTTCTCAACTCAAGACTTGAATCATAACTAATCAAATATCCACAGAAGGTTAAGAATCCTCTACTTGATCCTGGTGCCCGCACCAATTCTTCCGGGGTGGGAAGAACTCGATCCCATCGAGTATGGGTCATTCTGGCTCTGGTATCTCTCTAGTAGGTCTGGGTCGAGGTGTTGCAAATCCTCTCGAATAATTTATGAATCATCAGATTCGGGGCGACCCTGCCATCGGACCAGGTAGCGTTGATAACCACGGTTCTAGATCGTAATGGCTTGATCATCTAGGATACGCTCGATCCACTCTCCTCGCTAAGGTAAAATTAGTGGTGGACACTCTTGGGTAGGTTCGCTCATGAAAGGAGGGTTAGGTCCAAAGTATTCACTAGGAATCACTGCCAGTTCCCTATATTCTACTAGGTCTGCAATATTGAAGGTAGAGCTAATGCCCAAATCCGAGAGTAGATCTAGCACATAGGCATTGGGTCCTACCTTCTCTATTATTTTAAAGGGACCAGCTCCGTGAGCGTGAAGTTTCTTAATGGTACCTGATGGGAACCGTTCAGGCCTAAGCCTAACCATGACATAATCCCCTACACCGAACTCTTTGGCTCTTCTTCGGGAGTTAGCCAGTCTTTTATAAGTTTCATTACTTAGATTTATTTTCTGGCTAATGTCCTTATGTAAGTCTTTGATATGCTATGCAAATGCTTGTGCGGACTCTGAGACTCATGTGTGGAGGGGTAAAGGAATTAGATCAAGTGGTCGATTAGGCTTGTACCCATGGACTATCTCAAATGGACTCTTGCCCGTGGACCTGTTCACTGAGCTATTGTAGGCGAACTCTGCACGAGACAGTAATAAATCCTATGTCCCTAGGTGTTCGCCTACAAGGCACCTAAGAAGGTTTCCTAGACTACGGTTCACCACTTCAGTTTGCCCATCCATTTGGGGGTGAAAGGCTGTGGAAAAATTAAGTTTGGTCCCTAACAGATGCCATAGAATTTTCCAAAAGTAGCTGGTGAACCTAACATCCCTATCAGAAACAATGGTCTTAGATAAGCCATGGAGCTTGACCACGCTGTCTAAGAAAAGTTGGGCTACCCTAGATGCGTCAAAGGTTTGCGAACAAGGGATGAAATGAGCCATCTTAGAGAACCTATCGACCACTACAAAGATGGAGTCGTGCTTCTTCTGGGTTTTAGGTAATCCTAGAATGAAGTCCATACTGAGGTCTTGCCAAGGACGATCAGGCACTGGCAAAGGAGTATATAGACTGGTGTTCTGCTTTTGCTGTTTTGCAACGGCACAAGTTCGACATCGGGCTATTATCAGGGCAACGAGCCTTTTTAATCCTGGCCAGTAAAATTGGTCCTCTATCGCTAGAATAGTCTTATCTCTTCCAAAATGACCAGCTAATCCCCCAGCATGTGTTTCCTAGACTAGGAATTCTCTAAGTGATGTCCTAAGGATACAAAGTCTATTGCCCCTAAAAAGGTAACCATTCTGGTGGTATAATCTCATAGGTACTGGATGGCCCTAACTGAAGGATCTTATAAATTTCACCAAAGTCATGATAGGTCTCATACTCATCTTTTATCCGGTCGAATCCTATAACTTCGGTGCTAATAGTACTCAACAACAAAGCTTACAGCTTAGGGCATCTGCTTCCTTATTTTCTATACCGGCACGGTGTTTCAGGACAAAAGTGTATGCCTGAATGTATTCAACCCATTTGTCATGCCTATAATTTAGCTTCTTTTGGAGTTCAGAAATTGGAGTGCCTCATGATCAGAAAATAAGACAAACTCCTGCGATAGTAAGTAATATCTCCAATACTTAAGGGCTTGTACTACCGCATAGAATTCCTTATCATAGATGGAATATCTAAGTTTAGCTTCATTTAGTTTTTCACTAAAGAAAGCTATGGGGTGATTTTCTTGGCTTAACACTCTACCTATGCCTACTCCCGACGCATCGCACGTAACCTCAAACACCTTAGAAAAGTATGGAAGTTTAAGTATGGGAGCATGAGTCATCCTATCCTTAAGCTCTAGGAAGGCCTTATTAGCTGACTTAGTCCATTCAAAATTACCCTTTCTAATATAATCAGTGATGGGTGCAATGATGGTGCTAAATCCCCTAATGAATCTCCTGTAAAAGGTTGCTAGGCCATGGAAGCTGCAGACATCGTGGACGTTCATGGGTACCGGCCACTCTATGACCGACCTAACCTTTTCAGGATCCGCTGAGACACCTTCTGGGGTTACCATAAGACCTAGAAAGATAACCCTATGCATCATGAAATCGCACTTCTTAAGGTTTGCATATAGGCTATTCTCTCTAAGGGTCTGACAGATTAATCTGAGATGGTTAAGATGGTCTCTTTGGTCTTGCTATAAATTAATATATCATCAAAATAGACCACTAAGAATTTTCTCGTGTACTCTTTCAGGACTGGGTCATGATTCTCATGAATGTGTTAGGTGCATTTGACAGCCCAAAAGGCATCACGACCCACTCAAATAGACCATCTCTAGTCTTAAATGCAGTCTTCCACTCATCCCCTGGTCTAATTCTAACCTGATGGTAGCCACTCTTAAGGTCTATTTTGGAAAAGATAGTGGCACCCACCATCATGTCCAACATGTCATCTAGTCTGGGGATAGGAACCTATACTTGATAGTGATTTTGTTGATGGCCTACTGTCCATGCACATTCTCCAGGTACCATCTTCTTAGGGGTTAATAGTGCAGGAACTGCACAAGGACTTAAGCTCTCCCTAATGAAACCTTTCCTAAGTAATTCTCCCACTTGTTTTTATAGTTCTTGATGCTCAGTGGGGTTCATCCTATAATGGGGAAGGTTTGGAAGGGTGGATCTGGGATCAGGTCAATGGCATGTTGGATGTTTCTCAAGGATGGTAACTGATCAGGCAATTCTTCAGGGAAGACATCCTTAAACTCCTCTAGGATCTCAATTACTTTTGGGGGTTGTTCCTTTTGGACTGATTCATAGATCTCTTTAGTGGTCAAAATCCAAACAGGATTACCCTCAGTGATGTCCTTTTCTAATTCCTTAGCTTTAATCAGATTAACTCTTGGCTTGCTATCCTTAAGGTTGCTAGATCCTTTCTTGATTGGGTCCCTAGGTGGAGTTGGATGTATCACATACTTGATCCCATTGTGTTTAAAAGAGCAGATATTGGATCGACCAAACAAGGTGGCATATGTTAGGATATGTGCCCATAAACAAATGATATTTATTATTTTACTGAATATTTGAGAAATTTTTCAATATTATACTTGCATGCATGTTATGATGCTTTATAAATATCAAAAATCCTAGATTATTTAAATATGACTTTAAATATTGCATATAAGTGTTATATACAAAGGATAATATTTAAATTAAAATAATCTAAAATTATTCGTAATTATAAATTAAAGTTGCAATCGAGATCTTTAATTTAAAATTACTAGTGCGGTTCATTACATTCTGAATGAAACGATCTTATCCGGATTGTTGATAATAAGATTATCGAAATGAAAGTACTTTATATAATTTGATTATATAGGACTGGAACATGATTAATTATGAATCTCTAATAAATTCATTGTTAAAATAGAGAATTCAAAATTAATCAATGATATGTGAATCGATCTTAATTTTGAGTATTAATAGACTCCTATTTATTGTATTATATTTTTTGACTTACCAAATTCTTGCTATATTGGAAATATAATAATATAAGTAGCCGGGAATATTAATATACAAGATGAAATCCATTCCTTCATAAAGAAGTCAGATGGACAGTTCCCATAAGTGTTGATTCGAGACTTGAATAATAAGAGCGCTCAATTTATGATTAGATCATAAATATATTATTCATTATAGAATCAATGGTACTTATGGATAAAGATGTGATTAAAGAGGTTAACGAAAAATGCCTAGCTTTAATCATGAACCGTTTATGGAGGATTGATTTATATGTAGCGACTATATCAATGGATGATTCAAATCCTTTTGAATATAATTAATTTTATAATTTTAAGAATGCAGTTCCAAATTTTTAGTGGAGTAATTTGGAATTAATAATTTTGATATTTTAATTAAGGTGTTAATTGAATGTCAAGATTATTGGATCTTAAAATTATAATGTCCATAGTTCCTCTGGATGGCTTCATGAATTATGTGAACTTTATGATATGTTGGGTTGAGTTATTAATTTGAATTGAGAATTCTAAATTATTTTTCATATAGAAATTAATTGGATTAATTTTATTATACGGTGTGCTAGGGAACACATCGTATGCATATTCCACGAGAAGAGTCTATTGGAAATTATTAGTTGGAGAAATATATATGGGATATGAGAGAGCCTTTCTCTCTCTTGTAACGTCCCATGATAAATATCTCAAGTCGAACAACAATTGGTCGTTGGATCAAAGTAATTCTAAGAGTTGGAAGTTATCTTTAATTTTAATTAATTGATTAATTAATTAAAGAGGTTGGTAATTGTTACTCTCTATGAATATAAGATTCACGAGAGAGAAGAAGATGGAAACAATGATCAACCATAGAGAGTTCCTCTTTCAACTTCACTTTATCTCATGAGTTGAGAATACAAAGTGAATCAAACTCAGTTGTGTAATTCAACCCAAATCAAAAGGAACGCCCACTCATTCGTGTTTATCATAATTGGAGAACATTTGGAAAGATCCATGGTGATCAAAAGGATTTGGTAATTCCAAGGTAATATTGGTGGAGAACGAAAGGTAAATTTATTAATCTCTTATTATTCTTATTATTAAATTAATACGGGTATAGATCGCTAACTCAAATTTTAAGATATGTGATTTGATCCTTATCTTGTTTCGATAAGATAAGTGATTTGATCCTTATCTCGCTTCCGCAAACATCTCAAGAATCGTTTGAGATAACCATCAATTGGTATCAGAGCAGGTTATACCCTATTAATTTAATAATTGATTATATGATAATTGGGTAGGCACTTATGCATAATGGTATATGCTTTTAATATTCTCATGATGATGAATGCATGTGTGAATGGATTGGCATTAATTTTTCTATTCCATGGAATAAATTATGCAATTTCCCTTTGATTAGATCAATTGAGAATATGATTCATTTTGTATTGATGAAGAAGGGTTCTTCATGGTTTGAGAAAAGTTCTCAATTAGAATTTTTTTTGTTATAGAGTCCTATTTCATTGAGAATTTTTTTTAAGGCTGTCCGATAGAATTTTTCAATAGGTTTTGAGTGGGGAATCCCTTCCTTGGCTCTGAGCCTCATCGTTTTCAGGAATTCGAAGAGCCTCACTATTTTTCAGTGATTCGAAAGCCTCACCGTTACCTCGATGAGTCTCACTGAAGAGTCATGTATTCGTTTCGCTTCTTATTAAATATCTTTGTTATGTTGATAATAATCACATTTAATCTGAGAAGTTTTTTGTTTCGGTTTTTATGAAATGTTTTGTTATGACGATAATTACATTTCATGCCTAGCATATCCATATTAGATAGAAATGTGTCTACCTAATTATTATATGTCATGCATCTGTGCATTATTATTTTATTATTTTTTACTAAAAAGTTTTTAGTAATTATATTTAATGCACTTTGCAATAAATTTAATGAGATTAAATTTGTAAATTAATTGAGCAATTGGATTTGCAAAATTAATGTGCCAAATGTGATGTTTTAAATTTAAATGTTATATTTAAATTATCACATTTAGCTTATTTTATAATTTTAAAGTGTTTAATATTATAAAATCTTAGTGATTTAAATTGTTTAAATTAACTAAGAGTTTATGAAACAAAAGTTGTTTTATAAATAAAATACACTTTTGCAAAATAATGAGTGGGAAGGGTAATATGACAATATAAACCCTTGGTCTCCATCGTTAGTACAACACCGTGAGTTATTAGTAGCGCCTCGTAACACTTTGATTTTGTCCTCCGGAGGGTGTCTACTAATGGCAATACCAAGGTTGTCTTCCATGCGATAGGACTTTTAAGATGTATTTTAGAATTGACCTACCCTACGCGCAATTTCTAAGTTAAGTCTCAAAAGGTCTGATACGATGGGTCACACTCATGAAGAAGTAATTAAATTAGTTAATTACTTTCTTGACCAAAATTAAGAAAATTAATGAGTATTAGAAATATGAGATATTTTGGGAGATACTTATTAATTGAGAAGTTCTCATTTTAATTAGCAACTATTTGACCTACCCTACGCGGCACTTAGTTGTGGAGATTAAAATTCCTTAGGCCTTTAAAGTAAACATATTTTTGTGTATTTTAACATGTGCTTTTATGCATCTTATTTACTTTGCCTTAAATTGTGTAATGATATTTATGTAATTATTTATTAAAATTTTTCTTATTTTTCAGCAAATATGTCAAACCCGATTTTCTCACTTCTCGCCTCTCAAGTATTAACTGGTGAAAATTTTGTTAAGTGAAAAGCAACATGAATATCCTTCTCATTAATGAAAACTACCACTATGTCCTTAAGGAGGATTGTCCTCCAGTGCCTCCAACCAATGCCTCCAAGGTTGCTACTGAAGAGTACAACCGTTGGGTTGTTGCAAACAACAAAGCCGCTGCTACTTGTTGGCAGCAATGAATGAGGTACTTAGAACTAAGCACGAGGCCTTTGAAACTGCAAGAGAGATTATGGAATCTCTGCAGCAGATGTTTGGACATCAGGCTCGCTACGAAGCTGTAAAAGCCATTATGAATGGCAAAATGAAGAATGGTTCTTCTGTTCGTGAGCACATCCTCAAAATGGTCAATCATTTCAATGAGGCTGAGATCAATGGAGCTAAAATTGATGAAAAGACTCAGGTTGGCATGATTCTAGAGACACTGTCTCCCGCTTTTCTCCAATTCAGGACTAATTACATTATGAATCATAAAAAGTGTAATGACTGAACTCCTGAATGAGCTGCAAATATATGAACTCTTATAGATGATAAGGGTGGTAAGGCAATTGTTGCTGAAGCCAACGCAGCTGAGGCAAAGCCTTCTTCTTCGAAGAAAAAGAAGAAGAATTATGTGGGAAAGAAAAAGGATAACAAGAAGAAGATCCAGAAGAAGAAAGGAAAGGCAGCTGCTCAACCTAAACCTAAAGGAAAGTGTTTCCACTGTCATCAAGATGGCCATTGGAAAAGGAACTATAAAAAGTACCTTGATGAGCTGAAACAGAAAAAGAAACAAGGTAAATTAGATTTACTAGTCATAGAAACATGCTTAGTTGAGAATGATTTCTAAACCTGGATTATTGATTCAGGAGCATCTAACCATGTGTGTTTCTTTGCAGATGCTTGAGTCTGCCCGGGATCTTCAAGTGGGAGATTTCACAATGAGAGTAGGCAGTGGAGAAAAGGTGTCAGCGACAGCAGTAGGGATAGTTCGACTATCGTTTGCTGATAATAAATATTTGCTTTTGGACAATGTTTATTATATTCTGATTTTAAACAGAATTTGATTTCGGTGTCAAAGTTGCATGAACAATTTATTTCTGTTTCTTTTAGTATTGACTCTATTTCAATTTATAAGAATGGAATAAATATTTGTTCTGGGTATGTTGAAAATGGTCTATATTTTGTTAAACCATATTCCAACAACTTGCTTCAAACCGAAATGTTTAAAGTTGCTAAACCAACTCCTAAAAGAAGAAAAGTTGCGAATAATGATAATGGACGTATTTATGGCATTTGAGGCTTGGTCATATTAATATAGACAGAATAGAAAGACTAGTGAAGGATGGTCCTTTAAGAGAGCTAAGGGTTGGCACTCTACCAGTTTATGAATCCTGTCTAGAAGGCAAAATGACCAAAAGACCTTTTTCAGCAAAAGGTGAAAGAGCAAAAGCACCTTTAGAGATCATATATACTGATGTATGTGGGCCTTTGAATGTCAAAGCTAGAGGGGGCTATGAATATTTCATCACATTCATTGACGATTATTCTAGATATGGATATGCATATCTGATGCAAAGAAAATCCGAGGCCTTTGAAAAGTTCAAAGAATTCCATGCTGAAGTAGAAAAACAACTCAGTAAATCAATCAAAACTCTTCGATCTAATCGAGGAGGAGAGTACTTGGATTATGAATTTCAAGACCACTTGATTGAGAATGGAATATTATCATAGCTCACGGCACCTGTGGCACCACAGCAAAATGTGTAGCTGAAAGAAGGAATCGCACTTTGCTTGATATGATAAGATCAATGTTAAGCTATTCTTCTTTGCCTAACTTATTTTGGGGATATGCATTACAAATAGCTGTATACATTCTAAACTTAGTTCCATCTAAGTCAATCCCTAAGACTCCCTTAGAGTTATGGAATGGTCGCAAGCCTAGTTTGAGACACATCCGCATATGGAGATGTCCAGCCCATGTGCTGAAGGGAAAGACTGGGAAGTTGGAACCTCGTTCAAAGTATGCATGTTTGTTGGGTACCCTAATGGAACGAGAGGAGGACTGTTTTATAATGCTCAAGATAACAAAGTTTTTGTGTCGACAAATGCAACGTTTCTCGAGTACAATTATATGACAGAATTCAAACCTAGAAGTAAAGTAGTTCTGGAAGAGTTGCTAGCTGATGAGATCAGCCCCACACCAACAAAAGTTGTTGAACGATAAAAAGTTGATACCACTACTCAAGATCAAATACCACCGCCACCATGACGTATGGGAGGAAAATAAGATTACCCATCCGCTATGGTCAGGATGGAGAAGCACAAGTTGCAGTCACCGATGGCAGTGATGATGATCCATTGACATACAAGATGGCAATGGAGGATGTTGATCAAGAAAAATGGTAGGAAGCCATGAAACTTGAAATGGAATCAATGTACTGGAAGCTTGTAGATCTACCAAAAGGCGTAAAGCCTATTGGATGCAAATGGATCTATAAGAGAAAAAGAGGAGCTGATGGAAAAGTAGAGACTTTCAAGGCTAGGTTAGTGGCAAAGGGTTTTACCCAAAAGGAAGGAATAGACTATGAGGATACTTTTTCGCCAGTAGCCATGCTAAAATCTATTCGGATTCTCTTGTCCATTGCTGCTCATTATGATTATGAGATATGGCAAATGGATGTCAAGACGGTATTTTTGAATGGCCATCTTGAAGAGACTATTCATATGGTCCAACCAGAAGGTTTTGTGGTTAAAGGCCAAGAGCAGAAAGTCTGCAAATTGCAAAGGTCCATTTATGGGCTTAAGCAAGCTTCTAGATCTTGGAACATCAGATTTAATGAAGCCATAAAATGTTATGGTTTTGAAAAAAATTTAGGTGAACCTTGTGTCTATAAGCAAAAGGAAGGAAATAAAGTGGTCTTCTTAGTTCTTTATGTGGATGACATTTTACTCATTGGGAATGATGTAGGATCTCTGTCCAAAATAAAGAACTGGCTAGCCAGCCAATTCCAAATGAAGGATTTGGGAGAAGCAAGCTACATTCTTGGCATCCAAATTATACGGGATTGCAAGAATAGGCTTTTGGCGTTGTCTCAGGCATCGTATATTGACAAGGTGCTTGTCAGATTTGCGATGCAAAACTCTAAGAAAGGTAATTTACCTACTCGACATGGAGTTCATCTTTCTAAAGAGCAGTGTCCTAAAACACCGCAAGAGGAGGAAGATATGAGGATTCCCTATGATTCGGTAGTTGGTAGTTTGATGTATGCAATATTGTGTACAAGACCCGACATCTGCTTTGCAGTGGGAGTGGTTAGCCGATACCAGTCAAACCCAGGATTGGATCACTGGGTTGCAGTCAAGCATATTCTGAAATATCTGAGGCGCACAAGAAACTATATTGGTATATTCCAGTAGGGATTTGATTTTGCTGGATATACAGATTATGATTTTCAATCAGATAGAGACTCTAGGAAGTCTACTTCTGGAGCGGTGTTCACTTTGGGAGGAGGAGCCATTATATGGAGAAGCGTCAAGCAAACCTGCATTGCTGACTCAACCATGGAGGCTGAATATGCAGCGGCTTGTGAAGCAGCTAAGGAGGCAGTCTGGCTTCGAAAATTCTTGAAAGATCTAGAAGTTGTTCCAGATATGAATGAACTAGTTAGGCTCTACTGTGACAACAGTGGAGCAGCAGCCAATGCCAAGGAACCCAGAAACCACCGTAGAGGAAAGCATATAGAGAGAAAATTTACCTTATGAGAGAGATTGTCAGTAGAGGAGACGTTTCAGTTGAGAAGATCGCATCTGCGATCAATATAGCTGATCCGTTTACTAAGACATTACCGGCTCGAGGTTTTGAGCTACATCTTGATGGGATGAGACTTAAGACATGTCGCATTTGCTTTAGGGCAAGTGGGAGATTGTTGGGATATGTGCCCATAAACAAATGACATTTATTATTTTGCTGAATATTTGAGAAATTTTTCAATATTATACTTGCATGCATGTTATGATGCTTTATAAATATCAAAAATCTGGATTATTTAAATGTGACTTTAAATATTGTATATAAGTGTTATATACAGAGGATAATATTTAAAGTAAAATAATCTAAAATTATCCGTAATTATAAATTAAAGTTGCAATCGGGATCTTTAATTTAAAATTACTAGCGCAGTTCATTACATTTTGAATGAAACGATCTTATCGGATTGTTGATAATGAGATTATCGGAATGAAAGCACTTTATATAATTTGATTATATAGGACTGGAACATGATTAATTATGAATCTCTAATAAATTCCATTGTTAAAATAGAGAATTCAAAATTAATCAATGATGGTCATATGTAAATGATCTTAATTCTGAGTAATTAATAGACTCCTATTTATTGTATTATATTTTTGACTTACCGGGTAATGACATAGAAACATAGTGTCAAATTCTTGTATATTGGAAATATAATAACATAAGTAGCCGGAATATTAATATACAAGATGAAATCCATTCCTTCGTAAAGAAGTCAGATGGACGGTAAGTGTTGATTCGGGACTTGAATAATAAGAGCACTCAATTTATGATTAGATCATAAATATATTATTCATTATAGAATCAATGGTACTTATGGATAAAGATGTGATTAAAGAGGTTAACGAAAATGCCTAGCTTTAATCATGAACCGTTTATGGAGGATTGATTTATATGTAGTGACTATATCAATGACGATTCAAATCCTTTTGAATATAATTAATTTCATAATTTTAAGAGTGCAGTTCTAAATTTTTAGTGGAGTAATTTGGAATTAATAATTTTGATATTTTAATTAAGGTGTTAATTGAATGTCAAGATTATTGGAGCTTAAAATTATAATATCCATAGTTCCTCTGGATGGCTCCATGAATTATGTGAACTTTATGATATGTTGGGTTGAGTTATTAATTTGAATTGAGAATTCTAAATTATTTTTCATATAGAAATTAATTGGATTAATTTCTATTATATGGTGTGCTAGGGAACACATCGTATGCATATTCCACGAGAAGAGTCTATGTAAAAATTATTAAGTTGGAGAAATATATATGGGATCTGAGAGAGCCTTTCTCTCTCTCATAACGTCCCATGATAAATATCTCAAAGTCGAACCAACAATTGGTTGTTGGATCGACATACGTTAAAGTAATTTCAAGAGTTGGAAGTTATCTTTAAGTTTTAATTAATTGATTAATTAATTAAAGAGGTTGGTAATTGTTACTCTCTATGAATATAAGATTCACGAGAGACAGAGAAGAAGATGGAAGAACAATGATCAACCATAGAGAGTTCCTCCTTCAACTTACTTTATCTCATGAGTTGAGAATACAAAGTGAATCAAACTCAGTTGTGTAATTTTAACCCAAATCAAAAGGAATGCCCATTTGTTCGTGTTATCATAATCTAGAGAACGTTTGGAAAGATCGTGGTGATCAAAAGGATTTGGTAATTCCAAGGTAATATTGGTGGAGAACGAATTGTAAATTTATTAATCTTCTTATTGTTCTTATTATTAAATTAATACGGGTATAGATCGCACTAACTCAAATTTTAAGATATGTGATTTGATCCTTATCTTGTTTCCGATAAGATAAGTGATTTGATCCTTATCTCGCTTCCGCAAACATCTCAAGAATCGTTCTAAGATAACCATCAGCATCGTGATCGTAAATGTTGCCCAGATGTAGCAACCCAAGAGGG
Organism: Calamus simplicifolius; assembly: GCA_900491605.1. NCBI lineage: Eukaryota > Viridiplantae > Streptophyta > Magnoliopsida > Arecales > Arecaceae > Calamus > Calamus simplicifolius. Next base: position 13,567 of record UESW01004121.1, on the reverse strand, counting down.
GGGTGAATTGGGTTATTAAAAATTAATTACTATTGCAAATATGTGCTTTAACCCTAATTCAAAATTACTTGGCAGCGGTGTAGTGAAGTGCACATAATGAATATAACATAAAGAATTAGGCAACCACAAACACAAGAGAATTTATAGTGGTTCAGTGCTAAACTCTGCACCTATGTCTACTCCCCAAAATACCCTTTGAGAATTCCACTAATCGTATCACAACGATTACAACCTCTAGCCTTCCCTGCCTAGTCCTCTTATTTTACAAGGCACAAGGCAGCCAAAACCCCTAGCCTTACCAGGCTAGTCCTCTTGTTTAACGACACAAGGAAGCCAATAAGAACCAAGGGTTCACACTAACCCTTTTACAAAAGATTCAGAGTAAATATAAAAGGTAGCTCCTATAATGAGCAAATATTCAGAGAATACTTTGCAAATTTGTAGCAAATCCTCAGCAATAAATGAACAATGTCGAGGTAGCTTGAATCTTGATTTGCTTGAAGGCTTTAAAGAGTATGGACGACTTTTCAGCAATGAATGATCTTCAATGCACAGAAACTAGCTTTCAACCACTTCAAAAATATGCAATAAAAGCTTTCTTTCTTGGATATTTCTCTTGTATTTTTCTTTTTCAAAAATCCATCATGATTTGGTTCTAATCTTAGCTATATATAATGATCCAACAACAAAAAGATCCGTTAGATACAATTGAAATAAATGAAAATAAAAATAGAAAGAAAAGATAACCGTTGAGATTATTTCCCTTAAGCATTGAATGCATGAATCCATTTGAGGTAGGAAGAACTCTGTCATAATTCAAAAATCAAAAGTTAGTCTAGCTGAAAATATCAATCAAAATAAAATAGAGAGAGAGAAGCACGCCCAACAACGGCCAAAAAGACAGCTAACTGGAATTAATTCCAGATGGGTGAGTGTTGAAGATGATCGGCCATCAAAAGGGGAAAGAGTCCTTAGCTAGCTAACAAGCTAGCTTCCAAGAGATCACACACCAAAGCTCAGGAGAGGAGAGCTAGCTAAAACAAAGGTTAGTTAGCTTCCCAGCTAATTAGCAATCAATTCATGCGGCTGAGGAGAAAAAGTCAACTCCCAATAGTTAGCTATTTAGCTAACTAAACCAATAGATAGTTAGCTCACCAGCTAACTAATTTTGAATAGCTTTCGGTCTGCAATAAAAATAGAAACGTTAGAGAGTGAGGAGTTAGCTATTCAGCTAATTGAGTAACTGATAGTCAGCTTCCCAGCTAACTAAGCCAAAAAGCAATAAAGCAATCGTCCAGAGGAGTTAGCTATTCAGCTAACTGATGAAAAGTGGCAGCCATACGCCCATTAAGGAGTTAGCTTCCCAGTTAACTGATCCAGAAGATAGCTAACTCTCCAGCTAACTCAGCAGTGAATCCAAATGGCTTGAAAGAGTGGAAGTTAGCTCTCCAGCTAACTAAAGAAGAGTGGCTCATGGCTTGGAGGATCCTGTGAAATTTAGTTAGCTAAGAAAGAAACCAGTTAGCTCCAAAACAATACAGTCAACTAACAGGAGAAGCTAGCTAGCTAAGAGAAGCATCAGCTAGCTCCCAGTCAGCTAGAAAAGAGGGGCGTTCGGCCATGATATATAACAGGGAAACATAGGCAACTAAAAAGCAAGCCAGCTAGCTAACAAAGAAGTTAAGTTAGCTAAGCAGCTAACTGATACCCAAGGCACACGGCTGGCACAGTGACGTTCAAAACCATAGTTAGCTAAACTGAAAACCAGCTAATTGACAAAGAGGCCAAGCTAGCTAACAAGAGCTCTAGCTAGCTAATGAAGAAGCAAGCTAGCTCACCAGCTAGCTCCCGAAAGACAAGGCTCGGCCATGCAATTTTAACAGGCACCACAGCTAGCTAAAAAGAATTCCAGCTAGCTAACGAAGGATCTAACGAAGGAGCAAGCTAGCTCACCAGCTAGCTCCAAAAAATAAACGATCGGCCAAGTCACAGAGACAAGTTGGTAGTTAGCTAAAAGACGTGCCAGCTAGCTAGGGAAAAGAGCAAGCTAGCTAGATAGCTAACTCCCAAAAATAAAATAGAACGACCATAGTGAATTTGATAGTATAGAGTTTGATAGCAAGCAAGTGGCAAGTTAAAATGAATATATGCTCATATAAAATTACTTGTAGAACATTTGAATTTCTCTGCAACATGCTTGATTAACCATTGCTTAATTGTTTTATAAACATCAAAATCAATGTAGGGTCAATAGTAAAGCCAAGGTCGACCTAATATAATACTACTAACACCCATAGGAATTACATCACACCAAACCTTTTCCTTATAATTTTGTAATTTGATTAGTATTTGGCATCTGGACTTGATTGGGATAGAGGTGGAATCTACCCACGAGACCTTATAGGGACTAGGATGGGGAACTATAGTCAATCCTAATGACTTAACTGTATTGGTAGAGACGGCATTGACACAACTCCCGCTATCCACTATGATCTTGAGCACCTTATCCCCTATCTTAACAAAAGTCTGTAGGATGTTAGTCCTACGCCAATCTTCCTGGTCCTTAGTTTGAGTCTGGGTCAAGATACATCTAACCACTCTTAGTAGGTCTTCAGACTCAAATGTTTCCTCCTCTCCATCGTACTCATCTATCAGATGGGTATCAGCCTCATAGACCTCTCCCTTAGGCTCAACTAGGGACTCGAATTCAGTCTCAGGTAACTCATCTATATGAAGGATCTAACTGGGCACTGGCTGATTATATATCCCAGTTTGTTGCATCTAAAGCATTTGATCTAGGGGTTGGAATTTCTTTTGACCTCTACAGATTTGCCCTTATCCTCTCTTTGGGGTATAGGGGTAGTATTCTAGGATCGACTCAACTCAGTTCGGCTTGTACTGGGTTGGCTAGTGTTGGGTCAACTCGGGAAAGTCTGGCGGGGGTCTGAGTACTGGGTAGGTCTGGGACGACTAGAATAGGCCTGGCTAGATCCTGGATATGGGCTAAGGCTCTTGGTAGCCTTTGATCTACGATAGGGTGGTCCTCTTTGAAAATGTTCATAATCCCTAGCAACTTGGTAAGCTTCTTTTAAATCGTGTACCCTTCTTAGGTAGAGTTCTCTTTGAATATCTGCTCTCAGGCCATACCTAAACTTGGATAGGGTGACTTTCTCAGACTGAATGATATTACACCTCATGGTATACTCTTAGAATGTAGCAATGTATTCATTCACAGTTTTACTACCCTGAATTAATCCTTGCCACTGTGGTCCAATAGGCTCTGTTCATATGATATGGGGACATAATTGGACCTAAGTCTAGCCTTCATGGCGTGCCAGGTGACTATGGGGTCTCTTTCCTCTAATAATTGCCTTCACTCTAAAGTGGCCCAGTATAACCTAGCATGTCGTACTAACTTGAGCTTGATAAACTTAAACTTACGCTCTTCAGACATGTCGTACCAGTCAAAGTACTGGTCCATCCCTTCCTCCCAATCTAGGTAGTCCTTAGGGTCCATAGAGCCATCGAAAGTAGGTGCTTCAAGTCTGACACTTCTAAGGGCTCTTTCTTCTTGGTCTACTGCCTCATGATTGGGTCTCCTAGAGAGGACATCTAGGACTGGATCAGGTCGAAGTGGTCTCCTAGGGTTTGGCCTTATGTAGAGGTCAGGCTGTTGGACTCTCCTAGGATGAGGTGGGGTCTCATGATCAGACTCAATGTGGGGCTCATGGGCTTCTTCTAGGATGCCCAACCTAGTTTCGACTTGATCGAAACTGGATCCTAATCTAGCCTCAGATTGCTTGATGTCTTGGTTCATTTGGGCTAGTTGTTCAGTGATGATCCTTAAGTGATCATCAATGTTTTGATTAGCCATGGGTTCAGCCTGTAATGGAGGTGGTGACGGGCGAAAAGATGCTCCTGATCTAGTGCACATGCAAGCACAATCAATCATACAAGACTCAGACTGACTCGGACTACGGTATGCTAGACCTAGTCATTCAGAGTAAATGATTTGGCTTAATGCAAGCCAATCTAACAGTAACTCTTCAATTGGCCAGTTGGGACAGGTGGAAGGTGGGGAGGCTCATCTCGTAAATTACAGGTGCCTAATTAGAATAACCCCAACACTTTGCTTAAGTCGTTTGACATTTGACCTCCCTTCTAGACACCAATTTTAGAGCACATGCCAGATTGATTTGTACTAGTCTCCTCTAGTACACTAAACCGACGGTTGGTGTCCCTAGCCCTCTGAGCAAATGTCAATTAAGTTGCTACTTAGTTTTAGATTAGAAGCTTGGGATCCGAATGCACGGGTTATTGGAGAAATTATTGAGAAATTATTTACCCAATTAATTAATTTTGATGATTAACAAAAGCCATAAGTATATTCATTATGTTTCTGATAGATTTGATAAGTGTTTCAGGAATTAAGATTAGTTATTTATTCAAATGGCACTTAGAAATCAGTTTTGAACCGAGTTTCAATGGAATATATTTAAGTTCAGAACTTGGAGCCGACACCTTAACAGTCTCAAGCCGACTCTAGAGTATATCAGAGCAGTTGTATATTTTTGGCACGGTTCAGAGTCGACACCTAGAGTTTCAGAGTCGACACCTGAGGTTTCAGAGCTAACACATGGATTTTGGGAGCCGACTCTAACCTGAGTTACATAGACTATATTTTTTGGAGCAATTCTTGGAACCAACACATCAGAATTCGGGAGCCAACTCCAGTCAGCGAAGAGTCGACACTTTACAAAGTCAGAGCTGACTCCACGACGAATTGATTTTTGCTATTTATGGAAACACGATATGGAGTCGACACATAAAAAGTTGGAGCCAACTCTAACCTATCAAGGATGATTTTCAAAAGTGCCAGATCGGATTCTAATGGATATATTTTCTCACCTAACTCTCAACGGATACTTTTCTTTGCGTAAGGAAGCCTCCAAGTACAATTTTAATGGCTAGTTTCTCACCTAATCTCGGATTAAGACTCTATAAAAGGAGGGATTCGTCCATTTGAAAATAAGAACAGAAAAAGAGGAAAAATAACAAAAAAATCAAGAGAAATCCCCAGTGAAAAAGAAAGAGAAAAATCTATGAGTCCAAGCCTATCAATCCAAGAGAGATTCAAGAAAAATCCTAAGCCCTAAAAGTTCAAATTCGGAGGATTTTCAAAAAGGGAAAGGAAGAAGAGCAAAAGCACTATTTCTTCAACGAGCTATGTTTAAGATTCAAAGATTCAATCTTTGCTCATCCATTCAAAAGAAAAGAGGAAAAGAAGAAAAGCTCAAATCCACATCGCCTCAATCAGACTTTTCTAATCTTGTTTTATTTACATTGATTATTTGCTCATTTGAGGAGCTTTAAAATTGCTATAAATTTATATTTGAATTGTTGTTTGCTAATTCAATCAGGGGGATTGAATTAGTTGAGGTAGTTTACTTCGAGTCAAGCTAGTTAAGCTTGAGTTGGGTTTTGTGCTAGTGAACCCATGAAAACCAGCTGGGTTCGTTGTGACCCCATGTAAAACAACAAGTTGGAGTTGTGAGCTTGTAAAACAACTCAACTATAATCAGTGGATTATAGTGTGGATCCAAGAGTTACTTAGGAGTGGACGTAGGTGTGGGATACACCGAACCATTATAAATATCTTGTGTTTGTAGTGATTGTCTCTATCTCTCTCTCTCTCATTGTGCTTTAAATTATTGCATCACTTCACTAGTATACTTAATCTTTGTGAAATAGGTTTTAAGTTTTTAAGTGTTAAATTTTTAAAGAACCCAATTCACCCCCTCTTGGGTTTCCATCTGGGCCAACAATTGGTATCAGAGCTTGTGCCCATTTTTAGTTGATCTAACGATCAAGAGTTAAAGATTCAAATGGCAACTCAAGCTAGCTCATCTTTTGCTGAAGGTCAATCTACTAATAGGCCACCTTTGTTTAATGGCTCTAATTATTCATATTGGAAAGCAAGATAAGGATTTTCATTCAAGCTTTAGATTATGAATTGTGGAGTGTCATTACAAATGGACCTAGTACACCCATACATATTGTAGATGGTTCAATAGTTCCTAAGCTCGAAAGGGATTGGAATGAGAATGATAGAAAAATGGTTCAGCTCAATGCAAAAGCCATGAATGTTTTATATTGTTCTTTGGATGCAAATGAATTCAACAGAATATCTACTTGCATTTCAGCCAAAGAAATTTGGGATAGACTAGAAGTTATCTATGAGGGTACTAATCAAGTAAAAGAATCCAAAATTAACATTCTAGTGCACAAATATGAATTGTTTAGCATGGAACAAACTGAATCAATCATATGCATGTACACTAGATTCACTGATATTGTTAATGGTTTGAAAAGTCTTGGTAAGACTTATACTAATTCTGAATTGGTGCGTAAAATTCTTAGATCTCTTCTAAGAACATGGGAAGCAAAAGTAACTGCAATCCAAGCCAAAGATTTGAATGCTCTACCTTTGGAGGAGCTCCTTGGATCCTTGATAACCCATGAGCTGACTATGAAGCAGCATCAAGAGGAAGAGGTAAAAAAGAAAAGAACCATAGCACTTCAGGCTGCAGAAAATGATAAGAGCAGCAGTGAGGAAGAAGAAAAAGATGATGAGACAACTCTCCTAGTTAAGAAATTTAAGAAATTTATATAAAGAAGGAGACCCTTCCACAAGAGAAAGTTTGGAATAAAATTGAAAGGAGAAAGAGAAAAAGAAAGGGATAAGGATAAAGAAAAATAACCCTTGACATGTTATGAATGCAAGAAGCCGGGACATTTTCAATCTGAATGTCCTCAACTAAAGAAGGGTTACAAGAAGAAGAAGAAAGCCTATGTTGCAACTTGGAGTGATAGTGAAGAGTCATCATCTGAAGAAGAACAAAAAGAGGTTGCAAACATATGCTTCATGGCAAACGATGAAAATGAGGTATGTTCTGAAACCCCTAATGATGATTTTATATTTGATGAATTGTATGATGCATTTAATGAGTTAGTGATTTTAAGGTTTTGAGAATGAAAAATAAATCTTTGAAAACTGAAAACCTAAATCTTCTTAAAGAGAAAAATGAACTAATTCTTGAGGTTAAAAATCTAAAATCTGAAATAAAAATGTTTTAAAAGAAAAGGAATCAATTTCTAATGAAAATATTAATTTGAAGAAAGAAATTGATAAATTATTGATAAATTTACATATAGCTCAGAAAAACTAAATTTGCTTTTAAGTAATCAAAGAGCTGTATTTGATAAAGTTGGTTTAGGATATAAACCACACATGAAACAAAAATATGTCAATAATTTCTTTGTAAAGAAAAATGATATTTTATGTTATCACTGTAACAAAAAGGGACATAAATCTTATGAATGTGAATTCAAAATATCTCATAAGAATTTAAATCATAAAGGCAAGAAAATATGGGTTCCAAAAGGAACAATCTTTCTTACTACTAACCATGAAGGACCCAAGAAAGCTTGGGTACCTAAACATAAGATTTAATTATCTTGTAGGAGTGTCTTGCAGCCAAAGGATCAAAATGAAAGTGGTATCTTGATAGTGGCTGCTCAAGACACATGATGGATGACAAGGAGCAATTCATCACCCTTGAAGATAAAAGAGGAGGAGTTGTTACTTTTGGAGATAATGGCAAAGGCCAAATTATGGAATTTGGTAAAATTCAAATAACTCCATCCACTTTTATAGAAAATATTTTATATGTTGTTGGTCTAAAGCATAACTTAATTAGCATTAGCCAATTGTGTGATAAAGGTTTTAAAGTTTTATTTGAAGCTTCTATTTGCACAGTTTCTAATCCCATTGACAATAGCATTATATTTGTTGGTAATAGAAATGGCAATGTGTACTTAATTGATTTAGATAATTTGTCTATTAGTAACTATTGCTTAATCGCTGATAATGCTAAGGTTAATGAGATCGAATGGTTATGACATCGTAAATTAGGTCATGTAAGCACACACCTAATTTCAAATTAATTAGAATGGATTTAGTTAAAGGTCTTTCAAAGTTAGATTTTGAAAACAATAGAATTTGTGATACATGCCAATTTGGATAACAAACTAGAAATTCTTTCAAATCTAAAAATATTGTTTCAACTACTAGGCCACTCGAACTACATATGGACCATTTGGACCTACTAGAACCACTAGTTTAGGAGGAAAGAAATATGGTCTTGTAATAGTAGATGATTACTCTAGATATACTTGGGTTTTATTTTTGGCTCACAAAGATGAGACTTTCTCGATATTCCTGAAATTCTTCAAGAAAGTCACAAATGAGAAAAACAATACCATAGTGTCTCTTAGAAGTGATCATGGCATAGAATTTAAAAATCATCAATTTAAAAATTTTTGTATTGAAAATGACATTCATCATAATTTCTTTGCACCTAGAACACCACAACAAAACGGAGTCGTAGAAAGAAAAAATAGAACATTAGAAGATATGGCCCGTACCATGCTATGTGAAAGCCAACTCCCAAAGTACTTCTTGGCAGAAGCTATAAACACAGCATGTTACATCCTTAATAGAGCTTTAATTAGGTCAATTCTTAAGAAAACTCCATATGAACTATGGCATAATAGGAATCCTAACATTAGTTATTTTCATACATTTGGTTGCTGATGTTTTTATTCATAATAATGGTAAAGACAATCTTGAAAAATTTGATGCCAAATCTGATGAAGGTATATTTTTAGGTTATTCAACATATAGTAAAGCATATAGAATATTTAACAAGAAATGTTTAATTATAGAAGAATCAATTCATGTAGTATTTGATGAGTCTTTAGCATCAAGTTCTGAGAAGATTGATATGAGGAAGATACAATTTGCTTGAAAGAGATATTAAAAAATTGAATATAGATGTATCTTCAGACCATGAACAAGAAGCTAAAGATGATGACTCACCTAAGAATGATGTTATTGATACTACTCGTAATGATATTGATCTACTTAGAGATTGAAGATATGCTTATGGTCATCCTAAGGATTTAATCATAGGTGATCCATCTCAAGAAGTAAGAACTAGATCATCAATGAGGAACATCATAATCATCTTGCATTTGTGTCTCATATAGAACTCAAAACTATTGAAGAAGCTGAAAATGATAGTAATTGAATGTTAGCTATACAAGAGGAATTAAATCAATTTACTAGGAATAATGTATGGTCCTTAGTTGATAGACCCAAAGGTCATTCTGTTATAGGATCTAAATGTGTATTTAAAAATAAATTAGATGAAAATAGCATAGTAATTAGAAATAAAGCTAGATTAGTTGCAAAAGGATATAATCAAGAAGAAGGAATTAATTTTGATAAAACTTTTGCATCTATAGCTATATTAGAAGCAATTAGACTATTACTTGCATTTGCATATCATACAAATATTAATTTATTTTAAATGGATGTTAAAAGTGCATTTTTGAATGATTTTATAAATGAGAAAGTTTTTGTAGAACAACCATCAGGTTTTAAAGATCATGAATTTTCAAACTATGTTTTTAAATTACACAAAGCACTTTATGGTTTAAAACAAGCACCTAGAGCTTGGTATGATAGATTAAGCAAATTTCTAATTGAAAATGATTTTTCTAGAGGAAAGGTTGATAAAACCCTATTTTTGAAAAGAAAAGATAAAGATTTATTGGTAGTACAAATTTATGTAGATGATATTGTATTCGGTTCTACTAACCATCTTTTGTGTCAAGAATTTGCTAAGTTAATGCAGGGTGAATTCGAAATGAGCATGATGGAAGAACTCAACTTCTTCCTAGGACTACAAATCAAACAAGAAAGAGAGGGAATTTTTATCAACCAAACAAAGTATACAAAAGAAATTCTCAAGAAATTTGGTATGGAACAAGTCAAACCTCTCGGAACACCAATGAGTTCTTCATGCAAGTTAGATAAAGATGAAGATGGTAAGCATGTTGATCAAAATGTTACAAAGATATGATCGGTTCACTACTTTACTTAATAGCTAGTAGACCAGATATCATGTTTGCAGTATGTTTATGTGCACGATATCAATCTGAACCTAAAGAATCTCACTTAATTGCAGTAAAAAGAATACTTAGATATCTAAATGGAACTAAAAATGTAGGATTATGGTATTCTAGAGACTCAACATTGAATTTGATTGCATATTCGATTCTGATTATACTGGTTGTAAATTAGATAGAAAGAGTACAAGTGGTGCATACCAATTTTTAGGAAGTAATTTAATCTCTTGGTTTAGCAAAAAGCAAAATCCAGTTGCATTATCAACTGCTGAAGCTGAATATGTTGCAGTTGGAAGTTGTTGTGCTCAAATCCTTTGGATTAAGCGACAACTTGAAGATTATAATATAACACTTGATAAAACACCAATTAGATGTGATAACACTAGTGCAATAAACTTGACTAAAAATCCAATCCAACATTCAAGAACTAAACACATTGAAATTAGATATTATTTTATTAGAGAACATGTAGCTAGTAATGACATTTGTCTTGATTATATTTGTACTGATGAATAATTAGCTGACATTTTTACAAAATTCCTAAGTGAAGAAAGATTTTGTTATCTTAGAGGAGAATTAGGAGTTTGTAATCTATTGGAATGAATTTTAAATCTCCTAGGAATGATTATCTAGAATTCAATCATTTTTCCTAATTTTTTTATAATTTTAAGGATGATTTATCTAGATATTTGAACCCCTTGATTCACCACTTTTCAAAGTTGATTTATCCAAAATTTGAAGATTTTTCGAACAATTTTCAGATCCTTTGAAACTCTTGATTTTTTTTTTAAAACTGTCTTGGAGCCGACTCCTCTAGTATCAGAGTCGACTCTAGTTTTGTCTGAGACTTTGGAGCCAACACCTGCTTTTCCAGAGTCAACTCCACTTCGGGCACTGACTGTGTTAGCGACCTGGAGCCAATACCTCGCTTTACGGGAGTCAACTCCAAGTGGTCCCAGGTTGACTTATCTAGGGCAGAGTCAACTCCTCTTTCATTTCAATCAATTCCAATCCTTTTCAAACTCTTCCAAACTCTTCCCAAAATCCAAGATTCCTCAAATTGATCATTCCTTAGCTACCAATGGCACCCAAACGTAGGGGATCATTGTTTGGAGCAGTGACGACGGGAAAAAGAACAGTAAGGTGTCCGGCATGGCAGCCTTCACCGAGTTCTTCGTCTTCTTCGTCTGCATCCACACCAAGTGCGATTCCATATCCTTCTTCGCCTCAGGTAGACACTCTTGCTGGGCGTGTTATTACCATGGGGAGAAAGGTTGATTTTTATTTCTTTGAAGAAGAGGGATTTTCAATTGGGCGGCAGATAAAGGAATTAGGTTGGGAGAGAGTGTGTTCTCTTGATGTACCTATGTATCCCGCTCTAGTTAAAAAGTTTTATTTCAATCTTTCAGAGGAGATGGAGGTATAGTGAATTCTGTTAGAGGAAAGAGGATTCATCTGATTTCTAAGATTTTGGGAAGCCTATTAGAAATTCCTGTGAATGGACCTATTGCCAACTCCCATAGTAATAGAGGTGAAGCTTTATCGAGGATGCTTGGTAGAGAAGTTGCTGAATTTGAAGAAGTTAGGGCAACCAGTTGCCCCTAGAACTAAGATTATTGCATAACATTTGTGTCGGATTTTATTTCCAAAGACCAGGAGATTTGAGTGTCTCGGAGCGAGACATTGTTATCATAGATAGTGTTCTGACAGGTCAGCCAATTAATTTAGCTGGTATGATGATTTGGTATATGGCTGAGGCTGGGAACAAGAAGAGTGTAGGGAGAAATAGTCTCCGAGGCATGCATATTTTTAAAAATTGATAACTATTATCATTGCGGAAATTAAAAGATTACATATTAATCTATCTAATATGCATCAAGATCATATCTTTGCCTATATATTCAGGGTCGTTTGATCTAAAATATGCATATAAAAACATCAAGATCATATCTTGATCTTCAAGATGACTAGTCACACTATTATCTTGAAGCCTGCCTTAAGATCTAGGGATCAAATCACTTACCTTAAGAACAGTAGGTAAATCCTTATTGCTCTGCAGCCGTTCAATTGTCCGACCTCTAGTATCGTCCACGCGAAGCCCCGAATGATCGGATTTCCAGGAGTGCTAGCTCGCAAAAAATAGCTTTGCTGATCTTGAATCCTCTCACTTGAATCTTCCTCCAAGATCCACCAGGCTTTCACTAACACCAGAATCACCATGATTTTCTATTCTAATATTTTAGAATTACAATCCACGATAATTTAGAATTACAATCCATGACAAATTGTGTATTGTTCTATTTTTTTGTTCTGTGTTCTCTGGTGAGGGAATGCCCTCTATTTATAGTCTAGATTTAGCCTTGACATTTAATTCTGACATTTAAGAATCCGTCGTTTGGCAAAGCGAAGAGACACAGAAGGCGTGACGCTTGGTTTAATTCCGATGTTCGGAGAAAATCAAGGAGTCGCGGTGTTTGGTTTAGTTTCGTCGTTCGGAGAAAACCAAAGAGACGAGGGATAAATCTGACGTTCGATAAATAAATGTCATGCATTAAATTCTATCTCATGAGATGAGATTTTAGCCATCTCATCATATGAGATCCTTATGCGAGAGGTTTGGGTTCTGATCTGAATTTATTTGACTTAACCCACATAGATCATGGTCCAAGCCCAAATCAAATTTGGCTAGTCCTGAATCTATTTAAATTCAAATCAAGTCTAATTTCAAATCAATATTTGAAATTGACTAGTCCTTCTAATAGACTTAAACCAAATTGAATCTTATTCAATTGTACTTAACCCAATTGAGATAATTCAATCAATCAAATTGATTAATTAAATCATATACGATTCTCAATCGTTGATCAGCAAATAGATCATCCTAGGAAACTTCTATGCGTGTGACTCTCTAGGTTCGAACCTAAGCCGGTAGCATAGAAACAACTTTCTATACTAATCGATGTGCCCATCTAGCAATGGAACCCGACGTCCGGATAGGTCGAAGAGTTGCCGAGCAAACTCCAAGAACCCTAAGAAATAGTTACCGTATAATTCATCCTCTTGACCACAAATGCTAAGGATGGCTTAAGAGCCTGTCAACTCTAAATAGCAAATCCATAAAGTGATTTCAACTTTAGTGATCATGTGACTTTCACATGAAGTGCCTTGGCCAAGGTCTTGCTAAATTGAAACACAAGCATTTCTCCTTTTAACGGGATAGGTCAAATTCCATCTTGATCCACAACTGACTACCACAAGTACTTGACTGCACCCAGTAACCTTTCGTAGCTGGATTAGAAATCCAGGTGGTCCGGCACCTAAGTACAATGAGTTTGCTTGTAAGCCACTGGTTGTGATCTTCAGGTCTGAAGGATACTTATACCTATATCTTCTCGGATTAACTCTTGACAGTAGAGTATCCGAAATGAGTCACGTTCGGTGAAATGTACTCCTACACTTTCACCTGTATGTCATACCAGTGTCTCTACACTCCTTGGTTAAGAGGACAACCAACAAATATGATATACAACGT